>OX419600.1:12222139-12623226 GCA_948473455.1 Teleiodes luculella
TCCTTATTTCTAAATAAAACTATTCTTTCTTTGAATATGTGTTCTTCTTTTAAAATATTGTTTTTCTCCAATAATAAGAAAACCTAAAAATATTTGCTTACGAAACGCAAGTTACGTATCAGCGCCATCTGGTGGGGAGTAGTAAGCTTCTACTAAACAGTACTGTTTGTTGAGTTGACTAAAATTTTTTAGACTAGCTTTTAATATTGTAGATCTGTTCTACCTAATATCGCATCACCAGTTTCAAATTTAACCCTAGAGTGGGCGCGTGTTTCCGCGAAACGTCAGTGGGCGCGTGGGGAGCATTTGGTAAGAATACAGCATTGTATTCATTTATTTTCTCTGGATGTAAGAAATACACAAATAAGTAATGATAAATTAACATATTTACTAAATTATGTTTTATGAACTTTGGTTTACAAAAGATTTTAGAAAAAGTAATATTTTAGTAGACATTTTCCTCCTTCAGGCAAATAATACCCTATACACTAAAAATAATTAATAAAAAATAACAAAACTATATGTCTTCTAAATCTACAGGATATGCTTTATCCAAACAGTCTTCACAGAGGTGTGTGCAATGTTCACTGCACAGTAACTTTGTGTGTCTGCAAGACCCTTTTTCATGCGCTTATTTTTTTATTAGTTGGACATATACTTCATTCGCCCATCTTCTTGAAAGACGATGATTTTGCTACAGGTACAAAGCGAGCAATTTGGTTATTATAAGGAATATTTAATGTGTCAATAAAAGACCTTTTGGTCATTATATTGGTTGACTAGGAGCATGACAATGTCTATCAAATACTGTCGGCGGAGTATCAAGTGTTCAGTATTGGTTTCGTGAATAATTTGACTGTTTATACCGGCAATATTCATCATTGATCCTAAAATTATAAGCGTTTTAAGTTTTCACAAGAAATGCACCATGAAATATAGTCTACATTTCAATTTGCAAAGAAAACAAGACAAAATTTTTACTTACGGCACACAGTGGTTCAGGATTCAAAATTAGTGGACATTGACTCTAAAGTCGGAATTTCGACCTGATTTTTTTTTCTAAGGTTTTTGATGACATTTCAAATCACTTTTACTCTTTCACGTTTTATCGAAATGTGTATAGTTATCAAGATATATATTTTTTTAAATAAAAATGTATGGAGAAAATTACATTTTTTTTTTTCTTAAAATGCCGGGATTTGCCGAGTGTTTGGAGACATAGCCATGTTATATCAAGTGGTCAGGATTATAAAAATCAATTCAACGAGTCCGGCAGAACCCGGCTGCGCGAAAAAATGATGTTTGAAAAAATACATATAAAAACGTAATTTTCCAAAGACTGTAATGTTATTTGAGATGATTTATTATTTTATATATCGCGTTCAGGGCGGTGGTGGGGCTGCCTCGCTTCTGCAGTGCTTCGGGTATGTTCGCGGAGGCGCGAGTTGACTGCTTCTTTACTACCATGCGCAAGCGGTGCACATCCCTAGTGAGCAGGGTGCGGGCCAGCACCAACACCGTCCTGGCTATGATAGCCCAGCGTCTGGACTGTCCATACGTGCGACACTGTTGTGATTTGCATGTCACACCAGTGCCGTATACTTAGCTATAATTTGTATTTATTGTTCGAACTAACATAGTTTTAGGTGTGTTTGTCTACTAACATTATTATGAGTCCTATGTTACTTGAAATAAATGATTTATTATTATTATTATTGTATTTTTACATTTGACTACGTAAAATAATTGAGAAATATTTCAAAAAATTCGTAATATAAAAGCTTTTTTTTTAATATTGAATAACTTTTCTCGCATTCCATACTAAGTGCGCACTTTTTAACTTTATTTTACTTTTCCATTCTCCTTCAACTTGGACAAAAAATTACATTGAAATCTTCTTCTGTATGGGAATCCAAAATAGAGCTTGAACGTCTTTTTTATACGTATTGCTAAGGTCTTCGACGCTTTTTCTAATCACCGTTTCAGTAGAAATGCCAACTTCTAAAATCGAAAAACCAAACATTAAAAACAAATAACAAAGTGCTTTTGAGATGAGTCATCCGATTACCTCTTTCTTAGTAAGTAAAGATAAGGCAATGAAGAAACAAATGAGTCATCCGGAATACTGAAATAAGGCCCTGACTTGTTGCTGTCTTTAATCACCGCTAGTTGCGAACCACATTGTGCATCTTTTAGCAATGCAAGTTAATATTCCGTTAAGTTTTGAGTTATAATAATAATAGTTCATTCACATATATAAAGATATTCAAGACTTTAAATTATTTACATCAAGTTATTGTGTCGGAAATTCCATGTGAGATATCTTAAGAAGACAATGATATTATCAAATAATTTTAAATACATTTCACTCAGCGCCTTGTGGATAAGTGGAGAGATGCAGACTATAGATAGAGACTCAGAGGAAAACTTTCATGAATCGGAAGGTGAACCGCAAGTGGTTAGAGACCGACATTCCTTGGCCAACTTGCAGCACGGTTGATTGAAAAGTGCTCTTTGAAGGTCAAGTGAAAACGTTATCGAATACACTGTTTTCACGCATGCTGAAATTCCAGTTACCAGCGTCTGTACTGCGAAACTTGGCGCTTCTACTGAAACGGTGATTTGAAAAAGCTTCGAAGACCTAAGCAATAAGCAGAAAAAAAGACGTTCAAGCTTTATTTTGGATTCCCATACAGAAGAAGAGCTTCAATATTATTTTTTGTCCAAGTTGAAGGAGAATGGAAAAGTAAAATAAAGTTAAAAAGTGCGCACTTAGTATGGAATGCGAGAAAAGTTATTCAATATTTAAAAAAAAGTTATTTTTTTTACTTATTTTTTGAAATATTTCTCAATTATTCTATATAGTCAAATATAAAAATACAATAAAATAATAAATCATCTCAAATAACATCACAATCTTTGGAAAATAACGTTTTTATATGTATTTTTTCAAACATCATTTTTTCGCGCAGCCGGGTTCTGCCGGACTCGTTGAATTGATTTTTATAATCCTGACCACTTCATATAACATGGCTATGTCTCCAAACACTCGGCAAACCCCGGCATTTAAAGATAAAAAAATAAAATGTAATTTTCTCCATACATTTTTATTTAAAAAAATATATATCTTGATAACTATACACTTTTCGATAAAAAGTGAAAGAGCAAAAGTGGTTTGAAATATCATCAAGAACCTTAGAAAAAATAAATCATATCGAAATTCCGACTTTGGAGTCAATGTCCACTAATTTTGAATCCTGAACCACTGTGCGGCAGTAGGCGCGTGCTTAGCAATTTGCCGCCTGGCGACACCTGGTAGTAAAAATCTTCTCCTCAAACGGTCCCCCGCGCACCGATGGCGTCCTGCCTTTCAGCACGCATTGCGAACGAAAATGGAGGCAGCTACTAAAAAGCGCAAGCCTAACGGGCCAATTCTTTTACAATATATTAACGTTTTTTTAGCAAGGGCGGCAAAATGCTCATAGCGCGCCCACTCTAGGGTTAAGAGTTTATTCTTCAAAAAAGGTTTGTACAAAAGTTAGAAAATTCATTAAAATTTGACGTCGTAAAATGATTTGTAAAATGTTAATTCGAATAAAAACTTATTGATTTTGAATTATTGTTGAAGTAACTAGTACCTACCGAAATAATAATTTTCAATATTACTTAGGTTCGATTGTGTAGAGCATTAAGGCTTGTTGGTAATGTATGACAATAGGTTTATGGATAACCTGAAGAAATTAGTTTTTAATTTTTTTTCTATATTTATAAATAGTATACCTAGAGATTATAATATTATAAATTATGCAAATTGAATAAATTCATTGTAGGTAAGCCTTTTGTTAGGCTAAATGACAGTAAAGTAGGTAGGTAATAGGTACCTACCTACCTAATAAACTGGTATTTTAAAAAGTTAAATATTGATTATCAAAAAAGAGATACCTACGCAATAAATCGGTAATTCTACTCCTAACCTCTCCTTAGTATAATAAGTAATAATAACATTAAGTAGTAGGTACCTACCAAATTTTTTAAAACCAACCTACCTACAACCTTGTCAAAGTACATATTTTGCGCATTCTTCTAACTTAAAAATGAACTTTGTTAGGAAAATGCGTGTGACAAAGTTGCTTAGAGGAAGAAGGGGAGAAATGGATAATAGGCACCTCAAAAGAGTATGATCGGGTCTCATTGGGGAAATTTGGTTATTCAAGATTCGGGACTTACCTTGATTTAGGGTTGCCGCTACTTATAAATATAGCAAAATATTTGTAACAGTATGAAGTATGATAGTATGATTGTTTATCAAAGAAGAGATACAATGAATCTTATGAGGTAAGGATTTCTGCGACCGGAGCCCAGGCTATATTCTATAACGATGCAAAATTGGATCAAGATTGTGTTAGGAAGGTAGGTTAGGTTAGGTTATCACAGTTATTCCTGGTTACACAACTAAAAGAGGTAAACCAGTCATATACCTATACTGCATAACGTTTTGAATGTAACATAATATAGGAATATTACAGGAGTAACTTTTGGCGTTGATTTTGGTAGAATATGAATACGATAAAGGCTTTTTATTTTTAGAAACAGATCATCGAAAGTACGTATTATTTTATACAAGCTGTCCGCCCGCGGTTATGCCCGCGTTGTTATTTGGATTTTCCGTCCAAATTTTCCCGTAGGAATGAGATATTTTCCCGTGGTAAAAAGTATCTAAGATGTTCAGCGAGGATATAAGGTACCACCATAAAAAAATCATTTAAATCGGTCCAGTACCTAGTTACGGAGATAAACAGAGAAACAAAAAAATTGAAAAAATCTGAATATAAAATGTTCTGTATCACTTCTTGATTACATCATCCCCCTCCCTGATTCAGTTTTTAGCATTTTTTTCTATGTAGGTACATATTTTCGACCTCTACAACAGTTTCGACAGTTTTGCACTAACACACATTTTCACGGGTTTTTCTCCACGATTTAGTTTTAAATTCAGCTTACCGAAACTAAATTGTGGAGAAAAACCCGTGAAAATGTGTGTTAGTGCAACTAACAACCGCGAAAATCTAAGAATGTTCTCTACAGTTTTATTATATAGATATAGTACAGACAACCCTATCGTTATTTTGCGAAGAGGGGTGAGCGTCCCCGAATTTAAATTGTAGCGGTTTCGGCCTTCCTGGTGTCAAGTGCAAAGATTTTAATTTCGTTTGTGAGAAGTAGGTAATGTACATACTTACTTTTATGTATTGCATCTAATACTTTTAAGTTGGATTTAGTTTATTATCTTGGCAATAAATAATGACTAATAGTAGAGCGTCGGTGGTGAAATGGCTATGGCCGTTGATTTCCATTCGGAAGTTCGCGAGTTCAAGCCTCGGCACGTACCAAATTGGTAAATATCGAAAATGTATTGGTAGTACCAATGCGTTTTTGATATTAGAATTAATATGTACATTTATTCGACGCTCTTAAGGTGAATGAAAACATCATGAGCATCATCATTGTTTTCTGTATGCTGTGTTTTTTGTCAATAAAGTATATTGTATTGTATGAGGAAACCTGCACACACCTGCGAAGTAATTCAAGGGTTGTGTTTGAAGTATTGGACCAAGCCACTCTGGGTCGTTTGGATTGACTGAGGCCTATTCACCCTAATATCAGGGTAGACTTAAGCCTCTCGGTGGGGACACACATAATATGAAAGAGGCAAACGTTGTAAAGATTTCCAGTGAATAAAATATTTCATTTAATTGAATGACTTTTTCTTTATTACAATAATAAATACTTATTATCAAACTGTAAAGGCATATTAGCTAAATATTGCCTCTCTCCTTCACAGTCATTTACCTCAACAAATCCTTTATTGCGATTTTATTACCGACAAAAACTAATTACTGCGAAAGTAATTAAGTGAGCAACAGACTTGACGAAAATTTCGTCGACCTTTCACAAATTTTACTTACAACGCTGGTTTTGTTCGGTAAGTATGTAGATGTAGCAGGAAAGAGCGATTTGAGGGAGTATTGGATAGTGACTTATGGAAAGGTTTCATAAAACGGTTCAGTAAAGGGTTTATATAAGAATTACGCAGGTGGAGTAATTTTTATTGCCGTTTCGAGGAAGCCGGCCTGGGTGGCCTTTACGATTGCAAAAACTAAAAAACCGTCATTTTTGATTTAGGTTTGTTGGACGGTGACCTGTCTATGCTCGTCTATCAACTTTTCAAAGTGACTGTATTTTAATTTTTCATCTAAAAATATATTGTTCCTTATACCTATACCTACGAATACAAGGTAGGATACTTTTATAAATTTTGTGTATGTTTTCATATAGGACCATCTAGTAGATAGATTAGTATTGAGCTAGTTTGTTTTATTTTATTTTTCTGTCTGTTGTTAGTTTTTTTTTATTTTAGTACTTTAAGTTTACAGTGACTTTGGCTATTTTTTCTATAAAAAAAAAACTAATATTATATTTGTTATTATTATTATTTTAAGTTAACAGCAATCAATTACAAGGTATACAATCAAAATAGGATATACAAAATGCCAATAACAAACTTCCACATAGTATACATATGTAAATATTGTCTGAAATAAATGGATTTATTATTATATATGCTTAAATTACTTAGACATCTAAGAGCACCGACTCGAAATCTACAACAAGAACAAATTGATTAAATTACCTTGAGTCCAGTGCTGCTTAGAAGTCCAAGCGTTATAAACCCTGAGTACATAGTTCTATAATTTTACTTTTAACTTTTAACGCTCGATTACTATTTATTTAGGGTTTAGGCTCAGAATACATAATGGTAGTCCCTAGTTTAGCCTATTTCTCTCTGCTTAATAGCCTTTTCAACGAAAAATAACTCTCCCTTGAATTCAGGATAAATACCTAGATTAAAAAGGACTAGCTTTCCGCCGCGACTCCGCCCGCGTTAACAGTTTTTGCCTAGGTAAAAGGCAGCTTATGTTACTCATGGTGAATGTAGCTTTCTAATAGTGAAATAATTTTTGGAATCGGCACAGTAGCTTTTAAGTTTATTCATTACAAACATAGACACACTCAAAAATACAAATCTTTCCTCTTTCTAATATTAGTGTTATTATATAATAATACTAGCTTTCCACCGATCGAGGCTCCGCCCGCGTTAACAGTTTTTTCCCGTGGGAATGAGGCATTTTTCCGCGGTAAAAGGTAGCCTATGTTACTCAAGGTGAATGTAGCTTTCTAATGTTGAAAGAATTTTTGAAATCGGCACAGTAGTTATATTACAAACATACACACACACAATTAAATATCTTTCCTCTTTATGATAATAATATTAGTACGAGTATGAATATTATTATGATTGACACAACACATAATTACTGCAGTACATAAACAAATTTGAGTAAACAGGTACTCTGATACTCTCTACTCAGTACTCTGTTACTCTACCAGGCAAGCTTTTTCTAGATTCTAGCATCTAAAAATATTGGTGCATAGTATGTGCCAACTACCAAGAGCACATAAATAGAAGTAGTTATAACTACCTATTTAAACCACAGCTGGGTACTAGGAGTATATTAATACCTAGAAGTAGTTATAAGTGTAGTGGAATAGAATCAGCCCGTAGGACACGCGCCAGTGGTTTGAACCTCTCGAGACCTAGGGGAGCTAGTGTTGAGTGAAATGCACGCACTTGCTAGCGAAACAGCCTAGAATAAGCTATAGGTACCTATTCGTGTACCTACCTATAGCACAGAAGAAAATAGTAGTAGGTACTATCCTATAGTTAGAGTGGTTAGAAAGAATTAAAAGATATAACGGTATTTCATGTGTTTTTTTTAATAATTACTATTACCTATATATCAAATAAATTTGGTATTTTGTTATTTTATTTAAAACTATATGTATGTCCGCCCGCGGCTACACCCATGTTGTTTTTATCGCCCGAGATATAAGGTATCACCATGCAAAATTACATTCAAATCGGTCTAACAGTTTCGACCCGTACAATTTGCTGAGCCATAGGTATATGAGTTACTGTAGTTTTTAATTATCCCACGGGGACTTTTTGATTTTTGAGGATTAAAAGTATCTAAGATGTTGACTGGGAATATAAGGTCACCACCATGGAAAATTTAATTCAAATCGGTCAAACAGTTTCGGAGATTAGCCCGTACAAACAGACAAACCGAGAAACAAAAATGTAAAAATAAATCAGGATAAATGTTCTATTATAAATCACTTCTTACCTCCCTCTGAATCGGTTTTGAGCATTTTTTCTCTGTGCAGTTTTATTATACATAGATTCTTGTTAAATTAGTTTTTGTAGTTAATAAACCATGAACGATTAGATAATAGTGTGGACTATAGAAATCAGAAGCTGAGGGAATTTCATTTTACCAATTTAAAAACGAGAGACAATTACAGAGACATGTAATATTATTTTAATGAAAACAGTTACAAAATATATGCAATTTAATAATTTTAATTTGCAACAATACTAGTTATGTTTAAGATATTACGACAAGTAGCGACACCTGGTGGTGAGGGGCAGATCAAGAGAATGATTTCAGTAATTTACAGTCTGAAACGTTGTGTGACTGATTTATCTTTTTTTAGGGTTCCGTAGCCAAATGGCAAAAAACGGAACCCTTATAGATTCGTCATTTCTGTCTGTCTGTCTGTCTGTCTGTCTGTCTGTCTGTCTGTCTGTCTGTCCGTCCGTATGTCACAGCCACTTTATTCCGAAACTATAATACCTATAGGTACTGTTGAAACTTGGTAAGTAGATGTATTCTGTGAACCGCATTAAGATTTTCTTACAAAAATAGAAAAAAAAAACAATAAATTTAGGGGGCCATACATAGAACTGAAACTCAAAACATTTTTTTTCATCAAACCCATACGTGTGGGGTAATCTATGGATAGGTCTTCAAAAATGATATTTAGGTTCCTAAAACATATTTTTCTAAACTGAATAGTTTGCGCGAGAGACGCTTCCAAAGTGGAAAAATGTGTGTCCCCCCCCCCTCTAACTTCTAAAATAAGAGAATGATAAAACTAAAAAAAATATATGATGTGCATTACCATGAAAACTTCCAACGAAAATTGGTTTGAACGAGATCTAGTAAGTAGTTTTTTTTTAATACGTCATAAATCGTAAACCGCAATTTACCTTTCACTATTATTAAAACACCGATCAAAGTCACAACGAACTACAAAAACTTTTATATTATGTTACTGACTGCTATGGAACCCTTCATGGGCGATTCCGACTCGCACTTGGCCGCTTTTTTTCGTTTATCTTAGAAAGGCTCTTGACAATAATAAATTAAGGCATTAAATTATTTTTTTAGTACCTAAGCGTGTAACACTTAGCAACACCCAACTTCGAAAATCCAAAGCAAGTGCATCTATGTAAATAAATACGTATTAAAACGTCAATATCACTCTTCATATTAGTTAAATGCTAAAAGTACCTACCTACCTAAAGGTCTGTTAATTTTATAGACTTTAGTTTAGAAGAATTACATATTTAGGTTTATATTTTTCAAAAATCATTTATTGTTAACTGTTTCTTTTTTTGTTATAATTCCACAACACTGTCAACTACATTTGTCTAAACGGCACAAAAAAAAAACGCTTTCAAAAGTTTCCTCGCATTTCAGTCACCGCCGCCGCCGACGACGCAACTTACTTTCAAATTAGACGCCTGCGACTCGAACAAAAAACATCTATCCCATACAAATATTGCACGCGACGACACGACGCGGACGCCAGTAAAAATAAAAACAAAATCCGCTGACATTCTATTTTTCTTCGAAAGGAGCCTGCGCGCGCATCGCCACAAAGCGCGCGCGCACAAAACGAAAACAACCGAGCGCTGTCGACAGCCCACGAACGACAAAGACAACGCTACCCAACATCCCACACGAAAGAACGAGACGACTGTACTGAGGGCGTTCCGTCATCAAATTCTTTAACGAATTAAAGCCCAATGAGCTTCCAAATGGGCGGGGCTTGCGCGATCCAGGCTAATAGCGATTGAGCTAAAATGATCTATAGATCGATGCGGAGACGCTGTATTGTTATCGTTAGTATCGTGGATTATTTATTGGTATTCCGCATATGACGGCTGAATGGTATCGTGTGTGGTTTCCATAATTCCTGAACGGATTTCGGGTTTAAAAGACGGGTGTCAAGGTAAACCCTATTGTATCAATTTTAATGTAATACGGATGGCTATTTTGAGATCTTTCTAGTGAAGTTATAGAAAGCCTTACCAAATAATTAAAAAACCTGCTTTGGGGGCGCCACGTGTATATTTTTATGTTTACCTATGGCTACAATTTCCATTATAAAATTAGTTCCATTGAAATTCCGCAATATGGCGAGGTTTTATATTTCTCTGGTCGGGCTTTATATAGAATCATAAACCCAGATTTTCACTATCAATGCTTGCAATCTACAATTAAGTTCATATGTCTTTTCGATTAATTTTTCTAGTAGGTATAGGAGGCCGGTTTGGGGATCATAGTTGTCTTAGACTAAAAAGTTGTAACAGTAAAATAAACAACCATAATATTTTGGTAGGTATTAATCTTTAAATAAAAAAATTTGGGGGACTATAATTCATCATTCGTTCATTCTTCATTCATTCTCATTCGTTCTTCATTCATTCTTCTTGTTTTAATTAAACATTTAGATGAGTAGATACCTACAGGATTTGTACCGACATAAACATTTAGATAAGTTGATACCTAAAACATATTTTTTTACTTGACCTATGCTTGTGTCGAAAAAGTACGACAAGTCAAGCTTTACCGGACTTGCAGGGGAGCGGATGCTCTACCCCAATACCTAAAACCAAAAGATTTGGAAAGTTATATTAAATATTTGATATTTATTAACAAAACAATCTTATACAACTAAAATATAAGTACCTCTAATTACGAGTAGGCACATGTACGTACACGTCTAAGTATCAATTAAAAATAGTTACGTTATCTTCAAAAGATGGAAAGTAGATAAACAAACGAATAGAAACGTCGTGTCAGTGCTACTCTGGTAGGTAGATAGAGTCGTCAGTAGGCACTATTATTACAAAACAATGTGAGAAAGGCTCAGGGTTCGATTTTATCCAGAACAAATTAAAAGCTGTGATAATGATTTTCTCTTTTATTTTTGCTGAATATGAAATTGATCTAAGTTTAATCTTTTACGAAATAAAAGATAATTGCCTGTTATATATTTATATTATGTTATACCAATATTATAGAATTTTGATGTAATAATAAGTAGTTTAACATGTATCTAAAACTATGACATGTTAAGTTAACCATTTATAAGAATAAAACGAAACATACCTACCTAAATTATTACTGAAACATCAATATTATTAAAACCTTACTGAAAATTATGTTAAAGTAACTTATCGCACGAATAAAAAGCCTACTTACCTACTTAATCTAAAGTTTAGCAAATAATAAATATACAAATTTCTGAGAAGAAAAATAAAATACCTACTTTTCGTTTTTTTGTGTTTCTTGCAAAGCAACATTCGGTATTAGATATAAATATTGTTCCGATGAATTTTCGAATTATGGCGAGGTGTTTCATTTTTCTCGTCGAAATTTATTACAAACTTATACTTCTTTTTAATAATTAATAAGAAAGTAAAGATAGGTAATTATACATCATACGGTATACAATACATTCAGATACAACTGGCCGCGAAGTGCTAACAAGAGAAAGGTACTCCGACATGCGAATTGATACTCAGAACAGTCATCTTAATTAACTAGTAAGAGACTAGCATCTTGAGATTCTAGTATAATACTGACTGAAGCTATCAAGATAAAACAATTGGCAGGTAACTATTCTTGCAAGATATCATGTCAAATGTTATCCATCTTATCATCATTAAAAATGGTCTGCGCAGCCACTTATGGACGGCTTTTTTCTTCCTAAAGTAAAAAATCCATGCAAAATTTTTAGCAAGTTTATAAAAAACAATGTTTTTATTTCAGACCACAAGATACAGATTTTGTTAGTACAGATAGGTACCTACATATAAGCCTTTACTTATACATACAATTGTGTTAGTGTTAATAGTAAGAAGATTAACACTAATGAGGCAAAAGTCTATCAGCACGTGTAACATGTACTTAGATAAGTGAATCGTGAATCTCTCCATGAATATGGAATCCAATCTATCACCTACCATTCTCAGAATCCTGTTGGGACTTCCCCGCACTCTTTGCACCAGATCCCTCGTAGCATGCAGTGCTATGACAAAAGTTTGTCGCACATTTTAACTGTCAAAAATCCCGCCATATTAAAATATCCTCCAATAGGATAAGAGAATACGCACGACAAAATTATGTCTGTCACGCGTGGACCGGGCATGTTAGAGGGGCTGAACTAGTATTTTTTATCTCTTCGTTCGGCCTCAGATCAAAGAACACAAATCTTATTCAGCCAGTTCCTAAACACGTTATCTGTAACAACGGCCCGACCTAATTATTATAATTAGGTTGGTACTTAGGTAGCGGTACCAAACGCAAGAAAAGTGAACCTCAAGTGTCGAATTACCCTAATTACACCATATTTAACCACCGGAACTGTCGGACAAAAGGATGGGGACGTTAAACAGAAGTAATGGAAGCCAGCCTTTATTTGAAATTTTCAACCTTTGTTAATGCTCATGCGGGGTATGATTTTTAGGAAGTGTTTTTGAGGTTTATAAAGCTGTTTTGGACGGATGTAATTTCAGTTTAGGTGTTGGAACGTGTAGTTTAAAACCATGATCGAAGAAAACAAGGTCTTGCATTCGGACCACGTGACTGACACAAGTCTACGTCATCATGCGCTGTTCATCTATTCACGTCTATTACCACGCATTCGACAAGGATGAATAGCGCATGATGACGTAGGTTTGTGTCAGTCACGTGGTCCGAATGCAAGACCTTGTTTTCTTAGACCATGGTTAAAAACATCTTGGTTTCTTTAAAGGGATATTTTTAAAAGGAAAGATTACACAGACAGATATTTTTTTTACAGGATATCTCTGCAATTTTATTTTGAAATCAGTTTTCATATATTTCAACCGGGTTACACCGATACTTCTTAAATGTATATTTAGTAGTACACAGTTAAAAACCGCGGAAATATAAAATGGAAGGATTCTTTTTATACTTTTTTTTCGTTTGCAACTCAAAGTCATAAATTTTTTTATTCACAAACGCAATCTACATTATGGGTAGGTAATGGAAGTGGCATAGAATGGCACGTAATGCTGGAAAATTGATGCTAAAATTCTGAATTAAAAATGTTTTTATTCGAAGTAAGAATTTTAGAGACCCTTATTCGACGTCAAAGCTAATGAATCAAGAACCCAGATTGTCCATTGTTGCTAACTAGTTGCAAAACGGACGTTCAGTTATTAAAGAGAGCAAAAAGTAAAGAGTTACAAGAACTATTCAGTAAAGGCGTTCAGAAGAGGGTGTTACTTAACCTAACCGGCTATTATATTCCAAATTCGTAATTATTATAAATTATAAATTCGGGATTTTCAACTTTGTGTCTATGGGAATTATAAATTAGGATCACACAAATATATTGGAACATCTGAAAATCATTAAATATCACTAAAACAAATTGTATTTCTATTCCACTAAGTTAATTTCTTAGTGGCTGAAATTTATAGAAACGTAAATAGGTATATAGAATGCAATTTAGTATACTTACTATTTCTAGTTGTATCTGCAATGGTGGGCATAAGTATATTTTTAAGAAAATAATTAAGTCACGGATTGATTCTGCCGAAAATTTACAGCAAGCTCTCCCTAAGAATGTTAGTTAGGTTTAGTACAATGCAGCATTAGACTTAGGAGCACTTAAAAAAAAAACCAAAATGCTGGTAGTAGCAAAGTCACACAAGCTACAAAACATGAACAAAAGAAGACCTAACCTCAAGAAACAACCAACATCTAGGTAACCCAATACCCTCAACCACCTATCGCTGATCACAAACGTTTGAAACCCAATACAATTACACCCCACCCAGCGAAGCCTTAAAATATGAATAATCCAACCAATATAACATAAACTACCAAAATTACATGCTGGCAACACCTTCC
Organism: Teleiodes luculella; assembly: GCA_948473455.1. Classification (NCBI taxonomy): domain Eukaryota; kingdom Metazoa; phylum Arthropoda; class Insecta; order Lepidoptera; family Gelechiidae; genus Teleiodes; species Teleiodes luculella. The sequence goes on from OX419600.1 coordinate 12,236,278, forward strand.
CGTAGACACAAAGTTGAAAATCCCGAATTTCATATTTGGAATATAATAGCTGGTTAGGTTACTTACAAACACCCTCTTCCGAACGCCTTTGTCCACATTTCGAAATTCGAAAAAGGAACGGTGACAATACGCGCCTTTTGAGTGTCGACAGATGTTCGATTTTCGAAATCGGTGTTACTATTGAAAAAATATATTCTGCTTGATAATAATACGGCAGTCGAAGGGAAGTAGGTACTTATATTGTCACCAACTATTATTATGTGCGGTTTTCGAAATTTGAGACGTATATACCATAATTTTATTAAATAACCAAGTAAATAATATGAATCATTATGTAAGTAAACATTATCGTGTCTCATTTTAAAATAAAACGTATTGTTGAAAAGATTTTATAAAGAATGTTAATAATTTGAGATTTTTTACCAGTTTCCAACGTCTCTACCAAAGTACCTACTGAATTCAGATGTACAGAATTTGTACCTACTTATTCTAGAAATAATAAATAGGAGCTATTAAAATATAACCTTGAAATTATAATAGGTACCTACATATCACATCACACTAATATATAAAAACGAAAGCTTGTGAGTGAGTGTGTGAGTGTGTATGTTTTTTACTTCTTCACTTTTGGTATGGCGTTAGCTGACACCCTGAAAAAATAAAACATCGTGAAAATACCTAATTCCCACTGGAAAAATTGTTGAAGCGGGCGGAGCCGTAGGCCGGAAAGCTAGTTTGTTATACTTACTTATGTATAATTAAATATATGATATCTTTAGATTATGGACATACAGACATTCATTTCAAATTTGAAATTAGAAAATAGTCATTCTGAAGGGATGTCAGGCAAATTAATTTGAATTGTTTGCGTTTCAGCAGTTCTGATAAATTTTATTTGCAGATTGTAGGTAGACACTGGGAAGTCGATTATAAAGATGACAGCATGTCTTTAGATTATGTCTGTATGTCCATAATCGAAAGATAATCTGTTATCTTTACGGGATGAGCAGAGCTTTAGTCGACTCACAACGACCTACAAACTAAAACCATATTATGCTTGCCAATATTCGGTAGGATCTTAACTTTGTTCTCAAAGTAACTTTTTTAATAAATTTCCCCAAAACCAATACTTACAATTTGAAAAAAAAATCTTTAACCATCGACCTCAAGATTGCTACTGAACGCTAAAGACTGTAATTAATCATGCTTATATTAACAGCCTCCGTGGTAGAGTGGTCAAAAGCTCGCCTGACGTTACGGAGATGCCTGGTTCGAATCCCGGTGGGGATTCGTCTAACAAATATCGCTTTGTGAGACTTTCCTCAGTTTGTCCGAAAAGAAAGATGATTCCGTGCTTCGGTACTTCGTTTTTTTTTTGCGATAAGTTTCTGTGCGACAGTTTTTAGTACCTATTTGTCAAGTCATTATTTACTCAGTATTTGGAGAAGTTATTTTGATCTATTTATAAACATAATGTATAATAACCTACACAGAAGTATTCAATACTGTTTAATAGGGTGTTTTGATATAAATTTTAAATCAATAAAAAAAACAATAGAGCAACCCGACCCAGGGGAAACACCCAAAAAACGGATTCCCACCACGCGATAACTGTCAAAAAATCGCGTGTCAACCGCAACTGTCAAAATTCAAAAATCGATTACCGTTTACAACTGGCCAATTATTTTAAGAACCTATTCTACCTTATTTCTACCCGTTGTTTGGAGTCGTCTTCCTGTCTTGGCCGTTCTTTTTTTAAATATAACAATAGGGAAGGAAGTGCAACCGCAAGACGCTCAAATTGGCCGGCACTTCCCTAATTATATACGATTTTACTATAATTTTGCGGCCACAGCTCCCGAGGGCTCACAAAATCACCACCTTTATTGTATTTGCATGCTACATACGGGCTGTGGTATTCAGTATGTGGATGCCTGGTTTAGGGTGCTTTTCTACCAGAGCTGTGCTACGGAGCTATGCTGCGAGGATGTGATAAAAAAAAAACTACGTGGCCGTTTCCACTGATTCTATGCTATGTAGCTGTGCGGGTGAGATATGCTATAGACTAGGAAAAATTTAGGCAAATCTTGTAACAAGTTGCTCATAGTGCTTTTCGGGGGTTTTGGACATCGCTATTAGCAGTGCGAAAAATTACTCCTTGTAAGTACCTGAAATCCAAAATGGCGTCCAAAAAAAATAAACATGCCACGTGGGGTATCAAATGAAAGGGAATCATGAGTAGATTACAAATATATAACATGTTGCTATATCCGCCCTCCCTGGTCAAAATGAGGATATTTCTGGGAAAAAAAAAACAATAATTTACAAATATTAATCAATAAGTTGTGAATCTACAGCAATGCAAAGTAGGCTCGAATCGTTACATTCGAAAAAATAATATCATCCATATGGGATTTCAGGTGCAAATTAATTTTATTTTAATTTAATTTTTTGTATTCTATATTATAATATAAAAAAAATAATTATAAGTAATTTTTCGAACTTCTAAAAGCGAATTTTAGATTCAGCGATGTCCAAAACCCTCGAAAAGCACTATGAGCAACTTATTACAAGATTTGCCTCTGACATGCCTAATTTTGGTCGCGTAAATTCGGTATAGTGTGTTTAGATAGACTTACGTACGAATATCAATTTTCCTAGGCTCAGCTAGAATATCAAGTTGGTACCACCAACACAATGTTATCACTCTGACTAGTTCAGGTTGTACTTCTCAAGTCTTTGAACTAACTTTAAACAGCTCAAACAAAACTGTATTGTTAAGGAAAGTTTAAAACGGTTTTTATAAAACTAAATTATAAGCTGTATTACGAACTATAAGCTATTGTGAAAGTGAATTAATGACTAAGCAAATCATTGTAGCGTCGGTGGCGTAGTGGCTAAAACCGTTGCTTTCAATCTGAGAGGTGTATATTATTCGAACCCGGCCACATTTTTATATTTTTACTTTTGCGTTAACTTATAGCTTTCAACTATGCTTTTCGCCTTTTATTTTATTTACATAAAGGAAAACAAAGATTTCCTTTCCATAAAAAGTAAAACGTGAGTAAAACATACGCTAATCGCGTATTTATAAAATCTTTTTTAAATTCTCATAGAAGATTTTTTAGTCAGGCGCTCAATGCGTGTTTAAGGTTTTTGTGGTAAGACCACTAAATATTGTGTGTGAACGTGATTAGTAGTGGATTTAAATTTTAAATTCTAGACTAGGTATGGCCCCACAAATAATAAAAGCCGATAATAAATTATATAACGGACTTTTCTAGTAGGCGTAGTACAGTCATGGGCAACTCAAGCTATAGGTACACTTGGGCTTGCATTTCTATAATATCTGCTCTGGATGATTGCGACCTTAGGCTAAGCTCCTAAGCGCTACTTCTTACATTCTATCAATCAATATCATTATTCATATTGACCCCAGTGCTAACTAAGTAAGTATATTACTTAGTACGTTTTATTAACCTTACAGTAACCGCACAATATCAAAAAAGGCAAAAAAAAAGTTAACTCAATAATAAAAATACGACTGGCCACTCATAAAAATTATTCCATCCTGTCATTGAGGTTGAAAAAATTATACTTTCCGAAAAAAATTCGTTGCGGCCGTCGGGGGTGTACAGCTGAGTCTGAGGGGGTCCGAGGGGATTCGAGGGATGGGGGGGGGGTTTAGTGGATTCGATCGTCAATTAATATTAAGCTGGAATCTGTGGGATTCCGCGCCGCTGTCCGAATTTTATAGCGGCGGCGGGCGCCACCCAAGCTTCGGAACACAGAAAACTGAGCAGACTTTTCAAGATCCATGATGAAATAAAGTTATTATACTCGAACATCTCGATTTTATGGATGAAATAAATGATGTATTAAATTAAAATTAAAATGTAAGTAATTAAAAAAGTTATGCAAAGTATATGTACCAAGCTAATTTATGATTTTGTAGAAAGAGGTGTTATTTGGATAAGCGCAATCGGTAAAGAAAAAGTGTTAACTTTGTTGATAGTGGACTGGTTTTTAATATCAAACCCTTTTTAATGTAAAAGCTAATGCCTAATCCATCTTTGGGCATGCCCAGGCACAGACAAGCGCATTTCTGTTATTCTGTTATCATAAGACAAAGACGGCACATTTTGCTCTATTTCAATTTTAGTAAAGCTTGATACGGCAACTTCAAAGCGAAACAAATCAATTAAAAAAACAATACATTTTTCTCTCTTAGCAAAACATACAATCTACGTTTCAGAATGTTTTTTTTTTGTTTCATATATTGTTACTTCTTATTAGGTTCTTATAACACCACATGAAGCAATAAATTATAATAATATGATTATGATTATATATTATATAATATAAAGAATATTTGTATCGTATAGTATTGTATTGTAGATATCCAAGACAAGCTTTTAAAAATAAAGTTGAGTAAAGTCGACTCCACGCCTCCCGTGTCCCGACCGGCGCCTAGGCCTCCGCGAGAGGCGCGTGAGTCCATTATTTATGCCGCTCCGTACGCGCCCTAACAACGTAGTTACTACACTGTTACTGCACTGTTACTGCATTGTTTAGCCACTCTTACTTAGCGCCTTAGCTTCCAAAAGCGTCTATGGCTTAGTAGGTAAGACGTGGGTAAGACCGTTGCATTCCGGCTAGGAAGTTTTTTTTTTATATTTATGGTGTTGGTAAGTGACCGCTTAGCGAAAACTGAAAGTACTGAAGCCAGCACATGCGGTTGGCACCCCTACTTCTACTCAACAAGTCCAGCCGCATGTGCTGCCTACAGTACATGCTCAGTTTATGGTTTTGAACAACTTTCCAAAACTGTCATATTATTATTATGACTATTTTTTATTGGAGTGTCGAATAAATTTTTCGTTTCCAAGAAAAGTTTCTTTGCTCGAAACTGTATTGCCTGAACCCGTCCTTTCAGTATTGCTAAGCTTTACTTATACTCTGTTATATATTATCATAATCATATCATACTTCATATTAATATAATATATTATATTATTTTATATATATTTTTATATTATAGAGAGGAAAAATTTGTATTTTTGTGTGTGTGTATGTTTGTAATGAATAAACTCAAAAAGTACTGAAACTAAAATTATTTTATCATTAGAAAGCTATATTCACCTTGAGTAACATGGGCTACCTTTTATCGCGGGAAAATGCATCATTCCCACGGGAAAAACTGTTAACGCAGGCGGAGTCGCGGCGGAAGGCTAGTATATTATAATGTGGGAACATCTCACACGTTGCCATCTAGACAGACACTGTACTATGAATAACCTACTCGTCCACTCATTACATGTAGTAGGTACCTACTATCGCCGACACTTCCGCCTAACCACCACTAAGCCTATTTTTGCTTGCACATAAAAAAGCGCTACCGAGTAACAACTACGAAGAGCGCGGGCGCGATATCAAGCGATATTTTTATTTAAAAGCAACGCGCGGAAGTCCCTGATGGTATCTTCTATCGCTACTAGTAGTAATTTATTAGTATGATCATATGAGCTTCAATTTTCAATTTAATTTCAATACGATAGCCGGAAAGTAACAATGCTGTATACTTCACATGATAATTATTGGTTTACGGTTGTCCGCATGCCTAGGGTAGCGGCACAGGGATGGATTCAGGGGGTCAACAAATAATAAAAGGCGTCAATTTAATATTAATGAAATACATCTAAGTACTAAAGGTAAGTATGTTATGTTACCCGGAGAATGAGGCGGTAGTGTAATCTCATTTGGAATCTAAAACCGAACTCCGATAGACTCTACTCCGACAGACTCTACTCCGACAAGACACTACTCCGACAAAACATAAAACCTAACCTAACCTACCGAACTTGTCGGAGTATTGTCTTGTCGGAGTAGAGTCTTGTCGGAGTTCGGTCCTTAAACCGTTCATTTGCTATATTTTGAAAATACCAGAATTCGTTAGAGAGGCCTTACGTTGGACTACATTGGTAGTAGTAATTTTCCACCCATAACTATGTGTTTGTTAAAAAGTATTAAGAGGCATCTTTGAGATCGGAAGGTATTTAAATTATTGAAACTTTTTAAAATATACAAATATTTAACCCAGCATCCCCCTCATTAGATCGTATTTATGGGAACTTTAAGATATTAAAATTACGAGAAATGGGATTCTATTTAATCGAAAATCTGTAGATATGGGAATTGGAAAAAATGTGATTCTGTTGAATTGAAAATATCTAGCAAGTACTATTTTTCCGCCGCGGCTCCGCCTGCGTTAACAGTTTTTCCCGTGAGAATGAGGCATTTTCCCGCGGTAAAAGGTAGCCCATGTTACTCGGGGTGAATGTAGCTTTCTAACAGTAAAATAAATTTTTAAATTGGTTCAGTACTTTTTGAGTTTATTCATTACAAACATACACACAAAAATACAAATCTTTCCTCTTTATAATATTAGTATGATTGGGAATGTGTAGATATGGATATAGAAATGTGTTAAAAAGAGAAAAAGGATTTGTAATTTTAAAAATATAGCCACATCACTAGATCCGTCCATAGGGTGAACGTACTAATTACGAGACAGACAAAGCGACCGGGTAACAGTACCAATTGTTCCCCGCCGAAGACACGGCAACAGTTATTGATCTGAGCTTCAAATGAACACCAGGATGCCCACCGTTGGGCGGGCATGTCTATCCTACTAATATTATGAACGCGAAAGTTTGTGACGAATTGAGGATGGACAGATGGACGCAAAAACTACGTAAATTATCAAATATATTGGTACGGAACGGACTCAGGTTGCTCTGTGGTCATATGTAATTTGCTCCTGTAGTTGAAGAGCTAAAAGAGCTATTATAAAGAAGGAAAACTATTGGATTTTAATGAAACTTTACAATAATATAGCTTTTTACCTCATTCCTCATTCCAACGGGAAAAACTGTTAACGCGGGCGAAGCCACGAGGCGGTTGATGTGAAACATCTATAAGCGAGGGTCAGGCGAGGGATAAAACAGATTGTCGGCGTGGCGAGCGGCGTGGCGAGCGTGGCGGAGCGGGTGGGGTCGCCATTCCTGTCGTTATTTGCTCTTTTTTGACTTGCACTAAATAATTTTTCACATCTGCCACGCGTCCCGTGACGGCTTACCAGTTTTTTTAACACTATTATTAACAACGAAGTAGGTAGGTACCAATATTTTTTTACACATCCCCGATGGACATAAACATAAATGTACGAGTATTATTGTGTGTGAAATGTGTGGTTGTACGAATGAAGCGTTCGGAGTTCGTTAGTAGATATTACGACGTATTGTCTTTACGTCAATTGCGGAGTTACATTGAAAAACCTAATTAGGTTTGTAGAACTGGAATCTGAATGTTGAGAAAGCTAAAATGAACAGAATATCCCATAATTGGAATCAATACTATTACTTGGATTCTTAGAATTTATAAAAATTGGTATCAAAGTAAACTGAAGTAAAATTTTACAAAATCATTAAAGCTTAGATATTCTAGGCTGGGAACACACGACTCTACATAATTATTATAGTGAAAGTATAACGGTTCAATAATGGATCTGAAAATTAAAACGAAAATTGGCGGTACATTTGGATAGTAGGATTTATCATGAACTACATTTTGGTAATTTACAGCACAAAGATATGGATTAGAACCACAGTTAGTTTTACGCAATAAGACGGAGAGTAAAAAGAAAATAAAGACAAATCAAGTTCAAACTAGTTACAATAGAAAATAATATGCGTATATTGTCATTAAAAAAAACATAAACAAAAAAACATGCACACATACAACATAATAGGTCACTTATTCACTCTCTTGCACCTCCTAAAACATTAGTCGGTAAAATATACCTAAAACATGATACGGAACAAAACCCTTCTAATCGGGTTAGGAAACTTGTAAACGACACCAAAGCATTATCTGGCCAATCATGTAAAAACACTGGCCTTACACAACATCGTCAAAAACGATAAAAACACCTTCCCAAAACAAAACAAAAAAATAACCAGATAATATCTGGCTTTACTATATAAAAGTGATAGCCTACCCATGTCACAGGCAGTTTAAAAAGAGAAACTTTTTTGTTTTACTTTTCCAAAGCTAACACGTGTAACACGATAGCTGGCTGGAAATAAGACATTAGATACCATTACGAAAGAGTTCGGTTGAGAAATTAAAAATAAATTGACCGTTGGCGCGTGAATTTGACAGCTCCGCGGCGGCGGCAGGAAACAAAAGACAACCGGAAAATAAAATTAAAAATATTGAGGTTTCAATTTGAATTCTAAATTTTGATTTGACTGACTTGAAAATTTGATAACACGATACACGATGCTTTCAGAGACACGTAAAGATAGGTGATCCCAACACATAGGTATCCTATTTAGTTGTTTAGTCGTTTTACAATACAATACAATACAATATTCTTTATTGACACCAAAATATACAGTGCACAGAAACAATTTTTAAAACAAATAAAAGAGTCAAAAGGCGGCCTTATTGCTAAGGTAGCAATCTCTGCCAGGCAACCTTTAGGTGGGAAATAGCGCACGGAAAAGAATGAGCGGGTTGAGGCAATTCAATAATGGAAATAGACTACATACTAATGGAAATACATAAAATACTGAAAGATAATACATAATAATATATGGCACATAATAATATACATAATAATTACATAGATATTAAATAAACTACTTATACATACTTACATACATATTTATCAATACGGAAATGCAGACAAGAAAAGGACATGGACTATTTAGGATTCAGGACAGGAGACGGTGTTCAGATAATGCGCTTTAACGCGCATTTTGAACGACTCAGGGCTAGGAGCACGTCTGACCGACTCGGGAAGATCGTTCCATAGGCGGATAGCTTGTACTGTAAAAGAATTAGAGTAAAATTTTGACGAGTGGGGGGGCATATCAAGAGAAAGGTTATTGCATGAACGAAGATTGAGGTTATGAGTGGCAGAACGAAAGACGAAACTATTCTTAAGATAGGGAGGGGAGTTATTAATGAAGAGAACAGAAAAGAGAAGAGAAAGTATGTGACAGTTCCTCCGGTGACGGACGTTTTATATAAATATTAAAAGGATAATGGTAGCCCCGATTGCCCTTTGTCCTTCGAATGAATTTCTAACATTATCTGGGGAAAAACCTAGTGATTATTTATGCGACAACTTACGGAAGCCAAAAAACTTGTATTTAAAGATAGTTTATCGAACCTTACATTTTATCTGGCTATAAAAATACAACAACTTTTTTTTAAAGTCTTACGCACCAAGCACAATATGAAACTTTTTGTTTTAAATTAAACTACGCTTGTTTCGCTAAATTAAAAGGCTTTGTGGGTGTAAATAAAAAGGACCGAATATTCTTTTAATCTATTCATAGCACTTGCATCTTTGGCCATAAACCTATTTATCTCTCAGAAATATCGAAGTGTTGACCAATAGCAATCCAGTATTTATACATAAACAACTCTCTCTGTGTTAAATTTAACACCTACACATTACAAAGGAATTCGTACCCTTATACTATTATTATACAACATACTATCGCTTGTGTCAATTTTATCTGGAAAATACACAATAGGCCGTAATATTACATTGAATAATTTACTGTAAGCTCGGGAGAGACAGTCTATTTTGTATTGCCGGAATGACCCAAATCGTATTTTGGTCTGAGGCGTCAATTTTCACACCTCACCCTACATTACAATCTCGTCTTTATTTCTTATATATTAAAACTTACTTTTAAATGAACTCATGGATTTCACTTAAGTCTTTTTGTAACGGAAGTTCAAATAGGTGTCGTATTTCACGCCTCGGGTGTGAAGGGACGCAATGCAGGACTCTGATTGGTGGAGAGTCCCTCCTAGGTGTTGATTACGGAGATATCTGCGGCAAAACGAACAAAATATTGTTATAGCAGCATGCTTACTCCCACTCTCACCAGACTGTTCTATCTAACTATAGTTATATATAATAACTACTATAAATTGATATAACAATGCAGTATGACGACGTAAATATGACTGTTGGGTGTCAGGTTAAAATTGTAGAGCACTTGTATCCCAAAAATTGGCGAGAATATGTTTTTCTTTTCAGATAGGTAGTCTTTATAAAAATATCTCAATTTACCGCGACAGTGTTTTAAAGAAATGCCCGTTTTTATAAGTACACAATTAAGCTTTATTCTTTGGTTATGTCTGAAGGCTGACTAGGCTTACCAAACTTGCAAACTACTTAAAAATACTGAGCTATTTATTCCCAAAACTAAACGCCTAACTTTAGCACAATCCAAAGTGCATTGACCGCATCCATCAGCGACACCCAACAGTCGCTTCGTCGCTTCCCAGAACGTCTCCCGTCTCACATCAGATACTGAGATCAGATCTCCGTATCAACATCTATCACGTCGCGGCGAGCGTGACGTCACGACGGACGCGTTACGCGGAACGCCGAGAATAGAACGTTCTAGACTTCCAAGATGGCGGCCGGAAAAATGTGCACGGAATACAGAAATGGGGGCTAGAAAATAGCAGTAGAGAATTCCTTTGGCAATTTAACACACTGGTAAAAGTCATATCTACATACTAGTTTAATATTTCATTCATTCACATTGCATTATGCTGTTTTGTTATACATTCCTTAGAATTTGTGACAGAACTAAAACAATTTACTTTATGCACCTAGACTATTTTCTAAATGTATATAAATATTCTTATCAGTAGGTATAGGTACTATACTATTTTTTAAATCCTTTTAAAACAACCCCTCACAGAAAAACCTTCTTCAAATTAATCGAACAAATTATAATACCATCCTATCTCAATTCAACAAAATCCTATTGACCCTCGCGAGCAGAAAATGTCGGGTAAAACCGTAGCGATTCAATATAAGTTAATAGAAGCAAACAGACAAGCAATAGGTCTTAAGTCGACGGTGTGGGGTCGAGAATAGAACGAGCTGATGCGGACAATACCGAGAAACTTAAGGGTGTTTCACCTACATGAAGAATTTCAAGTCAAATTTGTTTCTTTTCCTTGGTAAATGTTACTAAAGGTCTCTATGTAGATAACGGTTTAAAGTTCATCAGTAGTTTCGTTGTCTGTCTGATGAATGATGAATGAGTATGATGATACCTGTGAGGAAAAAGAAAACAATTTAAGCTGTAGAGACCCATTTCCCATCTTTATTGCCCAATAATTTGGCTTGGCGAAATTGGCGTTTGGACAATTGAATTAATTATTTTCCCCGCTTTCTACTCTCCCTATCCATTATCATCATCATCTTTTTTTAGCAAAGTTTTTTGGTCTAGAAATATTAAGATATATCATAAATAGTAAGAGACCAAGAACGTATCCTTGTGTAACTGCCCTAACAGTATATTTGAGTGCGTCGTTTGCTTCGCCTTCTCTTTGTCGTGCTAATATTGACGTTCGCGCGTGTCCCTGCCACATTACAATTGTATTTTGTTCACCCTCCACGACCCTTAAATCTTTTGCATCAAGAACCAATTTCACTCGATCTTCGGGTATCGCTTAATTTGTATCTTTGAAAATTACAGCAAGGATTCTTGCAGTTTTCATAAGTTCTTTTTCTTTGAGATAAAAGTGAATTTGGTTTGAGATAAAAAGGTGGTAAGTTGGTAAAAAAATATTCAATTTTGCGATTTTGCTTCTTGTGTGGAAAATAATATAGATGTCATAATAACATAGAGTCATATTCATATCATATAGTATTTACTTATACAAAATGTAATAATCGACTACGTGAAAGGTATCTAATGTATAAAAAGCATGACTTTAGTAAGCACTAGCCACTAGCTGTAGTACGATAGTACTGCCTACTAATAAACCGATAAAAATGACAGTCAGTAGGGTAAAGCATCCAGGTACCCGCAAATTCTCGACGCTTGACGTCGCTTTTCCGCTCGACGTCGAAAAGTGATTGTAAAATCTTACTTCGAATAAAACATATTTCATTTTCATTTTCATTTTCATTTTCATTCAGAGAAAACATCGATTTGTCTTTTACCTAATTAGTACCTAAGTAAGTACATAAAGATGTTATCTAGTCTCAATTTTTTCTAATTATTTATTGAAATTTTAAGCTGAATAATTAGCTATACATCCCAAGCAGCTTTTAGTTTTTTTCGAAAATAGCTGTCCAACTTTTTTCAACTTTTCCGTGCAGTTTCCCGTAGGAGTTAGGTATTTTCCCGCGGTAAAAACTATCTAAGATATTGACTAGAGATATAGGGTCCAACAGTTTCGGAGATTAGTCCGTACAAACAGACAATGAAACAAAACATTTCAAAAAAATATGGATATGTTTTACAATATCACTTCTTACATCCTCCTGATTCGGTTTTTAGCATTTTTTTCTATGTAAAGATTTTCGACCTCTACAGTTTTATTATACCTATAGATGTAACTTAGATATAGGTACACTATTCCTATATACAGCAGCCCAAAAGATACAAATAGCCCAACATAAACGGACCCATCTGAAATTCAACGCATGAATAGAACATCTTACGCAACTGGCCTCATAGCCGAGGGTACTGTAGCAAAGGATACTAAGCCTAAACACGGACAAACTGACCACATAACGACACCCAGGGCCGGCGTAAGGCGATTACTGCGCCACGCGAGCTGAGAAGGCGCGCTGAAATTGATCCCGGGGGGTCAGTTCACCCGAGAACCCCCCTTTCAGAGAGATAGAAGGGTTTAGAAGAGCGAGCATAGCGTATTAAAGCAAAGAAAGAAATATGATAAAATGTGATAGGTACCTATTTTATTTTTTGAAAATAATGTTTGTGTTTGTTGGGGACATCTCATGTGACTTCATTTTGATTGTCTTTTCTTTTCCTGTTAACTGAAGAAAAATTTTCCCACGACGTCGTAATGTTTTTCTTACTACTTTTATTAATGTATTATAGGTATATTTATTAACCACAGATTGGCTAGTTTTCGATAAAATTGATGTAATATGATAAATTGATCTATTATTTTCTTAGTGTCAATAAAATTATAGCTGTGGTCTAATATGTATGTCTCGTCTCATCATTGTTCCCATCTAAATGCCAACTATAAGTCCGGTGAAGCTTGATTGGTCGCACCTTTTCGATAGGTCAATTAAAGAAAAAAACCAACTATTCATATGGGAATTCCTGACAAAATGTTTTTTGGTAAGCGGAAAACTTTTATCGTCTACAGATTTCATACATAGCTTGTCCTAGAAATCGTTGTTAATCCCATGTCCCGGGGGTGGTCTCCTTCCTTTGTGTGGCCTTTATCCCGGACTATCACTGTGACTTACGGCCGGGATCGCGTCTCAGAATTTCACTCCCCCCGCCAACGCCATCTGGACAAATTTTAGCGCGGCCAAATGAAAAAAGAGGATCGCGTTTTGTTTGGTTTTATGCTCTTTCGGTTTCTTCCAATCTGATGTAAGAATGCAGAAAACTGTTTTGTCTCTAGAATTTTCGTCGTGTTTCGTAGATTTAGTGTGCAAGTTACAAAATTGGTAGCGATTTCAAAATTACTTCACCTCTATAGGTACCTACTTTTACTTTTTGAAAAGCATTACCTTAATTTACTTTTTGAAATTGACGCATCAAGATTTATAGCATTTTCAGAGGTGCGAAATAATCTGTCTAAAAAGAATGGTCTTAATCATAAAGATGTGTGATTTGTTTGACCATTTCAAATATTCGCGATTGTTGTAAAAACATTTTGTTGGTTTGATGTGGATTATAATACTTTATAGGTAGTCTATACTTGATGGAATTTAGACGTTAATAAATTCTACATAATATCTATATCAATCAAGGTTGTTATATAACACCACGGATCTGCTCTGCTCCGACTCCAACCTTTGACTGTGCACGTGCACTTAAGTTATTTAGATGTTTACATACACATCAATACCTACGTACTTAGTTTTCTTTTGAACTCCTGAAAAAAAAAAGTGTGTTATAAGTTTGACGTGTGTGTCTGTCTGTCTGTCTGTGGCATCGTAGCTCCTAAACGGATGCGCAGATATTAATCTAGTTTCTTTGGTTTGCAACGTGTCACACACAAAGTGAAAGTTTTCTCAGCTATGATTCTAGAAAATATCTTCAGCCATTTCAAGATTATCAGCTCTTTTCTTGTTGTTGAAAGGATCAAGCAAAGAATTCGTGAGGGGGATTTTTATTTTTTTAAATTTAATTTTATAATCACTTTATTATGAGAAAATACGACCTTAACAGAAATCCACTAGGCTCGATCCTACCCAAAATTTAAACCTAAATTAAAAAACTATCCCTTCCTAACCTGACCTTTCCCTAAAACCTTAATCACGTATCGCCTAACTTAAGTAACTTAAAGAAGCCGATGCGTATGAGTGAATGTTCAGCCAATTAGCCAATACCACGCTCCATTGGGTAATACTGAACACGTGGTACCTTCACATGATCTAAAATTAGTAGATTACGGTTAAGCGTTTAAAAGGAAGACCTTGGATTCTTAAAAAAATAAAGTGACATTTATACTGTAGCTGGCTGCCTTGTATTTCTCGGCTTAGAATAGGATCAATCCATACGACAGGCATTACGGGTTATTTCCGCGATCTGATTTGAAATCGTGCTTACCAATACCACAAAATACCAATTAGTATTCAAATGCCCGATTTCGTGCCACAAAAACAGCTGAAAAATCGAAATTAGTAATTTAGTATGCGAATTTGAACAATGCGTTATCTGATCACTTTGTTAAATTAAATATGTACGTACCTATATTTAAATTAATAGCTAAGAACCTCCCAAATCTTAATACACTTTTCAATCTGATGTCCACGTGCTACGTTATCAAAGACATACAAACACACAGACGCGACAAATTAATTACCTTTTGGTTTCAAAAATGGTTAAATTAAAATAGAAGGAGCCTACCTGTTTTGCCTAATTGGTTAATCTAATGTTTTAACAAGGCTCATGTCATTAACCTTTACAAGCGATTAATGTTCATGCCTGTCACTGTTGCTTTAGGAAGCCACATAAATATTATCATAGGTTTCTTTGACTAAGTAAGTATCACCAAAATATTTGAAATTTAGTTTCTTTTATTAGCCACTAAAATATTTTAAAACCAAAAATTTGTTTTCATTTTTATAAATAATGAATTTTCAGCAGTTAACAGATTTATTCAAAGCGAAATTTGCAACGCAACGTCAAATTGGATGGGTCAATAAATCTATTTAGATGGGTAAGAACCTATAATAGACACGTCGCTATCGCGCAAAAACCCTAATGATAAGTCTTAAAACCTAATTTACTTTAGATATGCAAACGTAATTAATAGCAGTTCCCAACCAAGTCATCCACATACAAACCTAGATCCAAAACTGGCATCACCACAAACCCGTACCATTCATAATACAGCCGGCACATTCTCGGTAATTTAAGGCCGGTACAGTCGCGTGCACAGCGGAGGAATGCGGGGGGGTCGGTACACACAGGGGGGGTGTCGTCCTGTCACTGACAAATGGCCTGGAGTAGAGCTCGACCCCGGCACCCTCTCGAGCCGTGGAGTCTTGTGTGGGAGCCGTCTTGCTATTTTATTGGGGAATTATCTTGTATTTGTTTCAATTTTCTTAATATTTGTAGATTATACTGTTTTGCCATAATAAGGTATAATTCAATTTATATTTAATATTTATCGATAGTTGTCAAAAAAATAGGAATGAAAATTAGAACACAAACATTTTAATGTTGTTGTAATACGTCAAATATCTTGCTTAAGTCATGGATTAAGGTAGAGATACATTTTCACACCAGAACGGAATCTTCATAATAACTTATTACATCATCATTCAAAAGGGCAGGAAAAACCTCAGTTATGCAAAACTTTCAACGGAAGAATAATACTTTTTTATTTTTCCAACAGATACCGCTATATCGATATTTTTCATTTAATCTACGATTTAAAATTGTAAATTAAAAATCAAAGGTAAATCAAAAGCTTTTAATCGAAGTAAGATTTTACAAAACTTTTCGACGTCAAAACTAATAACAAGGACCAGGGCTGTCCATGGTTGGTTGTTCAAAGGTGGAATTAGTCTGTGGAGAATCACTCAAATTTATATTTTTATTCCAATCAATCAGTGTTTTAAACAAAAGTTTGAAAATAAATTAAAATAAATAGATTTTCTCAGCTCCATACCGCACTGCGAGCCGAAACCATGAGGGCGCTATAATTTCATAGGACGGGCGTCGCGCCGGTTATCTCGGGCGCGCGCGGTGCAGGCGCCGGCAGCAGCGCCTCCGAAGGGGGGATAAAAGGAACTGGAGGTAGAAGGGACATGATCTTTCCTAATAAGTGTATTTATTACTTTACGATTCCGATTTTGACTTCACAATATAATAAATATATGATTTATGGAAAACACAAAAAAATACATTTAAAACTTGCATTATTCATTTTCTTGTTTACCGTAAGAATTTCGAGGTCAAACTACCTCACAAAAGCTAGTGTCAGAATTTTCGAGCCATTAAGCTTCTGACATGGCTGTGGCTAGATATTAGCCGAGGTTCTGCGTGTCTTTTGAAGGGCGAAATCGTCTTACTTTTCGAAAATATTTGCTGAGAAAACTTTCGAAAAAATCATCAAGATTCAAATCCGTAACCTCCGTAATGTGAGGGGAACGTTTAATCATACCACCACGACCCTTGACCCGACCATCACAGGTGATACTCTCAAGAGACTCAAAGTAGAATTCCCACCAACGACCTCATTTCTGAATAAAAAATACAAGCCAATTAAGATTAATTTTGGGTGTCCCTTCTACTTTTAGATTTTATTTGTACTGTGCCAGGGGGTTATATACGCAAGGATGAGTAAGGGGCCGAGACCCACCCGGCACTTGTGTGCGCGACTGTACGCGGATATCGGCTCTCGATAAAGGTGACCGCTTCTTGGGAGTTGTTAGAATTTAGGATAGTGGTATTAAGTGTACCGGCCTTGTAAATTGATGTGATGGCAGATAGCTATGTTTGAAAATATCACAGCTCTATTTCGTGAACTCTACAAATGTAAAAAAAGTAACTTTTATGAAATGAAGAGAAAGTAAAAGTGATTTTACTATGAATTGTTCCGATAATTAACACCAACTGCGATTACCAACCCACCTGCCAAATGTAGAGATATTATGGCAACACCTCCTAACTTAGAGAGATATTATGGCAACTTGGAGACAGGTTGGCCTTATAGTCGAGTATTTATTCATCTTCATCATCATCATTAACAGTTCATATATGTCCCCACTAGCCACCGAGGGGACCCTGAAATCAGGGTGAATAGGCCTTAGTCGACCACGCTGGCCCAGTGCGGGTTGGTCAACTTCACACACAACCCTTGAATGACTTCGAAGATGTGTGCAGGTTTCCTCACGATGATTTCCTTCATCGTAAGAGCGTCGAATAAACGTACATATGAATTCGAAAATCGAAAGCACATTGGTACGTGCCAAGGCTTGAACACATGAACTTCCGAATGGAAGTCAACAGCCCTAGCCTCTTGGCCACCGACGCTCATCATCATTATCATCATCAGCATATTCATCTTTATATCTAGTGAAATCTTCAATATTTAAATTACTCTGATCCTAATATCCGATGACCTTCTTAAAGGGGTAGAGTATTCCGCTCCCCCGCAAGTCCGGTGAAGCTTGATCCGTCGTACCTTTTCGACTCAAGCATAGGTCAATTTAAAAAAAAAAGACCTTAAAACTCTTCATATTATTTATTAAGTTGGTAATAATCTCTTAATTGTTTTTTCAACAGCGCCCCAAGAATCCTAAACATTAGAAAACTCCCATTTTTCTCTTCGCCAGTACAGTCTGCGCGAGACATTGAGTAATGTGACAACACATTACTGAAATGTTAGCGTTAACGTGTACGTGTATACGACTGTACGTTTACGTGGTGTGGGGTTACTCGGATTGTACGTTGTTGGTGCATTTGGACATTTGGGAATCGTATAAGGGGTCTTAACTTTTTAATTTAAATATTAGGAGAAAGTAAAACTTTAAATGTGCTTTGCATTGAGATTTTTAAAAGTAGATTATATTCTAAGATTCAATTTATATTTAAACAAGGTATTTAAGGAGTTATCTAGATAGCTAGTTAGATAAAAAAAATGCCTTCTGTTTCCCAATTATATTGTTATGAGGAGACTACTCAGCGTTTGCTTATGTTTGTAGTCAACTACAACAGTAAACTGGGTAAGTAAACGGATACCTAACTGCCAAACTTGGTGACCTGGCAACCTCCTAAGGGAGAGGTTATTAATCCCACCGGATAACTAGTATATATTAAATTCATGAGTCCAGCTGTGACGTGGTGCTTTGCAACCTCATTTTCCATTCCAGTGTCAGTCAGTTCAGCGTTCTTATTTCACTACTTCTTCGACCATCCAAACAAAAAACCTCCTGGCTTCGATGCTCCCCGGCCATTGTGGGTGAAACTGAACCGATGCAGAACCGGACACGGTCGTTGTAACCACCATCTGCACAAATGGGGGCTCAGAGAGTCGCCAGCCTGCAAGTGTGGGGAGTCCGACCAGACTCTGGCCTACATTGTGAACGACTGTCCACTCTACTCATTGTCTCACCGCGGCCGCCGAGGAGTGGTTGAAAAACCTAAGAATTTCTATAAAGGATCCATTGCAGTAGCTGCCATACGACATGACGATGATGATTTCACTACTAGTGCGTGAACTTCAATCTTCAGCCGCACGCAAACGTGCGACACAGCTATGTCTGAAATGACAAAGAAGTCCTAATTAAATAAATTCAGCACAGTGGCTACCTCTAGGATAAGATGATCCTCTAATCTTCTCCTATCCTAGATAAAGCAAGTGGCCAGTTTAAATGATAGAGTTGTATTAGGGAAACATGAGACGCGTAAAGATAGTAAAAATAAGACTCAGTATGACAGTTCAAATGCATCCGAAGTATGGCATGCCTTCACAACGGTGCCAGGCATGGCATGATTGATTCCAGCGGAACATGATAGGTAGTGTTGTAGGTGGGACAGCTGAACTGATAAATAACCAGGGCTTGTTGGAACTGTCAAATTTCTATCAACCCACATTTGACGTACTTGTTCTGTTTTTTCCACCAGCAAAATAATTCTACCTCTGTGGTTTTTCTTTCGATCCCCACGCAAAATTAAAATTTAAAGGTTTGTCGTCAAATTATTCTGTGAATTAAGTAAGATTTACAGAATAATTTGACCTCAGAGCTAATAATATAAAGGATCAGACCTGATTTCTTAACTGAAGTTAGAAATGGGAAAATGTGATATGATAACATTATTTTCAATATAGCTCCATTCAAACTGTAGAAAAAAAGAAAAAAAGGTAGCTGTATATTTTCAGGAAATATCTCTAACGTAAAATATTTACGTAGTATCAATAAAAAATAAAATAAAGTCCTAATTTTTTTTAATAGGTAGTATAGGTAGGTAGGTACTTATATCTTCAAAAGTAGAAATCGGCTGATTAACACCATGGAAAACTAACATAAGTCACACAATAAACAAAGAAAGAAAGAAAGATTTTTTTGGCATCCTATAAGAAAACGAAATGGTTGTGATTATTGTCATTACACCCGATACCAAATAATAAAAAATATAGAAATCCACACAATTTTATTCATTTGTAGCTGAACAGTTATCTACATAAACTTATTGGCAAACATCAATAAAACTGCAAATCCCACAAAACCGCACACTTGAATTTTACACCACCATCAATGCGAGAATCAAACATATCAATAAAATAAACTATTTTCTGTATTGGCTCTGAACGAATGTCGAACTTGCTGAGTAGAGGATGCTGCTGTAACCATTATACCACCAATAGGTACTTTAGTTTTATCGTTACTACGTCTATATAAAAATACGAGCCACTCCAGGCTATTGCCGTAAATAAAAAAGATAAAAATGGGTTTGTGTTCTTATATGAAGAAAATAAGAGCAATGCTGAGTTTGCGGTTTATGTATAAATTACACAAGAATTTGGTGTATATTATTAGGAAGTTGGCGTAGCAGCTTCCGAACTACAAGACCTTATTACTTTAAACGCACTTTTTTATTGGTACAGAATCAGTTTAAAGAAACTTATAACAAATTAATAAGGAGCTTTCCCCTAAATCTTCACTATATCACGAGCTATCCTGCCCAGGAGTGACCTAGAGTCGAAAGATGTGAAAATCCAATTGACTCAATCCATGTAATAGAATAAAATGTCTCGTAATAGATTCAAATTAACAATGTACTTGCAGCTTGATCGACAAGCAAAAGAAATGGCATAACCGATGACACAATATTGACATCGTTAACAGCTCATATATGTCCCCACCGAGGGGCTCGAGCCTACCCTGATACCAGGGTGAATAGGCCTTAGTCGACCACGCTGGCCCAGTGCGGGTTGGTCAACTTCACACACAACCTTTGAATTTCTTCGCAGGTGTGTGCAGGTTTCCTCACGATGTTTTCCTTCACCGTAAGAGCGTCGAATAAACGTACATATGAATTCGAAAATCGAAAACACATTGGTACGTGCCGAGGTTTGAACCATCGAACTTCGGAACGGAAGTCAACGGGCCTAGCCACTTGGCCACCGACGCTCTACAATACTCTCTACTCTACTACAATGCTCTACAATATTGACATATTTATAACCTATTCTCACAAGCTATCCAACTGAAATAGCTAACCTCGTTTGTTAATGCTAGCTAATGCAGGTTGGTCTACTTCATAACTGTGGGAGGAAAGCTTTGGTACGAGTAGAGAGGAATGGCGACGAATAGTTAAGCTTGCCACCACCCCTGCTATGACGACCACGACCACGATGCCAAGAGTGTAACGACAAAGAAGAAGAATGCAGGTTGGTGGACAATAAAATACAGAGAGGTTGGAATTCCGCACTTCGCTTGGTACGAGTAGGTTCTTCTTCTTCTTCTCAGTCAGTGCACTCTTGTCAGAGTTGTCGTGGTCATCATTTTGAGTTCCGATGAGTGATTATCTTGGTGAGACGGCGCCACTCCTCGGGGACTGAAGCTTTCCGGGTGCACTCGTGAACTGAACACTCAGTTGTGGCCTTTATCTGGTCTGTCCACCTCATTGGCGATCTGCCACGTGGTCTGGTGCCGAGTAGGTAGATACTTGATATTAAAGTAAAAAAACAAAAAACTGACTGTTAACTAGAGATTTAAAAAAAGGGATTCAATAAAAGTTACAAGATTTTCATTGACGATTACGATTCAGCTTATTTTTTCTACAAAGAAGCTAAGAATAGGACAGAAATTAATGAAATTTAGAGTTATGTTTACTACAATATCACAGCATTGCAAAATAAAATTCAAAATTATTATTACTCCATTATTATTATTAGGTAAGAAAAAATGCCTCAAAACTAGCCGCTTAAAATTAAATCATCTGACTAGATAGATGTTAGAGGTTTTAAATGATGATGATGAAAATCTCGATTTCTAAAAACGTCATGTCAAGGATTTTCTTTCAAAAACTCTATCAGAAAAGAATACATAAGAAAGCCTTACTGAGGAACATGACGGCCCCGTAGCCTTGTTGGTAGTATGCCTGCCTGCGAAGCACAGGGTCGCGGGTTCGAATGCCGCCCAGGGCGAACATTCGTGTGATGAGCTCTTGTGCTTGCCTTGTGTCTGGATGTTGTATATTTACATAATTATGTATATCAGCTGTCTGACACCCTTAGTACAGGCTCTGCCTAGTTTGGGGTCCGATGGCCGTGTGTGAGATGTGCCCACATAATATTATTATATCCCCACATATTACAATACGCAGAATCATTTGAAAACGCTGACGATGTCCGAAAGAAAAGTGGACGATCATAAAATCCAGTCTAGCCAACGTTATAAAAGTACACCATTGGATAAATAAAAATATAAAATAAAATATGAAATGAAAGTGGCGCGGGACGCAAGAAACTTGCGAGCCTTTTGAATGTGCTCCGTGTGGGCATAAAAGTGGTGTAGAGTAGGATTACTGCTTTATCTATCTATATCTTTATAAGAGAAACCAACAGCTTACAATTGTATTGTATTAGCTTTCCGCCGCGGCTCCGACCGCGTTAACAGTTTTTCCAGTGGGAATGAGGCAATTTCCCGCGGTAAAAGGTAGCCGATGTTACTCAGGGTGAAAGTAGCTTTCTAATGGTGAAAGAATTTTTGTAATTGGTTCTTTAGTTTTTGAGTTTATTCATTACAAACATACACGCACACAAAAATACAATTCTTTCCTCTTTATAATATTAGTTTGACTATGTGTGTACAATAAATAAATAAACGTTTTTTCTTTTTTTTCTTTCTTTCTATAGAGTTCTATTAGTAAAGATTCATATAGTTACACCAAAATAAAAAAATACTGAAACCGCTTTTCCGGGTCCACGACTTTTTAGTTCCAGTGGAGTGTTTCTTTGGCCGTAACAATCTGAAGGCGGCGCCACGGGTCAGCGCCCCCCCACCCCTCCCCCTCACACGACACAACAGATACATGTGTGTGCCTGAATGTTTATGTGTGTGTATAGACGTGTGCAGAAGCTCTTTACGGGAAGAGATTTGATAGAGCCGTATCACGGTAATGATCGAGTTCGGTTGTAATGTGTTCGTGCTATTGTTCTCTTGGCTTCGTATTTAGATGTCTGGGTGCTGACAGATGTTTTGAAATAACCTCGTCTCTACTTAATGCAGCTAATAAGTAGTTCAAATTTTCATCGCTCTGAGTGTGGTACCTACTTAGTTTGGGCTGCCATCGCATCGCCTTATATTTCGCGCTAGTTATTATACTAGCTTTACGTTCGTTTGTTTTGTTCGTGTTAGTATTTACTTTCGCGGGAATAAGATTTTTTCCAGTAATATAAAGATTCCTTTTACAACATTCTAGAATGTTTTGGAATACCTACTCTCGAGTGTTCTGTAGTTCTGTAAAAAATTCCAAGAATTTTTCTGAGACAGGTTAAAAAAAAAACATAATATGAAGAAGTAACTAGACTTTTTTTTATTCTTAGTTTTATGTCAACCAATCAGTTTTAAAAGACAACTTTTCCCAACATTTTTGTAAAAATATAGTCAATAGATCATACTGCAGCATCTCTAGCATCCATCTCAGCAAGTGAAGAAGCAGGCGAGTGTCGCGTCGTGGTGGGCTGCGCGTGCGACGAAGTAAGGTCTCGCTAACAGGGTTGTTACCAGATCATTGGAATTTCCCTTTAGTTATGTAACGAACGAGGTGCCACTTCATTCTCATCACATTTACCATTTCTTTTTCGTCTAAATTCGAATATTTAATTTTGGAATTCATTCGTCGTTCATCCGTCATTTCGTCCATTTTTATATTCACTCTTTGTTAATCTCCTCAATGTGTCGGCCGCGCTGCTAAATTAATAGATTTTTGTACATATTGTGAATTACCTACTTAAAAGTACCATGTTAATAAATTGTAAACGCAGCCTAGTGAAATTATTCTTCCATATCATCCTTGTTAACAACTTAAATCCAGTTTGCACTCGCTGGTTCGCCCAGGATCCTCAGGTTACCGGTCAAACATAGAATAAGAAAAAAAAACATGATTTCCTACAAGCTTCTTCTCTTCGTTTCTTTTTTTGCGTTTTTTTTATTTGAGAAGGATAAATGTCCTTCATAACTTTTCATGAATGTAAACATCTGTGAGGTACCTCACACTCACACACGGCCATTTGACCCCCAACCTAATTCTAGTTTGAGGCAGAACCAAAACTAGGCAGATAACAGTACTTAGGTACTTATTAAGCCATGTTTATCAGGCATTTAGAATTAATTAGAGGCACCATGCGTAACCAGCGCAGGACAGGACCGCAGCGCAGGGCCGATCATTGTGGAGATCCTTTATCCAGCAGTGGACGTCTTTCGGCTGAGATGATGATGATGATGATGACACACGTAATATTGCTTAGCAACAACTCTCGCAGCTGTGGCAACCCTGCATCATGCGATTCCCGACAGATTTATAGGCGAAGCCGAGACTGGGAATCAATTTTAAGCGGCTCGTATGATGTAGGCTTCGGTGGTGGTGCGGCGGTCTCAAGGCTTGTATGATGTTTGTGTGGTGGTGTAGCTAGAGTTTGTCTTTTGAATGACCCTTCTTTTTTTACTATGTAGATATGGACATAAACAAAAGTTGCCGAACACGTTTTGTAGTTGGAAAAAGCAGAATCAAATGAAGTCCAACGAAAATGTATGTAATGAAAATGTAAAACACCAGAACAACAGTTTCGTCTCGGACGCTAAAGAAGTTTTCAGACACTTTCGTCAGATTCCGTGTGACGCTGCGGACACGTGAAAGAATAGGACAGAATACTATTGTATTCTTTAGCAATAAAGCAACCACTGTGCAAAGAATAGTTAGTTTACTTGTAGGTGGCCTTATTGCTGCGTAGCTCCAGATAATCTTAAAGACCAGCGCGTGCCAAACTGAACCACGTTTAGATACTAAAAAGCATGCAGAAGATATTGAAACAGTATAAAAAAGCTTTTAAGTAAAGTTAATAAAATGCTGTTCACGCGAAACTTAATCAAAGCCAACAAAGAAGAGAAAGTAACGAAGTTCGCGCGAATAACCCGAGCAAAGTAACCAACCCGGTAAAGTTTGCCGGATGAAATAGGTGCAGCTCCGTTTACACCAGATAAGTATTTTAAAATAATAACAAGAAACAATATTATTTACTTCCTCTTTCTCTTTCTTATAATGTAGGTAGGTACATTATATTTGGATAATAAAGAGAAAAAATCGAAGAGCATAACTTAAACACAGATGTTTAATAAATACTTATATTGAAAAGAAAGAAATTGTTTAAGAAAATGTTATAAGGAAATCATCATTATAGGTCTCAACTGTCCCACTGCTGAAAAAGAATTTCATTTTGTGTTACTAATGATTGTAATTTAATTCGAGGAGCAAGTGCGTATTGGAGTGGAGTCCACGTTTGCGCAGGAGACGGGTGGGTAGACCGCCAGCCAGATGGTCGGAAGACCTGAGAAGTCACGCAGTTAACTTAGGGACTAAGAAAGACGGACGATCGCGCCGAATGAAGGTGCTTTGGAGGCGAAAGAGGTTTGTTTGCTGAAGTAATAAACACAACATTTTAGTAAAATTTAAAGTTGTTGACATCACAGGGTGAATTACAAAGAAGTCCTTGAAGACTAGAACCTATTAGTAACAACTAGCCAGGTCAATAACTTATTTAGATAGTGTACTCGTACAAATAATTTTCTTATTAACATTGAAAAGTCACAATTTTAAAGAAAGAACATTTTTGTAGCAGAATAAAGTCAAATAAATAATATGCTTTACTAGAATTAAAATTTGTTAAATTATTTTCATGTTTTTTCTATAGAACTTGGCACCCATTAAGATCTCAATTCTTTTGTCGGTAAAGTTGACAGTCACACCATATCAAAACATGGATCTTGGCTCCCATTTTTTGTTTTTGTTGGTGTTTATTTCGGGAGAGCTGCTTACAGGCATTATTTCAGTTTAGTCCTGCGAGGCAAGTAACTAGGACAATGTAAACGAGGCGAGAGTGGTTAAGGAACTGGGTAAAGCAATGGTAAAGTGGCGGGTAATTAGGAAGCTCCGGTAACAGCTTTAACTGTTTCGGGAGAGCTGCTTACTGCCGATACTTCTGGTTTGAAGCAGGGATGGATTTAGTTGAGAAATCAACTAGCAACAGAGATGAAGGGAAAAAGGGAAAAGTGAAAATGTTGCAAAGTATACTACCTTGACTGACAGGTATCGTGAGGGATTATCCTACCTCACAAACCCTGGTGTCAAAACTATTAAGCTTCTGACATGGATGGTATAACGACGGCATCTGTAGATAGTAGCCGGAACGGGACTAACGGCTTTACTTGCCTTCCGATGAATTCCGAGGAATTTCCAGCCAATAGGTGACTTGCAATGTTCTCATCTAGCTAGGGAAAGTCAATTTGATCTTGTGACGTAGCCCCACCGGGATTCGATCCCTGAATGCGTAAGGTGAGGCGCACTTTATACCACTCGAATTTCAAGGAATTTTTTAGCAATCCTTATGACACGGAACTATTCATTTCTTTACTAAATCCGCCCCGACTTGACCATTGAATTATGACAGTGGGGTGAAATGAAAATCTCCACCGACAAATGTTTTGGGGTGAAATGGTAATGACATTGAAAAGCCACCCTTCTCGCTCGTTCAGAAATTCGCATCAAGTTCCCCCAAAACTGTTTGTTCGGACAACTAGTAAATGTTTTTGTTGGGAAATACAAGATGTGGGAAGATTTGATGGTGGGCAGAAAAGCGTTTTGGACGATCAATATTTGTTTTGGTGTTGTAGCTACGTGGATGGTTGAAACCCAAAATTTGCTAAACTTTCAAGTTCGTGGTAATTTTTTAAATTGATGTGACTTTTTTATAAACGTTCACATTATAAAGTATTCTCTACAAAGCCGCATTTCATGATCATGACCAAAAAAAATCAGTAATAAATTATTATAGTAAGTTTGTTTATTATTTCATTATAAGTGCTTATCTGGGGAGGCAGTTGTCTTCCAACATACATACAAGTATACCCTTTTCTACACAACTTCTTCAAGTCAACAAAATCTTTATCAACCCTCACCTACACAATTATTTATGTATATTCTGTGCCTACACACAGGTAGCATCTAGCATCTTTTCTCAAAGACGCGTGTGACGTCACTACCCGACCGCGCAAAAAGCGGTTGGCAGCACGCTCCTCTGCCTCCCGGGGAAATTGCCCGGAAAATAGCCGCCTGCGCCGCGTAGGTGTAATAATGCATCCGGGCTTCTACCCGGGTCCCCCGGCTGACGGGTTTAGCGCGGGGTTACGTAAAAATAAGGTAGTAAGTAAAAGAAGAAATACTATGCTTGGAGTTTCCTTGCGTAGTCGAATAAGGAATGATGAGATCCGCAGGCGAACCAGAGTCACCGACATAGCCCGAAGAATCGCGACACTTAGCAGCAGCAGCAGCAGAAGCAGTGGACGTCTACTGGCTGAAATAATGATGATGATGAAGTAAAAGAGTCGTGTAGTGTTCGGTGAGAAACACTAGTTGCAGTGCAGTTCTTTTAACTAAGATCTTCTTCTATGAATAGTCCTCTGCTTGGATTTTCCTTTGAAAGTATGGTGTTGCTGTAATATCACCAAAAAACATAATTACTAAAGACTAGCTTTCCGCCGCGGCTCCGCCCGGTTTTCCCGTGGAAAAGAAGTATTTTCCCGCGGTGAAAGTAGCCTATGTGTTATTCTGATGTATAAGCTATATCATTGTTAAGTTTTATTAGTAGTTTCAGAGATTAGCGTGTACAAACTGACAGACAGAAAGACAGACGGTCATTTTTTTCTTAACTTGTATTTTTGTGATAAAGGGACTGTTAACACCTCCAAACAGTTTTTTGAAAAACAAATCAATGACACACCGATTCTTCAGTTTTATTATAGTATAGAAGAAGAAGATGAGCGCTAAGGTCGTAATGCCAAGATATGATATCGGCACCAGCTTTTCCTGCTTATCGTGTGGGTTTCGAGGACAGCTTAGCTAACTATCTTCACAAACCCTGGTGTCAGAATTATTGATCTACCTAGCGCCTGCATGAGATTTGATATCTGAAAGGTAGAAAGTTCTACAAAGCTACCTTTAAACATATCATAAAGATACAGATTTTTGCTCTTAAATGGTGTAATTATCATTCTTGAAATCTCGGAATTAAACATTTTGTTCGATCGAATCTTAAACATGCGAGTAAATTCCTACAGATATAAAAAATACCCTATTCTGGCTCCGGTATAAAGTTTGCCTTAGCAAAAACTGTTTGACTAGAGCTGTTGTTACCCGTAGAAATACTAGTTCATCCAAATTGCAGCAAACTTTACTGATTTACTGGTCCCGTAGATTGACAGAATGGTTTACGACATCCAGCTGATTAAATAGTTTAAGGTAAGGCAGGTGATAGACGGTGGTGCTCTATAATATTCAAATTTAGCCACACGACTCCCTGTCATATATGTAGTACCTACAACTTAAGTGAACGAAATTCACAGAAACAAACTACCACCTGAGTACTTTCCTGACGGGTATTTATAATAATATTAAATTAATTGAACATAATCAATGTTTATATTGAAAGACAGATTGGTAAAGTTTAAGTAGTTTTCTCTTAATGTAGAGTTAGTTTTTTTTTCTGTAGATGCTTTACAAGACGACGATGCAACAGTTCCCAACGAAGCAAAAGAAGACGATTAGTTATAGGAAGAGCAGCAGCATACAGTATATCTTGAATGTCTGCGATGTTCTTTATTACGGACCAAAAGCGCATAGCAAACAGCCCGACGTCCTTCCACGTGGACGCACGCATTCACTCATTTTATTCCTGCGAACGCTTGGCGCAAATTGCCTGCGTCCAAATGTCGCTTTTGTCCGTTTTTGCCGGGATTAGACCAATCCAATTCGAGTAAGACTGTTTGGTGGCATGCTCGACTGGGTTTCTGGTCCAATGTTGCCAGCTTTAATTGATGAAACACTTTTAGTTCAAAAATTCGTAACGACCGTTGACAGTCCCTACAATTTGTACGCAACAATATGTTATTGGCGCTACATGAAATAATCATCTTACAGCTTTTGAGATTCTGAAAACATTTAAATTTAATAAATAAAATTTATAGGGTCGTGAAGATTCTTCTGAAAGGCTATACAGCAATGAAAATACAATGAAATGCTAGAAAAAAATAGTAAATAATTAAATTTACTTTGTGTCTTATTTATATTAATGTGCTGCAAGCTTAGAGCACCCCATCATGATTAATGTATCTTTTTTTTCATAATCATTATACTATTCACCGTTTATTCAGTGTTCAATCTTCCTCGTCATGTTATCGGGCAACACTGTTCGGGTCTTTTCGGCAATATTCGTTTCTGCTCCGCTGGCCAATCGGATGCGTTGCTGGCTGCATATGCGTCGGATAATTCGCTAATTGTTCAAATGCGGCGATCTTGTAAGTGCCATTTGGAGGATTAAAATTAAAACGGGTATTTGGATGTTCGTTTGCGACAATTTGCAAGTAATTCTCTGTGTCAGACTTTTGTGAGGTACTTAAACGTTTCTTGGTGTAGGTAAGTAATGTACAGCCATGTTTTTTTTATTGCACAAGCAAGGGCTTTATTCTGTATGCAATTGATGATTTTGTATCGTATAGGTTTTAGAGGTAAACCTACCACTTCCCTCTTCTACCCTCAGTTTGATACTAATGACGTTTCCTTTTAATAGGGAAACAAAATGAACAAACAGGATAATTATTTTGGTAGGATTAGTCGTGCCGTGCTGGACATCATCGCTACCTACTGTTAGATGCCATAGGCAGCTCAATGATTCTGACACCAGGGTTTGTGAGGTAGGTTAACCTCTAAACCCACACGATAAGTGAAGTGATTGTAGACGGTATATAATTATTTTGAAAACTGTCGTTTTCTATAATCTTTCGTTTTTCGATAGTAAGTATATTAAAACCAATAGCTTTCCGCCGCGGCTCCGCCCGCGTTAATAGTTTTTCCCGTGGGAATGAGGTATTTTCCCGCGGTAAAAGTTAGCCTATATTCTTCCGCAAGGTCTATTCTTTCTTTGTGCTAACTCCGCCCGCTTTAAACATTTTTACTATGGGAATGAGAAATTTTCCCGCGGTAAATTGTAGCCTATGTTCTTTCTCAAGGTCTATTCTATCTTTGTTCCAAGTTTCACCAATCGGTTCAGTAGTTTCGGAGTCTATTCAATTATAAGGAATATTTTAGGTATTTTTTTTACACCTTGGAATGTAGCTTTCCAACAGTGAAAGAATTTTTGAAATCGGTTCAGTTGTTTCGGAGCCTATTCGATGCAAACAAACAAACAAACAAAAAAAACAAACAAAAAAACAAACAATCAAACCTTTCCTCTTTATAATATTATTAGTATATTAGTACAGATAAAAATTAAAACATGCAAGAAATATTTAAAAAATGCTGCAGGTAAGTTATTGGCAAAACTGAATTGCGAAAAGCAAAATACTGCCATAAACTGTAACACATTTCAGCAAAAACGGATCTCTTTTCAGTACCTAGTCATTGATTAATTTCAAATCTGTAACTTTTAGTTCAAATTTTTGGGCTAAAATTGGATATAAATTGGGCATATAGTTGCCTCCTCGGTGTTTGCCCGTAACCATCGAAATGTAAAGCTAAAAACTCACTCTCTACCTATTGGTTAGTAACTATTTAATTAATCTGTGCTATAGTTAAGTCACTACAGTTATTATTTTTGAGGATTATTGCTATTAGGATAATTGCAGTTTTCATAGAAGCTAACAATTTTATAATATTTTGAACCTCAAACACTTAGGTATGTAGTGACACAAAAGAAAATAATAGTGGTAGTGATCTTACACATAGCCACCCACACGCATCATTTGCCACACACAATAATGTAGAATTGATTATTGACCTAATCTAAGTCGAGAACCAAGCGACTATTTTGTTCGTGAATCTAGAACTTACTTTAATTTTAAAACTTTCACGGTAGTTTTCATAACTATTAAGATTTAAAACGGGATATAATATCTATATCTAGATATCTTAATATGTAGTTAGAATTATTTTGTAATTAACTGTTCGTATTTTGGTCATCAGACAGTTATATCTCATTTATATACCTATCAAGCAACAAAGGTACTAAAAGTAAATAATCTATTGAATGACACTATTTAATAGTTTTGTACTTCTGTACCCGACTTAAACCGAACTACCGACACGGATCCGAGATGTCACTTCAATTTGCTCGGCTCGTTGCCTCCGAAAGCAATTTCGAAAAAAAAAATTACGCCGAAACTTTCGAGAGATTAATTCGTCATTTGAAACGAAACTAGCGTCAATAGTCACTCGAATTGAATTTGGAATGATTCGCTAGACGACGTCTGTAGGATTTTAGTTTTTTTTATGAGAAAGGAAAAAGGTCTGCAACTTACTTTTTATTAGTAGCCAGTGATAATCTCGGATTCTAAAGTCTTATTTGACTGACTTGATATTGCAGTTGTCATAAGTTGCTTTGTTGGTTCTACTCAAGTAAACGTTGCTACAAATAAATTCTTTAGTTGCTTTTTACAAACTAAGGAACATTTCAGTTTTTCTCAGCTTAGAAAATTTTTAATCTTTTTCTAAGGTTAGATTTTAGAAAGAATACAAATTAAAAACAATATTTGTCTAGGCGTAAAAAGCAAAAATTGGAACACAGCTAAAAATTTATAGTACTTATAACAGGCGATATAAAAAACATGCATAGGTAATTAGGTATTCAAAAAGCTATTAGTAGGTAGGTACGATCTGGTTCTAGCTAAGGCAGTAACACGGTTAATTAGTCAGCATAGAGTAAGGAAGAAATTGTTTTCGGTAGTATAGAGACGTAATATTATATCTCTTTAGTGAGGGAGGTGGGCGTGGGGTGGGTAGGCGACCCGATCCTGACATTAGATAATCTTTGTCAGTCAGCCAGTATCAGTACCTACCTCAAGTGTAGGTACATGTATTTTTTCTAACAGATCACTTGAATTATGACATAGCACTACTCATGTCATGACCTCTGTCAGCAAGATCCTCAAGCCGTCGAGTAGCGAATAGTGAAAGCGGCGACAAGGTGCTATAGCTTGATGGTTTTAAATACTACATTTAAATGGATGTGTAAGAACATTTTTCACATTACGACTGATTCCAAATTAACTATCTTTTCTATTTCTCTCTCATCCTTTTAAATACAGCATGCAGTTCTTTTCCGCAGAGACGACAATTAGTGTTTCAGCTGAAAGAAGTTCATCGTCTTTATTAGTATTAGTACACAATCATAAATTCGATTAGAGCATAAGACAGCAGTGTAAAACTAAACGATTTAAATAGTTTCGAAGAAGCGATGACCTGCGCTTCAACTGACACTGATCACAAAATGGCACTGATAGGAATTAACATCGCTCTCAAACCTTTTGCTGAAAATAGGACCCGTGTAACGTATGACTATGAAGCCATCTTGAACGATCTTTGCAAGAGTGACTGGTCTGCTGTATTTGAAAAATCATGTCCCTCTGAAGCAGCATCTGTGTTTACCAACCACTTGTCTGGCATGATTAACAAGTACAAACGTATCAGCGGGTGGGGTAGAGCTAAAATTCCCCTAAACCCTTGGATGACCCCAGGTTTGATTAGATGCTCAAAGCACAGAGACAGACTGCATCTAGAGGTTAAGAAACACCCAAATGACCCTTTGAAGCATAAAATCTATACTCGGTATCGTAATTTTTATCAC
This sequence comes from Teleiodes luculella, assembly GCA_948473455.1. Lineage (NCBI taxonomy): Eukaryota > Metazoa > Arthropoda > Insecta > Lepidoptera > Gelechiidae > Teleiodes > Teleiodes luculella. Next base: position 12,268,741 of record OX419600.1, read on the forward strand.
GATCTAATCAGGAGACTTAAAGCGGAATATGATAAATCTGACCTTACCTCCAATAAGTCAGATCCTATTAAACTTTGGAAATCAATAGGGCGTATAACTCACTCCAAATCAAATAGATCCGGGTCAAATGAACTCAGCAGGATTAAAAACACTGTGTCAGAGTCTCTGAACTACTGCAACGGGTTCTTCAGCTCGGTTGGTCAGCGCTTAGCTAATGAAATTCTACATTCCAACAACGTGACTGAGGATTATCTTGCAGCAAAAGTAAATTGCGAAGTTAACCATGCGCACTCGCTCTTCTTGCATCCTACTTCTCCTGGCGAAGTTGAAAAGTTGATTCTCAGATTAGACTGTAGAGGTGCCTCTGGTATAGACGAAATTCCTAATAGACTCATAAAATCTATTAAAGATTACATTGTTGAACCTCTGACACACATTTTCAATCTTAGTCTCGCTACCGGAATTTTTCCAGCCATCTGGAAAACCGCAATGGTTATCCCTGTGCATAAGAGTGGCAGTAAAGACTCTCCGAATAACTATAGGCCAATCTCTCTTCTCTGTACCTTCTCTAAGCTGTTGGAGAGGATTGTTAACAACCAACTGATGGATTTTCTGGAAAAGAACAACATTCTTTACTACAGGCAGTTTGGTTTTCGGCATAACAGGTCTGCGGAACAGGCAGTCGCCCTTTTGATAGACTTGGTTTCTTCTCGCTTGGACAAGGGCGACAAGTGTCTTGGCCTTTTCTTAGACTTGGCCAAGGCATTTGACACTGTGTCGATTCCGATTCTGATTAAAAAACTAGAGTGCTACGGGATACGTGGTCTTGCTCTGGATTGGTTTGGTAGCTATCTTGGGGAACGCAGACAGTGCATGAGGTTGTGTGGTGTAGTCAGCAACTCTGAACCTGTATCCTTCGGCGTACCACAAGGTAGTATTCTAGGACCCACATTGTTCCTGATCTACCTAAATGATCTGTCTACCATCTGTCTGAAAAACGCTGACGTTATCAACTACGCCGACGATACAGTGATCTTATTCCACGAAAGCTCCTGGGATCAGGCGTTCTCAACAGCTCAGGCTGGTCTTTCTCAAATTGCAAAGTGGTTCTCGGATAATCTCTTGACTCTCAATGCTACTAAGACCAATCTTTTGTGTTTTCATAAGACGGCTGCTTCCGCCCCTCCTTGTTCTGCTGGATTGTGTATTCATTCCTGCAACCAGGTCCCCCTCTTGCCTCCAGGAAACTGTAACTGCGCGCATGTGGCAAGGGTTGTTACCACCAAATACCTGGGTGTTGTGATTGATGAGAAGTTGAACTTTGAAAGTCACATTAACGCAACTTCAGCCCGGGTGAGAAAGATTACCTATGTAATGAAATTATTACGTGACGTAGCCGACCCACCACTTTTAAAATCCGTTTATCTGGCCCTATGTCAGTCAGTCCTGACCTATTGCATCCTGGCATGGGGCGGTTCAGCATCTAATTACCTCATTAGGTTAGAGAGAGCACAGCGTGCTGTACTTAAGACTATGCTGAAAAAGCCGATGCTTTACCCAACCTGCCAGTTATATAGGGATGCTCAGGTTCTGAGTGTTAGGAAGCTCTATATCCTCAGGATGGTTTTACAGACTCATAAAGAGATGGCGAGTACGGAGACTTTCTCAGATCTGTGTAAAAAGCGCGTGTTTAGCTTACCTCTCCCTGCTGTTCGGTCCGCATTCGCCAAACGTTTCAGTAGTTATAGAAAACCATTTATTTATACCAAAATGAATAAGATTACAAAAATCAATTTATTGTCGGCCCACGAAATCAAAAGTAAGGTGCATAAAGAATTAATGGATTGGACCTACGATCGAACGGAGAGTTTTTTGAAAACAATATTTTAAATTCAATTTCTTTTGTTTGTTTTTATTATCATTATTTTATTTTTCTCCTTTTATCTTTTGTTTTTACTATATAATCTAACCTGAAATTGCATAATATGTATAATTTGCTTGTGCTTGAGATCGGTATTTCGAGATTAAGTTAACCCTCTTTGATTTATAAAATGCCCACAAGACAGGCTTAGCCTAGTGTGGGGTTTTATGCTCTTAAATTTGATAACATATGCCAACTCTTTCTTCCTTATGTTTGTTTGTAGAACTCCTATACTCTTATTAAAAGCGACTGATTTCCTACAAATTGTTAAGATTTCCAACATTATGTTTTATATCTAATTTAAGGGTCATTTACAAACAATCAAATTCTTTTGTTATAGTTTTTGTAATAGAGAGAAATAAATAAATTATTATTATTATTATTATTATTATTAAATCAATTCCAGACGCCAGGCTCGAACAGTCGTGGTTTTTGAAAAAAGAACGCGCGGGCATCTTGGCGCCACCGCCGCCGCGATCCGCTGCTCTTTATTTCAATGGAGCAGACATTCTTTTGTTTTTTACGTTTTTAATCTTATTTTCTTTCTGGCCAGTTCGAAAGTCGGCCATTTTCGAGGCTAGTTTGCGAATATTTCAAATTCCTTACAACTTGTAATCATGTTAGCGACGATGTTTCATTCGACTCTCTATTAAGATACAAACGCAAGAATTCTCAGAAAGCTTTTCAGGAATCTAAATAAGTACCTACGTGTGATAGCTTATGTTACATTACATTAAAAGGCTGCTGAACCAATGTGGATGATTTGAAAAGTAAAGGACCTATAATATTATTTTAGATTTACCTATTCAAAGACTCTTATTTTACCTTTTGTTGTATTTCCACAGAAAAACTCATGCGTTTATGACGCTGAAACTGCTGAAAGAGAAGAATTTCGAAATGATGTTCTAATTCATTTACATTGGCACAGATGTGTGAGCCTAAAAATATCCTCAAGATATACGTCATTTTATTCACTTTCCAAACTATGATGAAGTATATTGTAAGAGGTCAATGTGGTATGTAGACTCCCAGCAGGAGGCGGCACGGCTTGTCACAGAAAGACCACCCGAGAGCACATACAATAATAACGCCATGACGAAAACATTTGTACTTCTACCTTCATTTCTCCTTTACTTCAAACCAGAACTTAGAATAAACGAACTACAGCAGCAATGAAAGACAAAATGGAAGAAGTTACACGTTTTCAAAAATGGAATTCGTATAATGTGACGCACGCTCGAGTTTCGAATTTAATAGTTTTAAAATTTAATAAAGATTGTCAGTTTAGATGATAAAATAATATTAATTTAAACGGTTTTGTGTGGGAATTAAATAATTATGAGTCCATTTGCGTCGGTGTTTAAAAGATAGGGGTCACTATCAATGTCAATCTCTTTATATATAACGTATACCTACTTACTTATATTTATACTTAATTGAAACCATGTTAGAGTGACTTTAGTAATAGCATGCTTACTTTTAAAAGAAGGGCTTTTGAGCTTTCCCATCTGTGATTTTTTCGGGCTTTTTTGTTTATGAAGAGTACAGACAGACAGACAAGGATCTAACCAAGCGAACGTGCCAGAAAATGAACTAATACATTTTGTTGTTGTTGTTTGAATCCTAAGGTACCTACCCAGGGGATACATAGGGCCTTCAAGAGATTCTTCCATTTCCCCCTTCCTGCGCCGTGGCCTTGGCTTCGCTCCACGTGACTCCGGCCGCTTTCAGCTCGCTCTCCACAGATCGACGCCACGTCGTAGCAGGTCTGCCCGGTCTTCTCCTGCCACTGGGTCTCCACTCGAAGGCAGTTTTGGCGGGATGCTCTCCCTCTTTGCGAAAAGTATGGCCTATCCATCTCCACCTTCTAGCCGCGATCTCCTACCGATTGGGGGTTGCCGACATTTCTGCCACAAGTCTTTGTTCGATATTGTGTTGGGCCAGAAGATACGACGTATGGTGCGAAGAGAAGTGTTTACAAAGACTTAAACTTTGTTAATGAGTGCCCTCGTAATTTTCCATGATTCGCAGCCATACATTTTGTGCTAATGTCTAACTAAGTCATACGAAACCAGATAAATGGCGAAGCGCGGCTTTTCCAACCTCTTGTATGAAACATTATTTTGACAGCATCTTTTATAGCAAGCAGATTCATTTATTTATTTAGATTTGTCACGGACTTGCTTGCTTGCTTATCGTCTGGGACTCGTAGCTTCTTAAATGATTCGTATAACGGCTACATCCGTAGATTGTAGCCGGGACCAACTTTACGTACCTTCAAAAGCACGTATACATCTTTCTTTAAGACGATCAGGTATAGTGTAACTATGTTACTAAGTCCATGCAATCAGATGATTCAGCCAGCAATGTCTTTCTAGTCAAATAGTTCAAATACCAACGCGTCTAGAGGCGCAGCTCGAGAGAGCCTCGAACCTAGGCGTAGCGCGTTTGTTCCTTCACGATGTTTTTCCTTCACGATGTTTTTCAATATCAACGCGCTAGGCCGTGGTCCGAGGCTCCCTTGAGCCGCCCCTAGACGCGTTGGTATATGACTTTTTTTGGGGTAGAGTCTTCCGCTCCCCCGCAAGTCCGATGAAGCTTGATCCGTCGTAATTTTCGACTCAAGCATAGGTCAATTAAAAAAAAAGCCTAGCGCGTTGATACGGAAAAAACATCGTGAAGGAGTCGACGCCAGAGCTCCGCCTCTGATTCTGTTACGCCGTACAAAATTCTTCAGAAATTCCAACTCTCATACCAGATTTCAAAATCTCTTCCTCCATACCATGTTCATGTTATCATACATGTTGACCACGTGGTCTCCCACGGCGGCGCTCTTTGTCGGCGCATCAAACGACACGCGCCGCCGCTGAGCGCGCTGCCGGCGCCTGCGCCGTTTCGGCGGCGGTTTGAGGATTAAGCGCCTGACTAGATTATCGGACGAAATATCTGAAGATCTGGAGTAAGTAACTTTGACTATGTCATTTGGCATAATTGCTGAAAAGCGGTAAGCTCGAAAGAAAGCTTAGAACTCACAACTCACGAATGATCTGCAAGTGAAGATTTTCTGGGCGGATGTCGCAATACATAAGAATGTTAAAAAACACCTTGTTGTGTATTTACTAGTTCTTACTATATTATTTTATCTTCTTTTTTTGTGATGTATTTTAAATTCGTTCCTGATTTCTGCTTTCTGAAAAGAACGGTTTTATCGTTTTGGCAAAGTTTTAGAAAAGCTCTTTGGGTGGTGGCTACATACCAACCAACCAATTGTCTTTTATATTATTCTGCATGTTACTAGCTGAGCCTTTTTTAAGGATTTGCATGATCTGAAAATAAAATATAAAGCAAGCCCGTTAAACTGTCTTATTATTTTTAAGGCGGTAGACCATGAAGGAAAAAATAAACTTCCTTCATGCGTAAGATAGAATAGTTTTTAAACAAAACATTGTTAGTAGTTTTAGAGTTCTAAAATGTCATTGTTTTTTTTTTAACCGACTTCAAAAAAGGAGGAGGTTCTCAATTCGACGCGTATGTTTTTTTTTTTTTTTTTTTTGTGTGTTTGTTATAAGATATCTCCGCCAATTGTGAACCGATTTTCAAAATTCTTTTTTTAATCGACCAGGTTTACTTGCAGGGTGGTCCCATAAAAATTTCGCTAAGATCGGATGATTAAATTTGAAGATATGAGGAAATAACTCCTCAATTGACGATGCCATTTACCCGATCGGTACATTATTTTGGCAATATCTCGGCTTCTTATCAATCGATTTCAGTATTTTTTTGTTTTATAGATAGAACTTGTACTCAAAATGGTTTCATATAAATTTGGATTATATCTGATGGCGGAGTAGAAGACTAAAACCATGAAGGAAGAAAACCTTTTACGCGCCCATATGGAGTAGTAATCATGCCTATTTTGTATCGAAACCAATGCGGCCGCTCAGAGGGGTGGGAGGGTAGGGGGAAGCGGGAGACGGGGTTCGTCTTTTAACTCTATCACACATCTTTGAATACGGTACGTTAGAAAAAGATAGAGACATTCATGTTATGACATGCCCAACTAAAAACAAAATATCAATAAAGTATGACATTTATTTGTCTTTATTTGGCATGTAAAAACAAGAAATTTAATGGTTACTGAATTTGAAAATAGTGATGTGATGTGGTATGAAGCGTAACGTATATTTATCGATTATTTTCGTACATTTTATCAAATGGCTACTGGACTTATTTATCGAACTTCTCATATACAATGGTGATCAACTTGCAACTTGCAATAATATTGGGAATTGCTTACTTCTTTGGGCATTTAGTATTTTGTCTTTTTGCTTTTCCATACATATATTAGGTATATCTTTTATTTCCTAGAGAGCAGCGAACTACCTAGAGAGGCATGGGGACAGACAAATAAAAATACAGTCAAAACCGTGCCAGTAATGTAGAGTTCTTTTTTTTTCATAATTTGGTGGGAAACCTGAAAGCTTCTACCATTTGATACAAAAGTTAGAGTGTAACATAATAAAAACAAGTGTGTTATTTAGCTTTTTTTAACTTTAGTATCATTTATTGTGTATATTATTTGTATTGAATTGTTTATTTAATTCGTTATTATTTATAGCCGCTTAAATAAGCATCAACCAAACTCTTCTGGTGGGTGTCTTACTGTGAGAATGGACAACTAACAACAATCCGCCTTCTAACCGTAAAGATTTTTCCAAATGCCTCCTGAAGGAACCTAAGTTCAGCAGCGGGACTGTTTCAGGCTGTTTGTTTCCATCACTGCTTGGCAATTGAAATGGGGTTCACAGTGGTTGTAGGTTACGCGCCGGGAAGGGAACTATATATTCGTTTATTTTATTTAAATATAAGCAAGCAAGCAAACGCGCAGTGGACGGATGGATGGATGTTAGGTTGTTTATTTTCACAACCCACAACCCTTACGCTAGCGAGGCGCAATTGTTTTTGGTAAGTCGCCGGGAACCACGAGGCGGCGTCCTTCATACCTTATTACCGGGGTAGTCAATAGCAACAACTGCGATCCCTGATCCGTCAACTAAGCAGTATACTATCAGAAGTGATGCTTAATACCAGCGTAATTTTTTTTCTTCCTTCATGATTAAAACGAAAACTCTTCAATAAACAACAGCACACTCATTGCGTTGCTTTTGTTATAATTGAAATGACAAGAAATATGCGGTTTTGGTTCATATATTCTGTAAACTAGTCATAGACTAAAGATTTGAAAACCCCAAGTGAAGATAACAACTTAAGAATTTTTCCGTGGACTAAACGGGCGAGCGTCGTCGGTATCGTAGTGGTTTGGTCAGTTGTTCGCCATTCGGAAAACTTAGGTTAAAGTCCAATCAAGTATAGCAATGATTTAGAATTTAAAAATCAAACGTAATACTGTCAAGGAAACATAGTAAGAAAATCTACATTTAATTATGTACTAAACAAAACAAATTACAGTTTTGTGAGTACCTAACTTGTCATGGTTTTCCACTAAAAAGGGTAAAATAAAAAGATAATTTAAAAAATATATAAAACCGCCTTCAAGGTCCTAACCTACACTAAAAAGTTACAAATAAAACATAAATCTAGCTGAAAGCATAGCAATTTAATATGGCTATTAATATTTCTTATTTACATAAATTGTAACATCATATAAACATGTGTAGACATTGTTATACACTTTATCTTGGAGTCGGTGCCAGCTAATCACCATCATTTCGACCAAAAGACTTCTACTGCTAGCAGTCATCTATAGTGGGCTCAGTACCTAGTACTCTGATCGCGTTCTTTAATTTTTTTATATTCAATGATCTGAACTTTCGAGATCAGATGGGGTTCCGATTAAATAGCTAGCCTCAACTGGCACCGACTCCAAGGTGAAGAGTATAACAATGTTTACACATGTTTATATGATGTTACAATTTATGTAAATAAGAAATATTAATAGCCATATTAAATTGCTATGCTTTCAGCTAGATTTATGTTTTATTTGTAACTTTTTAGTGTAGGTTAGGACCTTGAAGGCGGTTTTATATATTTTTTAAATTATCTTTTTATTATTGTACAGATACCTGCGTCACAGGTTTTCTACATTAATATTGACCTAGGACCTAGTTTAAATTAAACGCTTTCTCTCATATCCTGCACCCTCTACGGTGGTCATACAAGTAAAGTTTAGTGTGGATTGTAAGATCCGCGGGCGCCCCGATGCGAGCGTGGGCTAATTTAATTCCTAATCAATTTATGGATATTTCACTGCCTTTGTATAAGGGGCCGGTTCATAAACCCGTCTTAAACAGTGCAGCGAGCGAAATATTGCACAGGTATTAAAAATGTCGTTAAAATTATGATATTATTATTATTCTGGTGTTTCCATTGAGTTTTTGCGCAACAAATAATATAAGTAGGTACCTACCTAATTTAATCAATACAATTAAGATAAGAAAAGACTTTTAAGTATCGAAAGAGGCCCCTGTCCTTCTGTAATACACCACTCTTTGGGTGACTTTGAGCTTTTACATGAAGTCCATTGTAAACCACTTCTTAAGATCAGAAAGTCATCACTACTCATCATAAACTCACTGAATCGTTGCTGTGGTTATCGTGGTTTAGCTTAGCAAAGACCTCTCGAAAGAAAGGCAAATTACAAATTAACCTTCTCCACGCCACTATTTACGGTGGCGTTCGTCTGTGAAGAAGAACAGAAGGAAGAGCTTCACATCGTGTCACATCTTATTTTCAAAGATCTTTACCACAGGAATCACAGAAAATTTCCTAATTCTGTAAAGTTTCTTTGGCGGGTTCTTCTTCACAGCAGCGCACACATTGCGTTGCGCGAACCCGCCAGTTATGTGATCAACTGATATCGCATCGCCTTTTTAAATTTGAAAAAAGAAATGTCCGACTGTTTGTACACGCTAATCTCTGGAACCGTTGCGTTGGACCAATTTCAATAAAACTTTTTGCCACGGAAAAAAAAATAAACCACATCTAGTTGTTTATTAACAACAGCGACTCCTGTGAACTGCAGTTCGTAATTTGGTCTACAAGTCTCTGGAATGTGTGGTTACAGCATCATGTCGCATTTCTGTGCAAGCGCAAAGCTCTGGCGACGGTGTTGCCAGTTCAGTATGCATTATGTCTCAATCTGCTGATTATTCTGTAAAGTGTCTAATTAGGTATTGCGAATTCCGAATTGTATGTTTGGGAAATTTAAGGCAGAAAATGTTTGTACACGCCGTGTACACACATTATTTCTTAGTGATATTTTATAAGGGTTTGAATCTGAGGTAACATTAGTTCAGATATTTGCCACTAGATGGCGCTGTTAGTTTTTGGCAATTATGATAAAACTCCGGGCCAGAGCAGGTTTTGTTCAATGTTGATTGTCTTTAAGATTTATGTATTATGATCTCCGATGATGTTATCCTAGTTTAGGCTCCAGCTTTTACAAGTATTATAAATTCTTGTAACTAGACTATGACTATTGTATACCCGATCTTCCAAATCCGGTGAAGCTTGATCCGTCGTACTTTTTCAACTCAAGCATAGGTCAATTAAAAAAAAACCGATCTTATTATTTGTAAAGGAAATAAATATATTACTTACACTTATTTACTTACTTATGATACGCAGATTCTATTGGAAAGAACTTTACGTTAAATTAACAATATATCAGCAGTATGGATGGAACTGGCACTGTCTTAACTGGCTCCTTAGTTGCCTGGTAAAACACACATAATAAATACAGCTATGATACAGAACATAATATTAATATAATTACACCATAAACCAATTACAGATTTCCACTATGCTAACCTAACGAAAAATGAAAATACATATTTATTCTATAGAGGGTAAATAAAGTATGTTCTATTATTTGTGTTATGCAACAAGTCGGGGTATTTCAGCGCAAGCAGTTGGCATCCCAGCTCCCCGCTCCGGTCATATGCTCACGCGCAATTAGCGTCAGCGCGCACATGCGTGTCGCGCAACTCGCGCATGCGCTCAGCTCACTGCGCTTCCTAGAACTTGTCGGGTTGTCGGAAGAGAGGAAGACGACGATTCTCGCGATGGCCCTTGGTACCTTCCCAAGACATTTATACCTACATAAATATGTATGAGAACTTTTAATACTATAATTTATACTTGCGATTGTGGGTGCTTGGTGAAACTCTATTATACTTGTAGTTTTAAAAAACACTTGTACTTGTTTCACATACCTACCCCGAAAACCCGACCGGTTTCGCTCACATGAGCATCATCAGGGGTCTAATCTAGTTTACATCTTACATAACACACTCTTTAATTATATTATTATTTTTTAATTATATTAATTAGATAAAAGAAGAATTTGATGTACAGGAGCCAGCACATGTGGCTGGACCTTGAGAACGCCCGTATTCCGTAGTGGTAGGGGCGAATTTCGTAAAGCGCATGTCCAACCGCGTGTGCTGGCTTCTGTATGTTGGTTTAAGTTAGTTAAAAAGCTAGAAAAAGCGGCAAAGCGCGCTAGTTTAGTTTTGTAAAATTGCAAATTGCAATTTGTTTGTCTGCGTAAAACGTTACTGTCAGTTTTTTCTGCCTTATTTTCGTCTAAAATATCGTTACGAAATGTATTTAATTAAAATTAATGACTGATTAATAGTAATAAATCTAACATACAAAATAATATTTACACCGTTTCAAAGATTTGGTAAAAAATGAATAAATCCATAGAAACACATACATACATACATATTAAAGTCACGCGTCTTTCCCGGAAGGGTAGGCAGAGACCACTTTTTTCCATTTGCTACGATCCAAACACAATTATTTCGCTTCATCCACATTCATTCATAGAAACACTCGTACATATTCCAAAATATTTATTTTTATTTGTAATAATATTTTTTTTACTATCTATTCATTCTCCTGTGCTACAATCAAATAAACATGAAACAAACTGTTCATTCAAAAAACCTTCACCAACAAACTGCCTTGACTTGCTCCTTACTCTACAGATCGAAAATCCGAACACAACAGAAAAAGTAGATCGATGGATAAAATCGATAATCTTTTGAGAATCTCCACTGACGCGCCACCCGCTTGGCCTACTCTCGGCGAAAATGTTTAAATGCATAAACAATCCACAGACAAGGTATAAATAAATAAATACAAATGGTGGCTACTGGCGCCGCCGGAGCGGTCTTCTTATTGGCAATGTGTATGGACAGAGGATGCTGTGGAGTACCTAGATACAGACATTTTAACTCACGAGTACCGCTGGCGAGCCATATTTGTGTGTCTTGTGTGTGCACATTGTTTGTGTGCTATGGGTTCATAGCTAAATAAAATTTAAACAACAAAAACAGATAATAATTTTTAAATGATATTTTGGATGAGCTAAGAAATATTTGATTCAAGTAAATAAAGGTTACTGAAACTATAAATATTTATTTTGAACTTTGAGAGAAACAGATTGACACGTTGTTTTTTTTTCTCCTTATCAAAATTTGTATAAATCGATCTATTTATTCTCTAACGCCTTTACAAAAAATAATCCTGGTCTCATGCCTATGAAAACGAAAAAACAGGCCTTCTTTCAAAAAAATATTTAAGTATTCCGTTACAATACCAAAAACTAATACAGGTTAAAAAAATAAATAATAATAATAATAATCTTAATTAAAATAACAGCAGTTACATAATATTCTGCCTGGCCCCATGATATGTGTCTATAATACCTACCAAAATAGTTTCATATAATTTATGAGATATTATGATATTTTGTGAGGTCATTTTTGGGATCGAAAATAAAGTTTAAAAAGCACAATGCATAATGACTACTCCAGCACTTTCTCTGTGACTTGTAGGCTTATCCGATTTATAAACGCAATATTGTATTTGTATAAAAACAATGGCCTTATTATAGGTGGTTCAGTCGTGTAAGCTCTCTTTCTTTTTCATTACTACAAGCCAAAATCGCCTTAGGGTTGAATTCCATACAAATGTATGAAGATCGCAGTCAGGTTATGGAAAAAAATACTTGAATTTTGAATGTGATCTTTGGAAGTGTAAATGTAATATTTTGCGGTTAGATTCTAGATAGCAGGTTATATTATTTATCATTCTGCGATAGTAATTAATTAAAAATATTATGAATGTGAAAGTAAATTTAAACGTCTGGATGAATGAAAAATTGCAATTAAAACATTGCAAGGTTTATGCCATCATCACGGCAAAAAATATAATATAATATGTTAAAACTTTATTCTCTAAGGTTAAAACCAAATTCCTGCAAAACACTACAGCTCAACAAGAGTTCCACATTCATTTGTTTTTCTTCATATTTTTTTTATTTACGGATGTTGTTCAAAAGGGGCGCCATCTATAATAGTACAATGCGCGCAACCAAAGATGAGACTTGACGGATCACGTGGTTGTACCGACTTGTACCCACGGTTATATCTGCGCAGTAGATACAGCGATAAAAGCGATTTTGAAATTTAATAAATATCTTATTAATCCGATCTCATATTTTAGTTTAACTATTTTGAGCACGCGCGACTGTATCTACCAGCTCAAAGTCCCCTCTTTAGCATCTGACAGGTCTCATCTTTGGCTGCGCGCATTGTACTATTTGACGAAACTAATTAATATAAAAAGACAGAGCTATAAAATAAATAAGTCACAAAATTTGGTAACATAAACTTGTTGTTACTTGCTTAACCTGTTTCTGAAGTTTTGGAAACTCGGGTCGGGACGGCGGCGGCGGCGGGAGTGGGACTTTTGTGACGAGCGGGACCCACAACCAACATCCATACTCGTACAACTCAGTGGGTACCGACCCTTATTGTTATATTCCCGCCAAAAAGTGGGTTTGGGCGACCACGCGACGCTGTCCGGAATTAATGTTCCGACTTGTTTCTAACTCGGAACTCGGAACTTTTTTACTGTTTTCTTAAGGAAATAATGTGCAAATTTTTAGGAAGATTTCGATTTTTTCATCCACTCCTGGACCGTGGTCTCTCCTCGGGAGATATGGACATAATACGCTTAGCTGGTGGGTTGGGGATTGTTGCATTGCAGTTGTAGTAGTTTACAAAGGTGAACACTGCTGGCGAACTTGTGCGACACGACACCCATAAATTGGTTCATTTCTAACCAATTATAAGAGAATAAATAATGTAATGTAGTGAGAATTTTGCTAAAGATAATTTTAAAGTAGATTTGTAATTTATTTTAGTAAAGGTTTATTTGACTTTTCATCTCGCAATAGCTACGAGATTGCTACGGAGTGTAGCGGAATGCTACGATGTACAGAAGCCAGCACATGCGGGTGGACAGTCGCACTACGATATTCGCCCCTACCTTAACGCAATACGGGCGCTCTCAAGGGCAACATGTCCAGTCGCATGTGCTGCCTACTGTACCATCACTCGTTGAATCATCTAGTAACGCTATAGTGAACAAAACTAAAACTTGTATTGGACAGTATCGAATTATTAATTATTGGAGTTTTATAATTACAGAATTATTGAGTTTATAATAAAACGTAGTTGTTGTTAGTTATACAAAGATTAATATCATTAATATGAAATTGTATAAATAAGGGAGGAGATTATTATTCTTGTCTTTTTGTCAAGAAGTTCCAAAAAATTTCTGAGAGTGCTTTCGTAGATGAAATTGGTTATAAGTTGTATTGTGATTCACAGTGCAACTTATACCAAGCTAAAGGACCTTTTGGAGAGAGAAATAATGTAAACTCTTTCAGTACATACATAGTAGTACCTCATATTTCTTAAATTTTCTATTGTGGTAGCTCCAAATACATTCTTCCTATGTCTTCCTAGACTTCTTTAATTTAAGAGTTCTTGTTTGTACTGCTTGTTTTGGCTGGACACTCGCATTACCAAACTCGCCCCTACTCCTACGGAATAACGGCGCTCTTGAGATCAAAATATTGTCCAGCCGCATGCTGCCTACTGTACAGTAAAAATTAAAGTAGGACTCTAAATTCTTCGTAGAAGTTTCAACAAGAATTAATTTGTAGTGCCGCATTCCTGTGATTGGTTGTCGAATAATTAGCGATTGCACATTTCAAATTTCGAACGACCGCAACAAATTTTACTGGCCAGTATTTTGCTGTGTCGAATCTTGATTGGTTTATGGGCTTGTCGATGTTTTTCAAAAATTCTATGATTTGTATGAAATTGGTGTCTAGACGAAAAAGCTTCGTTGGTGTTCTATAGAAAGTAAATCTAGTAGCGGTTCAATTAATTTTCTATTATTTAATATTGTATTCATTATTTTCATCGTCATATTCAGGGTTTTTCATTAACATGAATAGGTTGTATAAAGTACCTTGCGTATGTTTTAATTGATTACTTTTTAAATATAATATTTCCATCGAATGTTGTACTAAACTTGTAAGTGAAGATTTCATAGAGATATAGACCATATCGTATTTCTTTGAACTTTATGTATGATATGACAACGTTAAAAATTAATAGGTTTAGGAATAGGTTTTCATCATATACATCAATTTAGACCCACAACGATAAAAAAGATCTAAATAGTGAAGATGAACAGAGGAAATCCACAGAAACAGTGCGTTCAATAAAAGAAAAAACAAAACACGGTTTTTATGAAATTGGAAACATATTTTCTAACTATTTTAAATCTAATTTTATTCAATTTGAAAGTCACTATAACTCGTGGAATTCTCAGAAAATGTTAAGCCACTTTCTAAGGTATACCAAGCTCACCTGGTCCCTTCGGCCATTAATGCATCAATATTAAACCACCCTTCTTACTGTACACTTGACCCCACTCTCCCCAACATCCCCTCATCTATAATTCCGCAATCCCACGGGTGTTAATGTCACGCCTTTCCATACAAAACTACTTAACAAACATAATTTGCATGCAAACAAATTTGAACGTTAAAATCAGACGGTCAAGGATGATTTTAAAGTTTTGAACGTGAGAGTAGAAAGGGGTGTGATGGCTACTGCGGTTAAGAATAGGCGAGACTTCAGGTGTTCAGCAAACTTATCTTTGCTTGTACTATGTGCTTTAATATTAGAGCAGTAAGGAGTAAAGTGAGATTTTTGAAAAGGCAGGTAAATTCAAACGATAGTTCACAAGCAAACTTACAAATACCGCTGTGAAAAAGTTTGTTCTTAAGAATAACGGAAGAAATATATTTTTTTTAAATTGTAGTAGTTAAATTGGTCAAACTTAGGTTAGTGACAAAACTGAACAAACTTACACTTGCAGCTACAGGAAAGTACGAGGTAAGTAAAATAGACTGTAATTTTTTTCTGTTAAGGGAAAATGATAAGCTTGTTTTAGTCGTAGGTGACAATATCGCGGCCATGTTGTTTTAGTGGGTAAAGAGGGGGAAGTTTAGCACACTATATTGGGTGCCATTGGGGCGACTATAATAAGAGGTTTATAGTACTTTAATTGGCTCTTAACGAAATTCTGTGAAGGAAATCGATACTCGTTGTTTTATTAAATCAACAAAGTTTCTTGTCTTGTTAACTATGGGTTGGGGACGGCACGATACAATTACAAGGGAGCTATTCTAACAGAAAATAAATTGCGGACTAAATTTAACAGTCTAAAATTGCCCACTGGTGGACTAAGATTTCGTCCTTAAAACTAAAGTACCCATTACCATAATACCAACGATTAGCAGGATAGGGATTAAATATTTTTTTAGTCACACACGTGAACGCAATGCCCTTAGGCCTCACACAAAACTCACAGGATGAGCTTTATACTATATTTTCCTATCTACATTAAAACTAGGTGTCCATACGCGATTTCACCAGCATTTCCTTAGGGAATAAGGTGTTTTCCCGATGCAACAATTGAACAGAATGTGTAAGAATAACAGAAAAAAATTTAAAATTTGTTTGTTTTTCTATATGTATACCGTTCTTAAATGATTCGCTTCGTAAATTTCGGAGATTAGTTTTGAAGATTTGCACATTTTATCTTACTAATATTATAAACATGAAAGTTGGTGAAGATGGATGTATTATGTTAGTAACTCTTTTACGCAAAAACTACTGAATGGCATTTAATAAAACTTTACAACAGACAATAACACATAGGTAGTCTATCTTCTTCCGCGGGAAAATCCTTCATTCCCACGGGAAAAACTGTCAGTGCGGGCGGAGCAGCGGGGCGGAAAGCTTACGTGAAAGTTTTTAACTTTATTTTGCTATAAAAAAATTAACTGCGATGCAAGAATCGGGTACAAAACAGTGAAACATTAATGAAGCAAGTCAGGGGCTGTGATCGTGGAATAAAATAGTGTAATTTTATGTTCGGATTATTGTATCAACAGGGACAATGTAAAAAGTTTTTTATTACTGTATCATACAATTGTAGCTTCCCGCCGCGGCTCCGCCCGCGTTAACAGATTTTCCAGTAGAAATGAGGCATTTTCCCGCGGTAAAAGGTAGCCTATGTTACTCAGGGTGAAAGTAGCTTTCTAATGATGAAATAATTTTTGAAATCGGTTGAATAGTTTTTGAGTTTATTCATTACAAACACACACACATACCTACACACACACACAAACAAATACAAATCTTTCCTCTTTATAATATTAGTATGACTAGTATGATCATATCAGTGGTCACTGGTCTTTACTTCATGCCATCATGCGTAAGAAAGCGGCTTCCTTACTGCAGCGCCTGCGTAATAGTCGGAACAGCATCCTAAAAGCGATTGCTGATAGACCCGATTGCCCCATACAGAGGCACTGGGTGGCACTTGCTTTAGGTTTAGTTAAATAATTTGTATTGTATATGTGTCATTTTGCTTTTACTAACCATACTAACGTATTCTTAAGTAAAATTGTTACTAATTAAACTCTACTAACATGTAAATGTATGGACTGAATTTGTCTGAAATAAACATATTTTATTTTATTTATTTATTT
Organism: Teleiodes luculella; assembly: GCA_948473455.1. Taxonomy (NCBI): domain Eukaryota; kingdom Metazoa; phylum Arthropoda; class Insecta; order Lepidoptera; family Gelechiidae; genus Teleiodes; species Teleiodes luculella. The sequence goes on from OX419600.1 coordinate 12,285,618, forward strand.
TATTTATTTACTATACGGTTTTGATAGCAGGCAGAAAGCTAGGAAAACTAGTACTTAGGTACTAACTAAATATGACATACGTTATTTTCTTATTCTATCGTGTTCAAGTCCGGTAAAGCTTGATTTGCTGTACTTTTTCGACACAAGAATAGGTCAACTCAAAAAAAGTAAAAAAAATATCGTGTCGTAGTTGTCATCGTCTAATACCTACCCAATCACCCTGACCACTCTTTCTGATCCCTCCATTAGCTACCCTTCAGGTAACAACGCCCGTACCCGCCGGCGGGGGCGCGGCCATAACCAAAATCATAATTGATTCAGAGGCGGAGCCCTTCAGGCGTCGTCTCCTTCACGATGTTTTTCAGTATCAATGAGCTAGGTTGAGGTCCGAGGCTCCCTCGAGCCGCCCCTAGACGCGTTGGTATATGACATGTCCGGTGAAGCTTGATCCGTCGTGCTTTTTCGACTCAAGCATAGGTCAATTAAAAAATAAAATAAAATAAAATCGTCATTTTCTTGATCTTTCGTGTCGTAGTTGTCATATCTTAGTGTCATATCTTAGTATACCATAGTTGTCATATTTATCTTGGTTTGCCCCACCACCCTGACTACTCTTTCTGATACCTCCATTAGCTCCTTCAGTATACAAGACTCATGGCGCGAGGGACACGGACGATAATTATAGGTCATTCGTCATTTTCATGTTCTTTCGTGTCGTAGTTGTCAAATCTTAATAGCGTACTTGTCATACTTATCTTGGTTTGCCCCACCACCCTGACCACTCTTTCTGAGCCCTCCGTTAGCTCCGGCATACAAGACTCGGCGTGCAGGACACGATAATAGGTCACTCGTCATCAATATTCCACAGTTATGGCTTCAAGTCCAAAGGCCGGTTCACACAGCGTCCGCTAATCGCTGTCAACTGGTAATTGACCGCTTGGCTTCCTACTTACGAGACCACCCACATTCGGACAAGTGAATCGACGTGACGACGCATACGCATGCTAATCGATTATACATGACAAGCTGATTGGCGATATCTACTTTTTAGATTTTTAACCCCCGACGAAAAAGAGTGGTGTTATAAGTTTGACGTGTCAAAGTTCAAAGTTCAAAGTTAAAAATGTGTTTATTCGAAGTAAGATTTTACAAATCACTTTTCGAGGTCGAGTCTGTATGTCTGTCTCTCTGTCTGTGGCATCGTAGCTCCTAAACGGATGCGCCGATTTTGATCTAGTTTTTTTGTTTTCAAGGTGTCACAATCGAGAGTGTTCTTAGCTATAATTCAAGAAAATATCTTACGTCATTTGAAGATTTTATCAGCTCTTTTCTAGTTGTTGAAAGGATCAAGTAACGGTTTTGTGTCGGGGGTTATTTTTTTAAACTACCATGGACCAATATACTCGAGAGGACTGTCAATGAGGAAGTGTCCTAAAAAAATCTAATTAGTCCGTCAGTTAGATTACTAAAAAATAATGTACACGTATTTTTTTTTTCGTCTGGCAAACGAAAAATGCCGACGATACAGCACTTTGAAATTTCCAGTAACGACACGCCGCCATACAAATTGTACGAAACAAGTGACGTCATAGTACCTACCCTTCTCATACATTTTGATTCGGTAAATCTTCGTCAAATTGAAAAAAAAAATACGTGTTAAATTTTTTTCGATAATCTAACAAAGGGATTAATTAGAATCGACTACTTTTTTCCGAGGACACTTCCCTATTCTCTGTTCCTGTAATTAGTACTAAAAAAAGACAGATGTCACTACCATTTACAAAATATTGACTATCATTGTGAAATCATGAATTTAGAAATTAAATGGTGTATAACGAACTGATATGGTGTAGGTATTACGAACTGATAAAAAAATATATTTTAGTTTTTTTTAGTAAAAAAGACACAATTATAGCCATTTAGTTGAGCTTTTTCCGAAGCACGTTTTTTTCTGTCATTGAGAGTCTTCTCGAGTATATTGGTCCATGCTGCTACTCGTAATAGCTGTCCACCCGCGTTATATTTTGAATTTTCCGTGCAGTTTCCTGTAGGAATGAGATATTTTCCCGCGTTAAAAACTATTATTAATCGGGGATATAAGGTACCATCATGATAAATTTCAGTATAACATTTTCGACTCCAATACGTAGTCTATATATCTACATAATATATATGTCACCGTTAAATTGTAAATACCGTTAGATTACAATTTAACTCGCGTGATTGTAAACTGTCGAAAGATTGTGAACTAAACGTACTGATGACAATTCAACGCATTGATTTTCGGTAGATTGTAATCTATCGAAGTGAAACCGTTAAATCATAATCTGTCGCGCGTTAAATTGTCAACTGTCCAAAGGCTGTTCCTGATTGGTCGGTATTACAGCAAGCCGTTCTATGTCCATACAGTTGGGAATAAAACACAGGCGTCGTCAGTTGAATAAAATTAATGCACTTCAAGAATTGTGACATCACGTATTTATCTATTATTAAGTAGATAATCAGTAATTTTTACATCATATTAGTATATTTTTGGAGACTCACACTAACTCATTTATCATTCAAACTACTATTCTTCGATTAATCATGGATTCATTTTACTTCCACAATAATTTCATAGAACTTATTATAAAGTAGTGAGTTATTTTCAACACGAAATCAATTGAAATTCACTTAAACACAGATTGTTTACATTAGATAATAAATGAAAAAACAAACAAATATGGCGGCGCAGAGCATATGACGATCAACCAATCAGCGCGCGAGATGCGTTCCATCCTATGCCATTTCATAATTTGACGGTTTAATTTCGATAGATTACAATCTACCGAAAAATAATCCGTTAAATCGTTAATCAGTATGTTTGGTTCACAATTTTTCGATAGTTCACAATCTCGCGAGATAGATTGTAATCTAACGGTATTGATAATCTTACGGTGACATATACATCTATATATACAACTCGACGGACCAACAATAGGAGCGTCGTGCATTCCAGTGTAGCTATGCGGACTGTCAAAAGCCGGGTCCCCCCTCAAGTGTCCGAAGCACTCTCCATTCCACCCCACCTCACCCTATCACCACCCCCTTTCTTACCACCCCGACTGACCCTTGCGGTGTTACCATTGGTTTGGTTTTGGTTGGAATCGAAAGCGAGTTGCAAGTGAGAGTAGGGTCTGCAGACCAAAGAAAAGGAGTTTTTTTTGTTATTGTTTTAATTCGATTTTTTTCTGTCCTACGAAACGTTAATAACACCTTTTTGCCAAGTGAAAAACAGTACTACTACAAATCACGATGATTCATGCTCCAGGCGACTTTATATTACTTACCTTCTTCTCGTCGCCGTCTCGAACCTACTGACACTAGCCACGATGGCGCCTAAGGGTGCAGGTAGCAACACCACCTTTGAATTTCAATTACTTTGCAGGTGTGTGCAGGTTTCCTTACAATGTTTTCCTTCACAGCGTCGAATAACTGTTCATAATGAAATCGAAAACATTGTCAAGCCTGCGACCCATCAAGTCTTTGGCGAGCCGACAGGAGCGGCTGAAGATTGAAGGTTTCCTTAGGCACTAATAGTAAATTACACGAGGAACTGACTTGAACAGGTATAAACTCGGCAGTATGAAGCAGCTTAATTTATACTTTACAAAATTACACACATTTTAATAAATACGGCCGTCAACGTTGGAAGTCAAGGGGAAAACTGAATAAAAATGGCCGAGGATGACGTGAATGACGAAGGAATTCTAAAATTGAATGTATGAATTTAGACGAGAAAAAAATGGAAAATGAGGTGGAAATGAGGTTAAAAAGCACCTCGTTACAATATATTGGTACGTACCAAGGTTTGAACCCGCAAACTTACGAACGGAAGTCAACGACCCTAGCTACTTAGCCACCGACGCTCTATTGCCTTAGGTATTCTAAAAGACGAAAATTACTTTATGTCCTGAAAAGCCGATCAAACAATACTCTAAATCAAACAACTCGAAAGCTTTACCCCAAAAGCTTTCGAGTTCCAAAAGTATCGCCGTGACCGGACATCAAGCGAAGGTGTGACGGAGACGGCTCACTCAAGAGGCGGCCTCGCCTCGGCCTGATGTAGCCAATATAGCGAGTAGAGGCCAGGGATGATTGCCCTTGAGTATGCCTCGAGAGGCACAAATTAGCACTCAAGGCCTCGCCCTGGTACAAATACGCATTTTCTTCCCTGACAATAAGCTTCGTTCAAAAATACGGTAGATGATGGAGAATTTTGATTGAATTACAAAAAAAAATTATGGTGGATTATTTTTTTGCCTTTGATTTTATGCTTCATAAATTACTAGCGACCCGCCCCGGCTCCGCACGGGAAAATGGTTTATTGTGGGTTATCCTTAAGTATATTATGCATGTATTATACATATAAACCTTCCTCTTGAATCACTCTATCTATTAAAAAAAACCGCATCAAAATCCGTTGCGTAGTTTCAAAGATTTAAGCGTACAAAGGGAGGGACATAGGGACAGAGAAAGCGACTTTATTTTATACTATGTAGTGATAGTGTTAATGATAGTCATTGAACTGCTACAGTTTGGCTATTGAAAGTAGACAATAAAAAAACGCAACTTTGAAAAAAATCATCATGGCAACCCCGATTCTATGGATTTACCTAATTTGATACTTTTTTTTCTATGTAACTTTGTTGCCAGTAGGTACGATGTTTTCCAATTTCATTGATTGTCTACTTTCAGTAGCGTACATAGAATTTGAGTGAATTCAAAAAAATAATGATATGTTGATCATAACCATATCCTAAGATATCCACCAGATATTTTTGCACTTTTTTTAAACTAACAAAATATTTTCTATCAAAGGCATTTAAGAAATTTCTTACTTTTTTATCTTTAGGTACTACTAAACTAAGAACATGAATTAGCGAGGAAAACAGGAAAAGAAAATTAAAACATGTCGATGAAAAAATAATGTATAATGTTACAAAAAACAGTTCTTAGTAAAACAATACCTTTTTGGAACAATCCGGCACCGAACGTCCAATTCCGCGAACGCCCACTTCCCTCAACGTCCAGATCATTTATCGACCGTTTCCTCGAAGGGCCACATCCCCGAACGACCACCAACCGTTTCCTCGAAGGGCCACATACCCGAACGGCCACCAAACTTTTCCTTAAAGGGCCGCATACCTACCCGAACGGCCACCAATAACTCTTGTTAAATTTTATAATCCTCTGCTTGTCAGCAAAAAAAACAAAAGCTAATCTTTCACGTTCCTATTTCAAAATTGATCATATCACTAACGAATATTACAAAAAACATGTCGAACATATTTTCTAATTCAAAACTACTGGCTGGAAACAGTCAAGGTGAGCACATTCACTCGAAGAACGTATCACTTTGTGCATCTATCACATCACATTTGTAGACTTAAGAAAGGTATCATATCATAATCTTAAAAAAATGACACCGTTTTTATGTGCCACCTGTTGTATGATACTTTTGTGGAACAAGTTTTTTTACTGACGCATAAAATTAAATTGGTTGTACAAGTGACCATGTTTTGATATAGTGAATGATTTCTAATTTCTAACCGCTCTACTAGATGAGGTAATCATTCCTAGAGCTTACTTCAGTCGCCCCGTCTAATACGATACCAAAGGAAAACCAATTTTCTAAGCCGGTAGTGCTATAGTTGACTTGACTTACCATCTTTAAGAAATCTGTATTTTTATACAATGTTCTCCAATAAATAGGCTACAGTAACTTCTGAAATATGCATCGGAGTATCCTAAACGAGATATTTCTATTTCTCCACTTCAAAAATTAAGCCTTTGTATATGTATGTATAATATATAATATTACAAAAATAAATTAAAACACTTAACTACTATATTTAAAACGGGATATTTACCGTGGTAATTTTGTTTTGTGTAAGTGCCCGATATACCGTGAAAATTATAAAAAGTATAATTAAATCACCTTGTCCAAAAATATTTTATGGAAACTGTCATAGAAGGATTTTTTTAAACACTAGTTTAATTCAAAGTGTGTTTAACTTTTTTGAGGTAAGTCTAAAATAGTTTAATGAAATCCAGTCCAGTAACTTTGGCGTGAAAAATTACTTAGGTTAGGTACATAACCAACATCAAATTACAAATCCATATTAGATCCTCTACATCAGAGAGACCAGAAATTTCACGTATTTATTACTAGAAGGACTAAAATATCGCAACCTTAAAGTATATTAGTAGACGAAGACAAAGACCTGTGTTGCATAGCAATCGGGGACTACAACATGGCGTCTGATTAATAAATGAACCGCAAGCGCCGATCACTGGAGCCGCGGAGGTCTTCAGAGATTTTCAAACTTTGCAGATGAAAAGAAAAAAACGTTTTTATTTGATATCAAGTTATACAGTAAAACTATTATATGCATTAAAACAAATTAATTTTAAATGAATAAGCATCATCGGTGGCCTACACAGCACAGCAAGTCATCGTAACAACGTATTTTCGATTTTCGAATTCATACGTACGTTTATTCGACGCTCTTGCGGCAGCAATGCTGGTTTTCAAAGCGGCAATGTGGTGTTGAAACTTTTCCAAGAAGAAAACGGGTGCATACGACGTCCTACGACCCTCGCCGGGCTACTCGTAACATGCACGGGGCTTTACGTCAAATGAAAGACAAAATATGTATGTCAATTTGGGCGATTAGATAAGCTGTAATATTCTTTGTACGTATAACTTCAGTAGTATAATTGTTATTTTACTAGAGTATAATTTTTATGGCTTAAGCTACTTATTAATTTTAGATCGAAAAAATAGCACATTGAATTGAACCAACAATGTTTTTAAACCTATCGATCAACCTAGGAATTTAACGTTTATTTCATTTGTATTAGTTTTATTTTATTTCATTATAAAAATAAAAGAGTTCTTTTATAATAAAATCCACAATTGTATTGCACTACACAATTTTGTGACGTAAAATCGCCGTAACTATCAAGCTTCATCATTGTAAAAATATTGAACTAAAAACCTATTTGTGGAAAAAACTGTATTTTGAGTACCACAAGCATCAAAACAAGATCGAATCCCCAAGATAGTCACCGCATTAATTCAACCAAACGATTTAGGGTTAAAACAAATTAAAAATAAAAACTCGGAGAATCCACGGATTCCTTCGAAACTACGAAATGTCGAAAACGTATTCATTAGGAGTTTGCTCGAATTTGTCATCGGTATTTCGACCCGAATTCTTGTGTCGATACCTTTTTTGAGACCATTTAAATGAATTAGCCGAGAGTTAAGTTTTATTAAATTCGAGCTTTAATAACGGCTACAATCGTTTACTTGAATTTAAATGTTTGAAAAGTATTTTGACTTGCAGGTGTGACGATAATAATTTCAGAGAATAGAATAAAATAGAAAATTAGAATGGGTTTTGTAAAAATGTAATCTTTTTGTAAGACTTTGAAAACATGTAGGTAAGTACGATTTTAGCAGATGATAATGTGTGTCTGTTCTGTGTTTATATTGAAACGGTTTTTTTTTCATAGTTCGATTGATCATTAGGCGCCTACTGTACTACTGGATAAACAATAGATTGCTTTTTATCGCGGAAAAGTCTTAATAATGTTTTTTTTTATCGTCTTTCCTTTTTTCTGACGGTGGAAATAGGTTCGAATTACTTTGAATCACTATTTGATTGATGAATCTGTAGATCAATTATATTTAAGATTCGCAGCTGTTTCATAAATTGTTGAAAATCGATCCGGTAATAGAGCTATAATGACCAATTTTCTTTGATAATCAATTCTCCTTTAAATATCAATCACATTATAGCAAAATGTCCTTGTTACTAGGAAATTACTTCCTCAAAACAAAATCGAAGTAATTCAAAAACATCTTGCCCACTTTAAAATTTTCAATGATCAATCGTTAAATTTCAACGACTATATAACCATAACCTGTTACGTCATCACGACATCAACTTTCTTCGAACCTCAATCACCTATGCGAAAACGGGATAGCATGACCTAAAACCAAAACGAAAGACAGAGACGCACTCAATCAAAACGCGTTAAGGCTATTCAAAAACAACTTAAGTGAACTAAGACAGAGACGGGTGTATACGAAAAGTGTTCGAGTAAAAGAGATGGCGAACAGTCTGGGTGGCCACCCCCCACATTGGTCGATGACCGTAAAAATGAGTATAAAATTGAAACATCAATATAATAAGCAATCAACGGTATGGTCAAGCCAGACCTAATTATATGGGCAAGCTGCGTTATAAATTACTGGACGAAGATACAGATTGTTCCGAAATCGAAATCCACTGCTATTGGGGGATTGAGTTACGTGAAATTGACGATATTAAGTAAATACAATTACGGGGATTTGTTGGTTGTTGCATCGAAATAAATCGGTGAATGATATCTTCGTATTTTCGTAATGTAAAATTGTTTTTTGAAATCGAAATGAAATGTTTGCCGAAATCAACTTTTAAAGACTTGTTTATTTTTTAAATAGTTTTAATAAATCTGATAAACAAGGTTTACTTTTTAAAGAAAAAATATAATATAATTAAATGACCAAAATCATCGTGTGGAGATAAGGCTCACGGACAAAAGTTAGTACCTACCTATACATTTAAGTTAAGATTAAGTTGTAAAACAAAGCAAGCATTGCCGCGGGGAAATTATAGATAGTCATACTATCATACTACTCGGATTATTCTAAAGAGGAAATATTTGTATTTTTGTGTGTGCGTATGTTTGTAATGAATAAACTAAAAAACTACTAAACCGATTTCAAAAATTCTTTCACCATTAGAAAGCTACATTCACCCTGAGTAACATAGGCTACCTTTTTACTGCGGTAAAGTGCCTCATTGCCAGGAAAAACTGTATGATATGTCCAACGCGGGCGTAGCCGCGGCGGAAAGCTATAGTTGGTTATAAATTGCTTCTTGCATTAAACAAGATTTCTAGCACAGATTTCCCAGCTCAATTGGCTCATTTAAATTACACTATGACAGGCAAAATTAATTAACTAAAACAATCTGTAAGTAGAACAGGAGCTATGAATAATGCAGTGATCGGAGATAGCCGTTTAGTTGGACATATCAATTAATTGAAAATCTCGAAAACTGTTAAGTGGAGTTAAATAGTTTTGTGCAACTAACCTCAATCGCAAAGCCGGCGAAGTCGGGAAGTCGCTGGATGATGACCGATCGTCGTGGAGATCTTTGGGGGAGGCCTTTTTCCAGCAGTGGACGTCTTTCGACTGAAATTATGATGATGAACCTTAGTCTTTCTGTGGATGTCGGACAAAGCGACTAAAGTTACATTTTGACGATCACTTTTTTCCTGGACTAAAAAAGAAGGATGGATGCTGGATGCGGGCAACGCAGAACCGATCATTGTGGAGATCCTTGGGGGAGGCCTTTGTCCAGCAGTGGACGCCTACAAGCTGAGATGATGATGATGATTTATGATAAAAAAAAGGTTGCCTGGAAGAATTGTCTTAGCTTTCCGCCGCGGCTCCGCCCGCGTTAAGTTTTTCCCGTTGGAATGAGGCCCTTTCCCGCGGTAAAAGGTAGCCTATGTTACTGAGGGTAATGTAGCTTTCTAATGGTGAAAGATTTTTTGAAATAGGTTCAGTAGTTTTTGTGTTTATTTATTACAAACATACACACAAAAATACAAATCTTTCCTCTTCTTAATAGGTATTAGTATGATATTTTTATAGAATGTATACTTGAATTAAATTGAATGGAATGAAAAGGGCAATATGGACGGGCTCCTATCACAGTAATCCTTACCTCATAAGATTCACTTCTAGACAAACAATGCAGTGAAGGATAATGTTGCCGAGTAGGGGTATTTATATTGTTTTCTTCCGTAAACCTGGCAGAACAATGTTTATTTTTCAGTCGGAAACCCCAAAGAACATCACCCTGTGCCCCCAAAGTGTGTTGTGCTGTCATAACTGGGTAATGTGTGTGATTAAGTCCATCTCCTCCGGCTAGGTGGCGCGTTGCTCAGTCTGTTGGTTTTTCTGACAACTCCTCTTTTTTTGGTGCAAACCAATTTTTGGTGGCGCGGTGGGTCCGTGAGAACCGTGTGGATAAGACTAGGTGGTTTAAATAAGAACATTTTGACGAAATGTCAAGAAAACGTACGTAATTTTGTGACAAGTATTATATACTAGCTTTCTGCCCGCTGCTACGTCCGCGTTGTTTTTTGACTTTTCCGTGTACAGTTTTCCGTAGGAATGAGATATTTTCCAGATTTTATTTCAATCGGTTCAGTAGTTTCGGAGATTAGCCGCCATTAACTTTTCTGTTTCTAATTATTATTGATATAACGAAGAATTGGGAACAATGGGATTTATGTACGAACAAACAATACAGTATTAACAAAATGTGCCATTGAAGTTCATCTAGCTAGATCGATTGTTGAAATTTAGTCAGTAGACGTCTTTTAGCCCAATTATAATAATTGTTTTTTGTAGAGCAGCTCAAAAATAAAATACATAGATAACTTCGCCAAATAAATGCTTACTTATTTAAAGTCTCTTAATCATTTTTTTGTCTTATCCTCTTTTCGCTAGCCCGGCAGACTGGTCCAGCCAGGCCTCTAAGTTCCCATGATTTACGACTGTGCTGGTGATAATTACGCGTTTAGACCCCCACCTAACTGAAACTGACCATAAAAACCTTTAACAAGTGGTAATTATAATATAGTGCTATCGTTAATTAGGTAATAACATATAGATGACAATAGCTGCTCTTAATATTTATAATATCTATATAATAAAACTGTAGAGGTCGAAAATCTGTACATAAAAAAAATGTTAGAAACCGATTCTGAGGGATGTAAGAAGTGATATAGAATATATCAAGATTTCTTTTTTCTCTGTTTATCTGTTTCTACGGACTGATCTCCAAAACTGTTAGATAGATTTGAATGAAACTTAGAAACGGAACAAGTTTAAACTCGGCAGTATAAAGCAGCTTATGTTTATATACTTTATAAAATTACACACATTATAGAAATTCAGCCGTTAAAGGAAAAACTAAAAGACATGAATGGACGAGGATGACGTATGAATGACGAAGGAATTCCAAAATTGAATGTTTGATTTTAGACGAGAAATAAATGGAAAATGGGGTGGTAATAACATGAATAAAAAAAATTAATAACTCCCGCCACAAAACAGATACTTGATCCTCTCAACAATTAGAAAAGAGTTGAAATCTTTAAATGGCTGAAGATATTTTCTTGGATCTTAAGTAGCTAAGAACACTCTCGATTGTGACACCTTGCAAAGCGGCTTCCCGCGACCCTCACCAGATCGTCGGTCCACCTCGTGGGGGGGCCTTCGGTTCTACGCGCCATGTGCCCAGCCCATTGCCACTTAAGTTTCGCGATTCTTCGGGCTATGTCGGTGACTTTGGTTCGCCTGCGGATCTCATCATTCCTGATTTGATCACGCAAGGAAACTCCAAGCATAGCCCTCTCCATCGCTCTTTGGGTGACTTCGAGCCTTCTTATGAGGCCCATCGTAAGCGACCACGTCTCAGATCCGATCTCATGGTACTATAGGTACTCAAACTACATCCGAGTCCGAGTGGGTGGTTTTACATCGATTGGTATCAAATTGTGAAGTCGTGAGTCTCCTTTCGCCATAATGTCTTTCTTTACGTAATTAACCGACCGCACGGAGCAAAATGGCTCTGCGCTCTTCGTGGCATGTAAATATGAAAGCCTGCGTTAACTGTTTTTCCTATGGTGATAAGGTAAATTATACCCGCAATAAAAGGTAGCCTATGTTTTTTCGCGAGGTCTATTCTATCTTTGTGCCAAGTTTCATCAAAATCGGTTCAGTAGTTTCGGAGCCTGTTCAATGCAAACAAACTAACTAACAAAAAATCATAATACTTCCACTTTATACATAGATTATATTTTCAGCTATCTGACACCCATCATACAGGCTCTGCCTAGTTTAGAGCCGTATGTAAAATGTCCCTACAAATTGATTTATTCATAATTATTATCTATAAGTAATAATAAAACTGTAGAGGTCAAATGTATGTACGTACATAGAAAAAAAAAATTAAATCCAAGTCAGGAGGATGTAAGAAGTGAAATAGAACAAGTGAAATAGAACATATCCTGACAATTTTTTTTTTTTGTTTCTCTGTCTGTCTGTTTGTACGGGCTAATCTCTGAAACTGTTGGACCGATTTGAATGAAATTTTGCATGGTGGTTCTTTAAATCCCTGGTCAACATCTTGGATACTTTTAATTGCGGAAAATTAAAGAGTTCGCGTGGGATAGTTAAAATTTACTACGGAAAAGTCGGAAAACAACGCGGGCGTAGCCGCGAGCAGATAGCTAGTTTTACATAAATATTGTCAGTCACAAATTATAGTTTCGGGGAACTATATTAAATTTTATTGTAAAAAAGATGTAGGTAAAGTTGTTTTAAAAATATTCAGTCGTTTTTAGTGTAATGATCCAAAGTATTTACTTGCTGTTATTATGTTATTTCGTCATAGTTATAAAAGAGAATGTGCACATCACAATTATAATTTTGTGAGAAGACGATTGTTCCATTTTATTTTTTAAGAAACTTTTGTAAGTAGGTTACATTAATTGTTGAATGTTTTTAAAAAGAGCAGAAATATGTATAAAGTTAGAATATAATCATACATATTTACACTTATATTATAAAGGTGGAAGTTTGTGAGTGAGTATGTTTGTTACTTTTTCACGTCTAACAGCTGGAGCGATTTGAATAATTATTCGTATGGAGATAGCTGACACACAGTGTACACAGGGTGTAGGATTAACAAATACTGAAGACAGTCAACGGTTTTATTCTATTTTCTTAAAGAAAGATTCCTGGAAAAATACTTAAATTGTAATCGGCAGTTTTATTTGTTTAACATTTTATTGTAGTAGGTACACATAAACATACAAAGGCCAATCACATAATATAAGAGAGACGACACAAAAAGGTCTGCTTATTTCTAAAGAATTATCTTACAGCAGACCCAGACAGTTTGTATGGAGAAGGCGATATTATTGTCATTTAAAAAAAAGAATCTTTAAAAAAGTTGTTGTGATCTGTTGACTATCCTTTTTACCCGACTACGGCGAAGCAAAAAGGAGGGATATAATTTTAGCTTTTGATATAACTTACTTACACTATGTTTAACGGTCCACCGCTAGATGGCCTTTTTTGCTATAACTCACCTATAGGTACCCTGTTTAACAGCCCACTGCTAGATTTTTAAAAGTGCGGGTAGTAGACTGCCAGTTTGAAATAAAGTTCCAAATTCAAATCGTTCAGAGTTCCGGTGGTCCTGTGTTCATGTAGCCGCGCGGCCGTAGATCACGCGTTGATGAGTGTCGAGCGCTGGGCGGCGGCGGCGGACAGGGGGGTGTGGAGATTATTGTATTAAAAAGATTTGTTAAAAGCCCGAATTTCAAAAGCATCCTACTTGTTATTACACAGATTACGTTCGCATACTGGGTCCTTAAATAATAGGTACTAGCTTTCGCGTGGCGCTATGAGGTTTCCCGTGGTAATGAAGGATTTTTTTTAAGTACCTAGCTTAATTATGTGCTATTCTTAAGTATGAGCTATATAATTGTAAAATTTAACGAAAAAGTAACAGACATACGTATCCATCCTTCATTTCTCATCCTCACAAATTTTCGCGTTTAAAATGTTAGTAGGATTTGTTAGAACCCGACCCCAAAAATTTCAGTGGCCGATACCCGAGTTTATAAACATTACGCTTGTTATTTATTACTTAGATTACGTTGTCATACAGGATATAAAATGTCAACTTAAATGATATAGAAATGAAATGTTCAGTCCTATTCTAGTATTTTTAACTTGAGTATATTTATTTCTCAAAAAACTTTTCACAAAAATAAAAAAACGACACTCCCGTACAAACTAATTAATTTAATCGGATTGTTAATAAAAAGAAGTCAATTTCCTTATCGTTTTAATACCCGGCAAAAATAAAATGTATTATTAAACCAGTAGGTACTTCTCAACACCATCTTCTGTTCCACGCCAGAACTGAGATCACGTTTTTATCCAATCTCCGCTCATTTTCGAGTTTGGTGCACGTTTAGGAAGTACAAATAAGCAAAGTTATTTGAATAATAATATGGAACCCGACTGCAGGATTAGGCGTAAACAGAAAAAAATATAAGTACATTTTGTAAACTGAAATATAAAATAATACGTTATCTTTATTTATTATTTATGAACTTTACAAATTTTCGGCAATTTAAACGAACCACCTTTATTTACCTTGGGTTTCGTAAGGGGTTAGGTTAGGTTAGGAAAGACGATGAGTGCGGGGTGCGGGTAGTGCAAGACCGGTCACTATAGGTAGAAATATTTTGTGGGCAATAAATATTTCAGCAGTAGACGTTGTTCAGCAACAATAATGAAGTTGAAGCGAAAAAAGAAAATATTATTTATAAATTATTAGTATTATAGGTACAGTCTTTAATAATTAATGACGTCCGTCACCTACCTAAGCTGCGTCTAACATAATTTTAGTATGGTGACGTAGTCGTTTAATCAAACCTAAGTAATAAATGGTAATAATTAAAATACTAACTTTTTCCAACTCTGATTTTGGGCATACCTACTTGAGTTTTTTGGTGCTGACATATGCTAACCTAACCAACTTCAATAGCACGGAGCTTCATATCGGCAAAAACACTAACCTCTCCTTCATTCCTTACAGTCAGTCAATAACAGGTATTGGCTAAATTGACGTATAACTGGTATAATTCTTATAACCACAATATAATCATAGTATTAGCTCCGGCGGAATATAGATATTACGTGCGGCGCGTTGGGTGGTAGGTTGCACACTTGAGAGCCGTGGGTTTGATGACAGGTTAACGAGCTTGTTGAGACGAATTGTTTTTTTTGTGTTTTATGAGTAGCGTGCGACTTCGGGTTGTTTGGTCAATTAAATTGCGAGGTTTGGGCTAAAAATTTATTGAAGTGTCATCAGTTTTGGAAGAGCGTAAAGCCTCTTTTGTGCCGAGGCAACAATTCGCAACAGCATGCGACACAATTGTGGCCTGCGACATCTTATAGCTACAAAGAGAAATGATTTGCGCCAATTATGCGCCAGCTTATTTTTAACCCCCGTGTCTGTCTGTCTGTCTGTCTGTGGCATCGTAGCTCCTAAACGGAAGCGCCGATTTTGATCTAGTTTTTTTTGTTTGCAAGGTGCCATAATCGAGAATGTTCTTAGCTAGTTCAAGAAAATATCTTCAGCCATTTGAAGATTATCAGCTCTTTTCTAGTTGTTGAAAGGATCTAGTAACAACAACAACAACAACAACATTTTTGATATAATGCTATACGCTGAGGTAACATCGTGGCTAGATAACTTTCAAAGCATCTTATTATATTTTTTTTATATGTGGCATGCGAAATTTTTGCAATTTTTGCCTCGGCGTAAATGAAGCGATGAAACCATGGTCTAAAAAAACAAGGTCTTCTTTTCAGACCACGTGACTTGACACAAGCCTACGTCATCATGCTGTTAAAAAGGTAATTCTCACACAGAGCTAGGATACTAGGTAACATGAGGTCTCACGCATAATTTTGTCGTGCTTATACTCCTATTCTATTGGAGAACAGACAGGTGTGAGATAATCACTTATCACATTATTTCATGCTAGGCTTACTAGAATAATAGAATAGAATAGAATAATTTATTATTAATTATTTCAAAAACACACATTTTACAAAATAATGATACTTAAAGACTAACATAACAATTTGACTGAAATAAATTACTGTAAGAGAACTGCCGGAGTAACACGAGATTTGAAGAAGAAATCTGTTTTGAAAAAGTACGACCTACAAGTCTATCGCCCGAATGTAGAGCGAGCTTAAGATGAAATATTTTCTCTAATCATAGACTTTCTTTCTTCCTAAAGTCCCATGCGTGACGTAAAAGACAGCTAGGGCGGCCCGGCATGTTCTATATCTGTGTTCTACTTATATAATATACATGCACACACACACACGCACATCGGGCTAAAATGCATGCGTGTAATGATGCACAAGTCATTAAGAACGGACAGAGGTCGCCACAAGAGTACTGGTGACCAACAAAATAAACAACAGGCAACAATACAATTAAGTAAAGCATGATAAATAAAACAATTCGTTATGGTGAGAAAATTTAAAATAATTTATCGCTAACACAGATAATTTTTCTTTATTTTTCTGGGTAGGATTAATAAACATAACTTCTACTTATTCAAATCATTGTGTAAACAAACACAATGACATTGTAATCTTCGGTATTTTGGTATGATTTCTGTTCACATTTTACATGGAAGAAAATTGTATTCTATTTTGATGCTAACATAACTATTAAGTACACAAAATAAAATCATACATAAATAAAAGTGAAAAAAGCCCCGTTTTGATAATAATTGTAAAACGTTCTTTTGTAAAACAGCGCCATTTAACCGCTTACATTTCCTGATCTATTACTGAAAATTAATTCAATATTTCTTTGTTGACTGTACCGAAATCACCGTCCATTTTCACCAGCGAGGATGCCATCAATGAAATATATTGTGTTCCTGCGTGGCTCCTGGTGTCTCCATCCCCAAGAATGGAGAAGCTAAGAGCAGGAATAACTTCAAATACTAGTGGTCCCGTACAAAGTTCCGCCCGTCATTATGTATAGAAAATTATAATGTTAACAGTTTTTCCCGTGGACATGAGGCATTTTCCCGCGGTAAAAGGTAGCCTATGTTACTCAGGGTGAATGAAGCTTTCTAATGGTGAAATATTTTTATAAATCGCTTCAGTGATTTTTGAGTTTATCCATTACAACATACACACACACACACACACACACACACTTACAAAATACAAATCTTTCCTCTTTATAATATTAGTATGATTTTTAACCCAATTCAAAACAGGAGCAGGATTTCAAATCTACGCGCGACTTTAAAATGAAATACTTAGGGTAAAAGTAATACAAGGTATTAATGTCCACTATCAGTAACTGGTCACTACAAAGCGTGGCTAAAATCATTTAAACAAATGGTCACAAATGTTTACATGATGTTACTTCATTATACTACTTACCCTTAACTAAATAAGGACTAATTAAAGACATATTAAATTCCTATGCTTTATGCTACATTTTTATTTTATATTTTACCTTTGAGTGTTTAAGAATTTAGAGGAAAAAATAAAATGTTAAAATATGTATTGGTTTGACACGTTAGGCTGCTTTTCCACCAAAGCTGTGCTAGGTAGCTAAGCGGTGTGCGAGGAAAAAATCCACCAATAGAATCACTTTATTGGTGGATTTTTTCCTCGCACACCGCTTAGCTACCTAGCACAGCTCTGGTGGGAAAGCAGCCTTACACACCAACCATCAACACCTACTAACCATAACCAACCATCCACATTGGTCAACCAAGATGGTTTTGCATTTACGTTGCGGATTCCTAAATGGGGAAGAAAACCTTCGGTTACCCCCCATACTTAGGTGATTGGATTTTTTATAAAGACACCATGCAAGCGTGGTATTCGCTTTGAAGTTAGATAAATAATAAAAATGTACGTGTGGCGTGGAAATAAGCACATGGGAATCACTCAACACGGGAGCTAGCATAAGTTGGAGTCGTAGTATGTGGTAGTCAGTTATTATATGAAATAAGTAGAGTATGGTTTCTAATGACGGTTTTCATTTCAGAAGTTGTATGTTTTTGCCTTTGATGTTTTTAAACTGCGATAAAAACTAAACTACTATATTAAGGGCGGTCATTGATTGAGCGATAATGAGGAAGTGTCCTAAAAAAATCTAATTAGTCCGTCAGTTAGATTACTAAAAAATAATGTATACGTATTTTTTTTTTCGTCTGGCAAACGAAAAATGCCGACGATACAGCACTTTGAAATTTCCAGTATCGACACGCCGCCATACAAATTGTACGAAACAAGTGACGTCATAGTACCCTTCTCATACATTTTGATTCGGTAAATCTTCGTCAGATTGAAAAAAAAAAATACGTGTTAAATTTTTTTCGATAATCTAACAAAGGGATTAATTAGAATCGATTACATTTTTCCGAGGACACTTCCCTAAAGGTGAGTTGTTTTTTTAATTCTTCTTTGAAGTTTTTTTTTTTACTGTATTAAAAGTAGCATTTTTATGTTTCTGAAAGTATTCTATAAAATTATTAATATGATAATTAGTTACACGAGTTGCAAAAAATTTTTGAGAGAGAAATAATAACTAATAATAAATAATTTATAAACATAAATTGCGTTGTTCGGACGGTTGCTGAGATAAATAGTTTCTTGAATGGCGACCGCGCGGCGGAAGACCTAGCGTGGTGGGTAGGCCTTCCAAAAGGTGGACCGATGATCTGGTGAGGGTCGTGGGAATCTTCTGGATGTAAGCAGCGTAGGACCGATCGTTGTGGAGATCCTTGGGACAAGCCTTTGTCCAGCAGTGGGCGTCTTTCAGCTGAAATTATGATGAAAAATAAATAATGACCGTTATCTCCTTAGAGAAACGCCGGCCTTTCGGTAAGGAAGGCCCACGATGCTCTAAGGCTATCCCATGAGGAATTCCCTTTTTGTCTTTTTATTTATTTTAAACGTCAAATTCGAGCTCTTAAAAAATATGTTCAAGCGATTTATGTATATGTGTGTATCTTACAATATTACACGTTTTTTAAATTCTAATAATATGCAAAATAGGCAAAAACACTTGTTTCCCACACTCCAAATCTTTTAGCACTTCAATAAAAAAAGAAAACGTCAACCCATTGGTATAATGGACGATTTATAACCTCTAACGATATAATAAAACTTTAAGAGGGTAGATAATAAACCACTTCATAATATCCGAAATCAAATTTGGCTTACAAACAGTCGTTGCAATAAATTTTAATCGTATTATAAAACTTACTGTGGGGTCGACCAGTTTACGATGACCCCTTAATAATTTAGACTAAGATAGTAATAATTATAATCTGTTATTTTATTGAAAGGACATGCTCAGTCAGCAATTTTCTCAAAGAAAATTTTGTCGCAAACAAAAAAAAAACTAAATTGTGTAGGAAAACAATTTTTTTTCGTTTTCGAGTAAAGTTTCTTTGATAAAATACGTAAAATGATCCCCAAAGCACTGCTGGCGCAATGTAAGGATCAAATCAATAGCTCTCTTACAAAGTGAATTTAAAATTGCATCTAGTGTTTTTTTAAATTGTTGCCTGGTAGAAACTGCTACTTCAGCAATAAGGTCGCCTTTTGTATACTTGTGTTGTTGTAGATTGTGTCTTTTCTTGTATACTTTTTGTTTGCAATAAAGTATACCTATTGCTTGCCTAGTATGGGGAACACGAAAAACCTATGCTAGAACCAAACGTCATAGTAATGTGTTTGTAGCATCTTATAACAACGAGGGATATATACCAGAAGACGGGCAGCAGCGTCTTTCTGAGCACTCACCACATTACTGTTGATCACCAACCAGCATGCCAAGCGTGGCGATTATGGCAACTACCCCCTTTTTGGGGAGGCCTTTGTCCAGTCTTTCGGCTGAAATGATGATAACAACGTAATTATATGCCGTAGTTCTTGTGTAATGATAATAGTAATAAGTTTTATTAAGTGTAGGTATTAAGGTTGAACTTACATTATTGATAAATAAATGCATTTTTCATATTTTCATTTTCCTATTCAATTTTGTTTGTCTGGCAGGTTTTAAAACAGATTGTAAACTAGGGGTCAGATGGAACTGGTTAACTGTCCCCCAGACAGCCGACGGTCGCCACGTGACCATCCCTACAGCCCATAGGTGACACGACATCACAATAAATATTTGGACGATTCGAATCGGTCCCTTTTAACTTGATTTATATTGTGCAATTTGCGGCAGTTTTAGATTTTGAACGGATTTGTGGAAGGACGGAATATCTTACGAGTGTAGATTTAAAATATCTTTTAGTAGGGAATTATATCTAATATTATAAATGCGAAAGTGTGTTTGTTTGTCCTTCGCTACGATGCCACACACAGACAGACAGATACATACGTCAAACTTATAACACCCCTCTTTTTCGTCGGAGGCTGTTAAAATGATTGCTTTGCTCATTCACAGTTTTAAGGACGTCATCGTTACTTTAACTCTTCTTACCACTTGTGGTGATTTACTCTTTTTTCGCCAACTAATAAAGCTGGCATCAGCATCTTTCCCTTTCTACCAAAGTGTTACAAATTTTCAACAATTAGTTCAACTAACTTTTTTTTCGTTAACTGTTAACGAATAGCTTTTTCAATAAATGAACTTTAAAATTTCCAGCGAATACTTTTTTAGCACATTGACTAACATAGTAATGTGTCAACTTTCCTAATGCACAATACTTGCATCAATATTACTTTAATCTATTAATCCGCGTCAAGCTACCAGCTCAATAAAAAGGATCCCCAAATCTGTCCCACTGGGGAGACAAATTATTATATTCCATAATGTCATCCCGCGACCATTACGCGGCGCCACCCGAGCGTGTCCGGGAATTATTAGAATTGGCCATCTTTGCTGGTCCCCTGTTGCGAATTTTTTTTTAGCTTTTTTGGGGATCAGTGTAGTTGCAAATTAGTGTAGAAGCCATATTGAGAGTGTCGGTGCCCAAGTGGCTAGGGCCGTTGACTTCCAATCGGAAGTTAGCAGGTTCGAACCTCGGCACGGACAAATGTGTTTCCGATTTTCGACATTATGTACGTTTATTCGACGCTCCTACGGTGAAGGAAAACATCGTGAGGAAACCTGCACACACCTGCGAAGTAATTCAAGGGCTGTATGTGAAGTTGACCAACCCGCACTGGGCCAGCCAGCGTGGTCGACTAAGGCCTATTCACCCTGACTTTAGGGTAGGCTCGAGCCCCTCGGTGGGGACATAGGTATATATATGAGCTGTTAATGATGAAGCCATAAGAACGTAATATGCTATAATAATAATATGTTTAAGATCTGGAATGTGCAGTCAGGATGAAGATCGTAGGAGCCCTCTGTCCCTGCTGGGGGACAATAGATTTACTTAAGTAAGAGATATTAATAAATTAAAAAATAATCATAGGACAATGCTGCGATAAGACACTGCTTCGACAAGCTCCGACAGTCGGTAGGTTAGGTTAGGTTAGGTTTTATGTCTTGTCGGAGCAGTGTTTTGATGGAAAGAAATCCTCAGCTTGTCTTGTAAAAATAAAATACTTAAATATTAGTAAATATATTTTATTCTCTTTTGGTATGTCGCACAATATTATAGCTTTTGTCAAGGAAGAAAATTAAAAAATCTACAGTTATAATATAACAGGCAGAACCTGCAATCTCACTCTGCCAACCCTCACCACTATTTTTCCCAACACGTCCGCTCTCCCTAAAAACCGGGGAGACACTGAAAGAACACACCGGAAGTTGTAAAGTAGTGATTTGTAACGCACGCGCCGCGACTGACGCAACTTCCGGCCGGCCGCCATAATGACGCGAGAGACGCGAAGATTCCCGCCAAAATCTTTTTGGGATGGGCGAGGGTGGCGGGGTTGCTACCCCTGCAAAAATAAAACCTTTTTGTTTGTATATCAGGTTAAGTGTAAGTAAGTATATTTCTTGTAGGCAGTTTCAAGGAAGTGATACGATAAAAGTGTATTAGAGTTAGATTTTTTGCTATTCATGAAACCAATCAATTCAGATGAATTTTATGAGCATGGATTTTATAAATATATTTTTTATTTTTTATATAAACGTTGTGTCTTTGTCTCATAAGTACTATCCATAACAATGAGATTCTGATGTCTTCATGTAAGTAAAGCATTAAAATTAAAGAAAAAGATCTTAAACATTTAATGGTTTTTAGATGGTTTTTGGTTTTAAATCTATCGTGGTAATCAACCTGAGTCAACTTTACACACAACCTTTGAATTACTTCACAGGCGTGTGCAGGTATCCGCACGATGTTGCCCTTCACCGTAAGAACGTCGAATAAACGTACATATGAATTTGAAAACACATTGTGTCGAGCCTTGAACCCGCGAACTTCTGAATGGAAGTCAACGGTCCTAGCTACTTGGCCACCGACGCTCTCCTTGTTTTTTTTAAATTTCAGTATAATCCGGAAATATCCAGCGTATGGTGGACTGGTGTAGAGTCTTCCGCTCCCCCGCAAGTCCGGTGAAGCTTGATTGGTCGTACTTTTTCGACACAAGCATAGGTCAATAAAAAAAAGTGCATGGTAGAGTTTAGAATGTGCGGCACGTGTCCGGCGCCGGCGCCGCCAAAGGCCGTCGAAGAGGCTCCGTAAATCTGGACCCGAGACAGACGCAGGCGCAGACCTCAGACGGGCCGCTAGTATCTATAGATAGATATATTATTAGGCAGCTGGAAATACTAGTAGCTCTGTGCAAAAGATTAGGATACTATCAAAACATACAATATCTAACAAGCTTCCTAAAGAGATTCAGGACATAAAAAAATTTAACGCATTAAAAAAAAACTTAAAGACCATCTTATAGCTAAATGCTTCTACACACTGCAAGAGTTCTTCGATGACAATTAAATTATAATATTTGTTTTGTTACATTTAATTTCTTTTTTAATACCTAATTTAAAACTCTAATTAAGCTTTTGTATTGGTTCTATACATGTGACTTTGTTTCTATTTATAACTAGATTTAAGTAGATTGCTATGCCCAGCCGGGTCCATATGTGCTGCTCTAAAATGTTATCATGTAATATCCTTTTCCACCATATGGAATGCAATAAATGATTTTGAATTTTGAATTTTGAATTTACATCGTGATATTTTACTGGTTGTTTATCCGCAACATAGTGGTAGTGGTAGTACTCATGAAACTGAAACTTTTCCCTAAAGAAAGTAGGCTGAAATCTAAAATATATATTCTTGCTGCTTGCTTGATCGTGTGGGTTTTGAATAACATTCTAATTTTCATATAATCTGTTGAATTAAAATTTTAAGATTTCAACCTTTATTCCTTAGGGAAAGTTGTTCAATTTCATGAAGTATTACAACTGCAACATAGTTAATATTAATACATACTGGATAAACAACCAGTTAAATTTCACGATGTATATGAAATAGAAATTAACAAACTTGCTCAGAAAATGACTAATAAATCAGTTGAAATGCGGCCTTTATAGGAAAAAACAGGAACACAAAATAAATCTCATCTAAATATAAAATTTGCTAAGAATGAGCAAATCAGTTGATCGTAATTCGCTTTCCTTATTTCTGCTTATTTTTTGGTGGAGATGCGGGGATTATGGACGAAGTAATTCTACCTCAACCGTTTTATAATTATAATATCATTGCAAATAGATGTTTGTTACATAATCTAAATAATTAGGTATCGATCAAACGCTAAGACTTCCAACTAAAGTGTCAGAGCTTAACTTTTTGTTAATTTGTATGATATTATCCGCATTACAATCAATGTTTCCAAGCAAGTTGACTTTATTTTGTTTTATGTGTTCTTCCTTCTCCTAGGTATTCTTATCTTTTCTTCCTGTTTTGCTGTTTCTGCGGAAACAAATTCAGTTTGCAATTGCAGAGTTCGACCCGAATATCGGTTTCAACACAAACCGAAACCCGCCAAATAGTGTTTACAACACAAACAAGTTGAAACTAGTTAGTGTTTTAAGGAATCGTCCACTCAGTGCTACCGGTAAGGGAATAAATAGTAGAGGAATGCATAATTGGCCCTCCTCATCCAGCAGTCTTTCACCCAACTTGCACTGGTTTTGATAAACTATAGTTGTGTTGTGTCATCGAGTCACCGCACCTTCAGTTTGCGACAGCTTTGCATGGTTGCTGGAAGTGGATGGCTCAGAAGCAGTCGCTGTAAAGATGTTTGTATGTAACAATAAACGTTTTGGTTAAAATAATGATGATACATTTTTTTACAATCGATTAAATTCCGGCATTGCAAAATTAAGACAAACATATTTATTATGACTTAAAATGATTTAGTATACCGTAAAACCTTTATAAAGTGGTGGGGCAGTGGACTGTATTTGAAAATTTACGAAAAGCGCGAGGGAAAAGATGGCGGCTAAGTTGCTACAAATGAATCGAAAAGAATACGACACGATATTGGTTTGTGTAGGTATTAAGTATATGAGGGAAATGACGAGCTGTTTCGGAGAGTTGAAGGTATAGATCAGCTCGCCAGCAGGAAAATGGACAGCACGTACCTGGATGCGGAGTGACCTTGGCTGGCGACGCTATCGCTCCAAGCGTGTTGCACTGTCCTGGAGGTGGATTGTCCTTGCGAAGAAGCGCGACACGACACGACACAGTTTTTCCATACAGTTTAGTGGTTAAACACAAGCGATAACTTTAGTTCTAGATTTTACATCACTCGCGTTACGGAGCTCGTCGGGGCCGATACGACAAATCCAGGCGTGTGGTCGAATCTCACGCCATAGTGCGACTGATTGATGGAGCCAAACTCGCGAGTCTTGCTCTCGCGCAGGGCGACAATGCAGGCGTGTGCGGGAGGGAGAGAGAGAGAGGGAAAGGGATGCATTTTATCCACAAACCAATTACAATTTACAAAATAGTGCGAAAACTATAACACGCGCAACCATAAAGTATAAGAAAAATATTGTTTTATTTTCTAAAGTAAGATATTTTTAAAGCTAACGTTTAAAGCAAACTGTATTATTATTATCATCAATCCCTGGAGAGACTTTTTCTCAATTCATAATAAAGATCCTGATCTATTTCTATTACTTCAATAACCTGACTTGGTGGTCGCAAAGTCACATTTGATGATGATTCAGGCTATTGTGGCGGGAATTTTTGAAGTGTTCTGTTTAATTCAAAGGTGTTGCTTACTAGAGATCGGCACATGAAAGTAGACTATCGATGAAATTGGAAAACATTGTTCTGGCAACAAAGTTACATAGAAAAAAAAATCAAACTAGGTAAATTCATCATCAGGGTTGCCACGATGATTTTATTCAAATTTGCCGCGTTTTTTCATTGTCTACTTTCATGTGCAAAACTCTGACACATCTTCAATTCCCTCCACCCAAACCCGCCCCGCAATTGGCTGGCCTCGTAATTGGGAGCTGGATTGACGGCGCGTACGCAAGAATCTTTGAATCGGGAGTGGTAATGAGACTGATTAAAGACTGCGCGCGCAGGTTTAATGGGACCGATGAACCTGTGATTGGCTGCGCTGCGCGGTGCTGGGAATATTATACGGTTCCTGAATATTGATTAGATGGTGGTGAAGAAGGTTGGGGAAAATTTAGTCCAGCAGTGGGACATTTTGTACTCAAAACAAAAAAGTTATATAAAAATACTGAAACTAAGAACTTTACCTGGCTAATACAATAAATGTTTAAATGAAATCACAATAATATTTTATAGGTTAACTAGCGACCCGCCCCGGCTCCGCACGGGAAAATGGTTATTGTGGGTTATCCTTAAGTATATTATGTATGTATTATACATATAAACCTTCCTCTTGAATCCCTCTTTCTACTAAAAACCCCATCAAAATCCGTTGCGTAGTTTTAAAGATATAAGCATACAAAGGGACATAGATGGGGACATAGGGACAGAGAAAGCGACTTTGTTTTATAATAAGTAGTGATAAAGAAAGTTTGAGAGAGTGTGATTGTGTGTTTGTTACTCCTTCACGTCAAACGGCTGAAGCGGATTTTAATAAAATTTGGTATGGTGTTAGCTAACACCCTGGATTAACATATAGGCCACTTTTTACCGCGGGAAAATACCTCATTCCCACGGGAAAACCTATTAACTCGAGCGGAGCCGCGGCGATGGAAAGCTAATCTACAATAAATGTTAAATAAATAAATAAATACAATCTGACCCTAATCTAGGCAGAGCCTTTACTATTGATTTCTGACAGCTGATATTTATGTACAGAAGCCAGCACATGCGGATGAACACACGCACTACGAAATTTGCCACTACTGCTACGGAGAACGGGCGCTATCAAAATCCAGTCCGGTGAAGCTTGATTTGTCGTACAAGATAAAATTTATTTCAATATAAAACTTAGCCTAGGTAGTACATAATTCTTAAATCAAAACAAACATGAAGTCGCAATATAAAAAAATAGAGATCAGCAATTTTATAAAGCTATACAGGGTGTAAACGAAAAGTATGTATAATTTATTCTATGCTAAGTGTAAAAAAGGAAATATCTAAACTAAGTAAGTATACTTACTTGTATCTTAATTTAGGCTAGACTAGTAAGAAGTGAAATAACATAACAATAACATTTAACCAACATTAAATTTATTTTAATAATGAATGTAAGGCACAAAAAAAAACAGTTACATACTAATTTTAGCTATCGAGACTTCTGTCTTTGGTAGCAGTTTAGTCAAATTTGAGAAAGTCGTTGTGGAGGTTCTTGAGGGATTTATTTGTCTACCAGTGGATATTCTATAGGCTGAACGATAATAATAATAATAAAATATAAGGCTTACATTACATTCGAAACCAATACCAGCACTGCTGGGCTATGGTATCACACACACACACACACACCTACATTACCGAAATGCCAACTGCGAAGGCAAACTTTAAAATCCATGACCTAATCAAAACTGAACATTAGACAGAAGTCCGAACTGAACTAGGCAACATTGTTCGTGGCCAATCAAAACAACCAAATTAATGCAGCTGCGAGTACCAAATACCAAACGAGCTCCAACTCAGGGTTGCTTAAACCACTGACAGTGTAGCAGGAGAAGACTCCGCTTAAGAAGTGAATAGGTACTTACTATCGAAATATTGAAATTTAATACTAAGTAATAAATTACGGCTGAGCAAAAACTGAAAGAATATGCTCAGTCAATGAACCTGATAAATTTTGCATAAGAAACTTTTTTCGAAAAAAGTTCGACTTCTTCATGTAAAATGTCTGATTAAAATATGTATTAACTGTTTTGTATGGAAGGAAGTGTTGAACTTTTTCTTGTTTTGTTTCCAAAAGAGGTTTTTTTTAGAATGGTGCCTAAAACTGTTAGCTATGCAAAGTATGTGCTTTCAGTATTTGCAAGCGGCCACTTACACTCTGAATAGTTCCATAACTTAACTAATTACATTTCAACAAAATTCAAGTCGGTGAAATTTTCCGGGTATATTAGATGTATTAACATTTTCTTTGTCTACATTACCAAAAACCCTGCTGAAAAAAGAAGTTTACGTTCTTTCCCATAATTTAATCCAACGCTAAATCAAAAGCTTTTAAAAAATCAAAGCGACGCCTTCTGCTTAACAGTCACTAGTTTTATCAAACCAACAGCAGTGTTTGTATTGTTAGCGGTCAAACAGAGAGTAAACAGCAAAAATGGCGCTTAACGAACCGTAATCGGATCACAGTGGTCAGTTTTGTAAAGTTTCGATCGGCAATCAAGTGGCCAAACAGATCTATTTCGTGAGCAAACATTGGCCCAACCCTGTTTGTTCCACTGAGAATGTTTGTGTGTTTGTCAGAAATGATACTGGGGTCTCTGTGTGTATCATGTCGTTGATTGATTTACTAGGGTAAATCAAAGCCGAATACGACAGCAGACGCATTTTTTTGTAGATATAATCTTTTCTTCATTACAACCAGTAGGCTTACTACGTAAGAAGCGACAACCTCGAATAGCTGTCAAAGGCGACATATTGACAGAACTTTAATGTCACTATGTCGCCTTTGACAGCTTCTCGAGCTTGTCGCTTCTTCCATAGTAAGCCTACTGAGTCAAGTATGGTTAAGATAAAGTCAAGGTGAATGCGTGTGATGCAATTCTCTCACTTATTCAACGAACATAAGAGTGGTAAAGTCTTAAGTGTGCAGTTTGATGTGCTTCTGATTGTATCTACAGTCCACTTGTGGTCTGAGATTGTTCTGCCCTGCTATATCTCCATGCTTGCTTGGGCAAATTGTTGGAGATCAAGACAATAAAATATTGCATCTATATAAATTAAAATCTAATTAATTTTGTATATTGGTCTTAAGTGCGTTCTTATGCCATTGATCAGTTTGTATTTTGTATTGAATCTTTGGTTAAGGCTGTTTTTAAAAGGCCACTGAAAATTTATGTCATCATATTCATCTATAATTAAAAAAATGCGCTGCGTTTTCCACTAGAAGGTTATAAATGGGTACAGTGGCTAGCACATGCGGTTGGACATGTTACGTACGTCAGAGCGCCCGTATTCTGTTGCGGTAGGGGTAAGTTTCGTAGTGCGAATGTCCAACCGCATGTGCTTGCTTCTGTACTTACTTAAATAAATAAAACCATTTAACTATCATAATACGAGTATAATATATCCAAATATTCATTGTTGACTCTCACAAAATAAAGCAATCTATCTTCAGTCTTCTCAAAAAACAATTGACATCAGTAGCAAAAACAACATTGCCGAAACATCTCCACCATAAATAAAGGAACATCGATCAACAAAACAAAATTAACGAAACTAGCAATCAATCGTTTGACTGACATACCCAAAGCTACCGACAAAACATAAATCCAAATTAATTTAGGGATATAATTAAATCATAGACAAAAATAATCGATTCAGCTTTAACATCCACACCATAAAAATAATAGGTACTAATTGCACTTCTAGCACACGTCTATAGGGACTTTATTTGGTATTCGGTGCTTCTAGCATTGAGGTACCTTGGTGAAAATAGGTTAAGTTGCGTGGGGATATAAGCCCTGAATAATTTTGAGCATTATTAATATAATTATGAATAATATGTTACATATAAATCTTTTCAAATAATAATTTTGACCAATAAAATAAAATAAATATGTCTTATTATAACCATTCTACATCCGTTAGAGTACAGTAGCCAGCACATTGAGAGCGCCCGTATTCCGTAGTGGTCGAGGTGAATTTCGTAGTGCGAATGTCCAACAGCATGTGCTGGCTTCTGTACATCCGTTAATTTTATTGATAAAAATATTTTTATATATTTTTTAGCTAAACCATTATTTTAAAGTGCGTTTACTTATTTTTAAAGTTGCTTTAAATGCATCCCATTAATTTACTCGATTGAGCGACATATCCTGCAACAGCCGAAATGAAATGCAAATCAGAAAATACTGCAAAAACACCACCAAAACGAAAACTCAACCAAATCACATTACTATTCATTGCGGTATTTAAGAGAGACAAAAACAACAAAGGCAGATTGATATATCCGGGCTAATTTCTTCAATAAGTACGTCATATCATAAGGGCTTTTTGCTGCAGCGAGACCAAAAACAGACGTTTCTGTTCTAGAGGCCAACGATGTATTTCCGTTTTGCATTCAAATGAGCATAAAGGGAGAGTACAAAATCCTACCAATTAAGGACTAAAGAAAGGTTTGTAAGTGATGGGGGTACGGAGAACACTAAATCAGTTTAGCGAAGTTTAATTATGGTAATAAGGATATCCCTTTTTTAGTCTGATGAGCTTTTTGTTAGACAATCCTTTGGTTTGGACTGTTTGTGGGAGTTTTGCGAAATAAATAATAATAATAATAATATGTGGGACATCTCATACACGGCCATCTGACCCCAAACTAGGCAGAGCCTGTACTATGGGTGTCAGACAGCTGATATACATAGGTACATATATGAATATACAACATTCAGACACAAGGCAACCACAAGTGCTATCACACGAATGTTTGCCCTGGGCGGGATTCGAACCCGCGACCTTGTGCTTCGTAGGCAGATATACTACCAACTAAAAGATATAGTACTATACTACTACTTGGTTACCTATTTTACTTTTAGGAAAAAGTTAGGTACTGTACGAAATCTCATTTTTTTTATAACAAACGGTAACCACTGCGGATTTTTTGCTTCATATATCTAATTAGTATTTGATACTTAATAACAAAAGCCAACAAAGAATTAAAAAAAGCGAGTTTATGAGTTTTGTCCAGGGTAAGCTAATTTTACTGGCCTAACTAGGCTACGAGGCCGTCAAATCTGTTGTATGATAAATTATTATTATTATACTAATATTATAAAGAGGAAAGATTAGTATTTTTGTGTATCTGTAAATTGTAATGAATACCTCAAAAACTACTGCACCGATTTCAAAAATTCGTTCACCATTAGAAAGCTACATTCACCCTGAGTAACATAGGCTACGTTTTACTGCGAGACAATGCATTATTCCCACGGGAAAAACTGTTAAAGCGGGCGGAGCCGCGGCGGAAAGCTAGTTTATTATAATTTTCTATCGAGAGGTTCAAGCCTACTCTGAATTCAGGTTAATCCATAAATATAGAATGTAAGAGTAAAGCAAAAAGAAATTAATTACTAAAACTATCAAATGAAAATACCACCATTTGTACAAATACTTAAATATATTTATTTAATAAGATAATTATGAGGAACACGGTTATACGAAAAGAAATTCGAAGAAACGAAACTTCGAAGTTTCAAAATTGTGCGAAAAGAGTTTTAGGCGAAATGAGTCTTACACCACGTAAATTTTGAAACTTAGTGATTATTCGGCCATAATCTTATGGGCGATAAGTATTCAAAATGAGTTTCGGACAATCAAATTTATGCGAGATAAGGGGAACCCCAAAAAAAATATTTTTCTACCTCTATGCGTTAAACAGGCCTTAGTTAAGCCTACTGTTCCTATGCAGATTGCTACCAAGGTCAAAGTATCCATGGCTACCAAGGTAAAAGTATGCAGCCGCATGTGCTAGCCACTGTACAATACTGTACATTAGTGTACATAATCTTCAGAGAAAGTTAAAAGTCAAGTGCAATATAATAATATGCGAAGATGCTATGAAATGGTGATAGATATGGCAAAAAAGCAAGAATAATTTTCGGCATATTAAAAAATGCAAAAAATTGCATATCCCATCCACAGTACATTTGCATTTTATATCCAAACAATTTGGTTTAAGAACAAAATGCTTTTAGAGCATAACAGATCATATTTCCTTATAAATATTTAAACCCCAAAAATTTACTCAAAACGATAAACTTATGTAAATTATAACGCAATGGTACCAAAACTCATCAAATAAAGCAAATTGATATTAAATTGCCTAAAAATACCATAAAATTTACTCTAACAGAACAAATGGTGGCAATTACCTCGATTTCTCCCCAACCGTACAAAAATACATACAAAAATTATTATATTTACCCAAGTGTAACAATCGCCATGTTATTACAGTCAATAGAATTAGATGAGTATACAATTATCGGAGAATTAGTGAAGGGAAGAGTATTAGAAGGCATATTAAAACGCAATAATGCATAATTTTTCAGGGTCCCATAGTTAAATGTTAGGAGGCCTTATTATGTTGCTTTTCTGAAGTTTTCTGTCCGTCTGTCAGTTACACATTATAGGTCTTTCAGTTACACTTTTATTTATTTATAATATACTTTTATACTTTTTATTTATATATGTGTGAGTGAGTGTCTATACTTTTTTCATGGAAAGGAATGATCACAAAAACATAATAATCATAATCATTCATTCCTTCATTCATTCACTCATTTTTTTTTTTTTTTTTTTTTTCATAATTAGCTAGACGCGATTAAAATTTGGTTAGGCTCGTACTGTGTGAAAAATTTACAGTAGGCAGCATATGCGGCTGGACATTATGACCTTGAGAGCTCCCGTATACCGTAGCAATAGGGGTGAATTTCGTACTGCGACAGTCCAGCCGCATGTGCTGGCTTCTGTACAAAAATCGAAGGTGAAAAATAAGGCAAAAATATGAATTACAGCAGTTGGGAAAGAAATTTAAAAAATATTTTTATGAATAGGTACCTGTAACAATAAATTATACAATATTATAATATTTTCTACAGAACCTTACAGGCAAAAGGCCGACTCTTACTTAACCACTAAACTAAGTTTTTGCTAGTGGCGAGAAATTGTAGTTCTCCGATTCGGAACTAATGTAGTCTGTGTAAGTTAAAAAAGTACGAAAATGAAATATGGAATATTCCTCGAATAGCGTTGTATTGTAACTCGCGAGCGATGTGTTTAATTGCGTGTTTATCGAGATACGACCGTTTGCAAGCGTGGCATGTGTAATTATATCATACTAATCATACTAATATTATAAAGAGGAAAGATTTGTATTTTTGAGTGTGAGTGCGTGTGTATGTATGTTTGTAATGAATAAACTCAAAAACTACTGAACCGATTTCAAAAATTCTTTCACCATTATAAAGCTACATTCACCCTGAGTAACATAGGTTACCTTTTACCGCGGGAAAATGCCTCATTCCTACGGGAAAAACCATTAACGCGGGCGGAGCCGCAGCGGAAAGCTATTTATAGCTATAGATGAAGTGGGTATCAAAATGGAACATAAAATTTTCTGTAATGGTAACAGATTTTTAGCTTTAGCTTTTTAGAAATACCTATCTACCTATTAATAAGTATTTTTTTGTTTATGAAATCACCGACATAGCCTGAACATCGCTAAACTTAAATGGTGTGGCACATAGAACTGAAACTAAACCGTTGGGGCAATAAGGTTTTTGAATGGCGGCCGTGCGCAAAAGCCTTTGTGGGCAAAGGTCTTCCACTGCTGGGGCAGTGGACGTCTACAGAAGATGACGATTATAATAATAAACGTGAAAGAATCTTTATCTATCGGCCTGGACCTAGTCTTTCATGAAAAATTGGTTGCTATGAAAATTATAGAATTGTGGTATTTATAGTAAGAAGACTTAGGAATTAATAATATTATCACGTCGACATACAAAACAAATCTCTATATTTAAGCAAATAAAAAAGTTTTTTCTGCAACAATTCCTAAGGCATAAAGCATTATGCCAGACAAATACAACTAACTAAGGCATATAATAGTCGTTTCGTTACTAAATGTACATTTAAATGCAGTTGAGCTGCATTATTTGCTGTTCACACCGTACTTATTTCAATTGAATAAGGAACATAATCGCTTTGCAGTTGTACAGCTTATTCTTCTCTTGACCGTACAAGTAGGTAATTTATTTAACCATAACTGTCCTATGTTTCAGCATAGGTTATTTCGAGACCCGCAGGAAAACATTACCATAATAGAATAATTATAATAAACTCCAGAAATAGATTTATTGTAATTCGCGTTTAAACTTCATTAAATGTTACGACTCCAGTCAGTACAGTCACCTACAATAAGTTCACTTTATAATTTTGTATACACCTAGCTGTCTGAATGCGGCTACGCCCGCGTAGTTTTTTTTACTTTTCTCGAGATAATGAGATTCTTTCCTGCGGTAAAAATAGTCTATACTTATCACTTTAGCCTGTAAGATACCCCCACAACAGCGTCTTTCGAGCGTCGTCTATGTGCGTCGCGCACAAGGGCCTGACACACTTTGACAGAAAAAGATAGTCTTATTGCGATTCCTAAAAGAGGAAATAGAAAAGATGCATCATGTTTTGTCTCTATCACCGACCGAGCATTTTTTCATTGTCGGGTTATAGGCACACTTCATATCATATAGTATACTAGTTAATTTATTGTCGGGTTATAGGCACACTTCATAGATAGACTCAATGTATGTCTTTATCTTACGCCCGGTCGCACGGTGGCTAATCTATAACTACTATACTATATCTATGGTCGCGCATACATTCATCCGCGTCCGTCTTTTGTTTCATTCGCCTTGCTGCCTGTGATTGTATGCGCGTCGTCTATGTGCGTCGCGCATACATTCATCCGCGTCCGTCTTTTGTTTCATTCGCCTTGTGCGTCGCGCATACAATCATCCGCGTCCGTCTTTTGTTTCACTCGCCTTGTTGCTTGTTGTTGTTGTTGTTGTTGTTGTTGCGACGCACGACGACGGTGCTCAAAAGACCTTCCTTAATCGTACTTGACTTACATCAGATTTTGAAAACTATTAGCCGGGCTGCAAACCTATGGTTAGGTTTGTCATCGACTCGCAACTAGAAGAACAAGTTTAAGGGTTTGCTTGCGATGGATAGTGCGACCCTGTTTTTCTGTAAAGAATGCATTTCGCAACCGATTTACGTAAATTTGTTTTTATGATTTTTTGTTAAATTATATTCTTCCATTATTACCACAAAAAAGTTCTAAGTATGTATCTAAAAATATTTTATGTAGGCTATATTTATAAGAAATACACGCGTTCAACGTACTGTGATAAGCTTTCTTGTGATAAAATTGTCCGTTTTTATCATAAGACTCCTTTCATGGGTTTGTAAACTAGTTAAACCACATAAATTTTTGTATACTCATTTATTTTGTACCAACTGTACTTATACAGCGAATGCACATGCAAGACTCATAAAGTATTTTTAATGAAAGAAAATCCAACATGGCCGACCATTATTAATAACTTGACAATCATTAAATTATAGTTTTTATTCAGTATATTATTTACTCATTGTATCTGAACGAGTGGTTTTTGTTATTTTTAAGTTTCACCGGAAATTTATCAACTTTAGGTCAACGCTATTTCGGTTTCCGAATAAATTCAACTTGTCAATATTTACAAATACGATTCAAGTTACATAGTTTAAGTATATTTCTTTTTTCTCTACGTATTTATATGTAACTGAATTAACGCATTTAAATTTAAAAAAATTGAATTGGTACTGCTGATAACATTCGAAAACATAGGTACAAATTCAACAGAAATTAAGAAATATCAACACTCATTTTTACGGGTTTTCTCCACGATTTAGCTTTAAATTGAGCTTACCGATATTTCGACCGGGTAGAGAAAGCCCGTGAAAATGTGTTAGTGCAATTAACAACCGCGAAAATCTAAGAATGTTAAGAAATATTGTTTTATTACATAACATATATCTGAATGCTGGCGGTTCTGCCATGTTACATGGAGTTAGCAGTACTTACTCGCGGTCATTTCTCTGTCACGTACTCGAGGATCGCGTAAAAAAACTGTTAAATACCTGTTCCTGGAACAGTTCCACGCGGTGGGCGGGCCTGTGTTGATAGTGATGAAAAAACACCTAGGTGCAGCCCGGCGAACGAGCGGAATCGGTTCGATGAAAGGAAGGAAAATAAATATGGAAGCTGAAAATTTTGTTGATAATAATAATTATGTGAAAAGAAACAGAATAATAATGTGCAATCACAAATTATCCTATGTGTGGAGACCTGTAATTGGCTTTCTGTTGCTATTGTATGTTTTATAATATGTAAGCATAGCTGTTAGTCTTCTTTTTATTAATAAATAAATAAATAAGAAGTTCCTTTTTATTCCTAGCTAAAAGAGGTTAAATAAGACTAACTCTATCTGTGCAGGTTATAAGATATACAGAAGCAGCACATGCTGTTGGACATTCGCACTACGAAATTCACCCCTACCGCTACGGAATACGGGAGCTCTCAAGGTTATAATGTCCAGTTGCATACGCTACCTACTGTAAATAACCAGCACATGCGGCTGGGCATGTTGACCTTGATAGCGCCCGTTTTCCGTAGTGGTAGGGGAAAATTTCAAAATTTAAAATGTGTTTATTCGAAGTAAGATTTTACAAATCACTTTTCGACGTCGAGGCTAGGTCACAATTTGGCTGTCTTCTGTGGAGAAGAACTCGCTGGAAGAAACTCCACAGGCGTTGCTGCACAGGCTGCATTTCGTAGTGCGAATATCCAATGCATGTGTTGGCTTCTATACTTCCGTCAGGTCAATACCAAAATCAAAAATACCAAATCTCCTCGTCTGTACAGTTCTATAATTTACGACGTCGCCGCAGCTATTCTGATGGGTGTGGGGTTGGTTCCCACCACCACTGTGGTACGACTCACGCTTGACCAACTGAACGAGTCGGCTGTACCTCGCTATGTGTTATTATATTACTTAAATGGTATATAAGTGTGGCTAAGTGGTAACGTGCTTTAGGCCTTAACGTGATGAATGAACTATGTGTAGTGTAAGTACGAGTATTGTCAAGTCAAAGAGAGTTTACTTTTTGACTTTTGAGTATTTATTTACATCACTTATTTTTTGTAGAGCGTCGATGGCCAAGTCACGGCATTTACCAATTAATAATAAATATGTGGGGACATCTCACACACGGCCATCTGACCCCAAACTAGGCAAAGCCTGTATTATGAGTGTTAGACAGGTGTTATACATACATATATAAATATACAACATCCAGACACAAGGCAAACACATGTGCTCACCACACGAATGTTTTCCCTGGGCGGGAATCGAACCCGCGACCCTGTTCTTCAAAGGCACGCGCACTACCAACTAGACTACGGGGCCGTCAAATTACCAATGTGTTTTCGATTTTAGAATTTATACGCTTTATGGAAAAAATACAACGTGAGGAAACCTGCACACACATGCGAAGTAATTCAAAGGTTGTGTGTGAAGTTGAACCCGCACTGGGCCAGCGTGGTCTGATTCGCCCTAATTCAAGGGCTCGACAGTGATGTGCCGTTCCCGGGAATATTCCCACACTAAGAATGCTACTTTCCATTTGAGGCCAACTAGGACGAGTCAGTGAGATCTGTAGGGTCGGTCGGGTCGTTTCGTTAGGTACCTAACCGGAAACCACCAACCCGGTCTACCACGCTTGAACAGCAAATTTCGTTGGGATTATTCCTGGGAATGGAAATTTTATGGAAATATGAACGGCACATCAGCTATATAGGTACTCGCTCGAGCCTAAGAGCCCCTAGGTTTAAAACGATTGTTTATGGGCCACGAATCGTCCCTTGTTGATTAAAAAATCTAAACGACAACATCTTATCTCATTAATAAAATATTATAGTAAACATATACCTACCTATTTTTTTTTTCTTAATAATAAATCTTTTCTCATTTAAAAAAATCAAAGTCCAGTCATTATGCTTTTTTAACTACATTTTTTTTTCATAAATCTAAATAAAGTCATTATTATTTTTATCAATCTACCAGCTTTTTTCCTTCTTCCGTACATTATGTAGACTAGCATATAACAGGTACCTAGTACTCGAGCCACAAATGGTATATAACCACCCTGCCTTATTTTATACGCTGTGAACACCTTTTTATGGTCCTTCGGGCAATTACGTATAATTAAGTACACGTATTAGTTTTTTTTTTATTGCAAAATCGACGTTTTTAGCTTCAGTGGACTTGACGTATTAGGTGTAATAGATAGCAAGCAAGTATAAGCACGTTTAAGTAGTTAATTAACGACTAAATTATATATTATTATATGGCTGTGAGCTTTTTTTTTGGTGGTTATTGAATTATGAGACTCTTTTTATTAATGTCAACTCATAATAATAAATTTAGAAGAGGCGCCTTATATTCCTGCCGGGGCATAAGTCTAGTTTTGTCTTTGTTTAATAGCTTTTTTAAATTGACCTATGCTTGTGTCGATAAAGTACGACCAATCAAGCTTCACCAGACTAGCGGGGGAGAGGAAGGCTGTACCAACGCGTCTAGGGGCGGCTCGAGGGAGCCTCGAACCTAGGCCTAGCGCTTTGTTACGGAAAAACATCGTGAAGGAGACGACGACGCCTGAGGGGCTACGTCTCTGATTAATAGAGTTTTCGGCGGGTACGGACCGGGCATTGTTACCTGAAAGGTATTCGCTACCAAAAGGGCATTCTGTTAGGTTTAGGTATAGCTTTGTCATGTCATCTCACTCTAATTCTATTGAGAGAAATTAATTATGGCAGGTTTATTACGGCTTTTAATAAGTTAGATATGAAATATTTCACAGAGCTGATAAAACGATTTGCTATTTACAAAAAAAGACACACAAACCGAGGGCCAGAAGAATATTATTGTTTATTATAGTATTATACATACAAGGTGTGTGTTTATGACAAAAACCCCAATGTCTAGACTAGCACTCCACCCCAAGTCTCCCGCGGTGCAATGTCTATTGAATAATTCAACACTATCTAAACTTGCTATGTGGCATGGTGTTGCCATCCCAGGTGGCGTGATTTTTAATTTATGTACAGAAGCCAGCACATGCGGTTGGACATTTACACTACGAAATTCACCCCTGTGGCGCCCGTACTGGACATCGCGCATGTTTTAACGGACGCTCTTAATTAGCATTATATAATGATGTAACTATTAAAATTATAGGTATTATAAATACTACTTTTCTTTTGTTGCTATCGAAAACCCATGAGTTTTATAGTCCATTATAGCGTCAAAACGTAAGAAATTAACTTATTTCGAAACATCTTAAGTACTTTCGCATATTTTTATGATCGTGTATGGCAAGATTGTGTACCAGACCTGCATATACTAAGAAGAGTACCTATTCCCGCCATAAAACTGTCCAGCTGTCAACAACTAGACGCCCCACGAATGAATAAGCAAAACTCATCAACACTTCAGTTGGAGCTGGTAGTGTAAGGGCACTTACAGGATTCTGTTTACAATATGGGAACGGTTACAGTCTAAAAAATAAGTCGTTTATCAATGACTTGTGGTTCTAGGCATTGCATTTGATTTGGAATAACCCAATTCATTTTAAACCCCGATGCGCAAAAATGCTAGCCAAAAGATACTTACAAGTCATAATTATAAGTTTGATGTGTGTGTCTGTCTGTCTGTAGCATCATAGTTCAAAAACGGATGCAGAAAAAAACGGCTCTACAAAAAAAAAAAAAAAATTTTGGGCATTTTACCTTACTTAATTAAAGTTATTTACATTTACTGGCCAGTTCAACCAAGCAACATGTGAGGTAGAAACCTTGTTACTTCGAGCGTATAAGAGCTTTTGGCGGAAATCTTTAAAACATCTTTGCCTAGTTAGTATCACTTCGTTGACAGTATAGGTATCTGTCTGTGTTTAACAATCAGCTTAAACTTTATCACCAAAGTGGTAGTAAGTACCTATATCTTAACATAAACTTTTACTCCGATCATCCCACCCTCAATCCATTGAGCCACCCCAACACTTCCCACCGCCCGTTTATCACAGTATCTACTATACACAAATTGCGACGCTATACAACTCGGTCTCATCCGCTGATATAAATCGTCCCATAGAAAGGACGCGGGGCTATTCACAACGTCCTGACGTCCTTTCAGGAGGACAAACAGTCAGACGCAAACACTCTCGCGGTGAGCGCGGAGATCAAAGAGCGATATGATTCAGGACGCAGTTTAATTTGGCGCCAACTACGCGACGCCATTTTGTTTATTGTGAGGAAAGATCGCGGTTTTCTGGCGAGAGTTACATTTTCAGACTACTTTCCTTCGCCAACTACGCTTGGGCAGATGACAGGCATTTTTAGGGTTCCGTAGCCAAATGGCAAAAAACGGAACCCTTATAGATTCGTCATGTCTGTCTGTCTGTCTGTCTGTCCGTCCGTCCATCCGTATGTCACAGCCACTTTATTCCGAAACTATAATACCTATACTGTTGAAACTTGGTAAGTAGATGTATCCTGTAAACCGCATTAAGATTTTTTTTTTAAATTGGAAAGAAAGCAATAAATTTTGGGGGGTCCCCATACTTAATATTAGAACTGAAACTCAAAAAAATTTTTTTCGTCAAACCCACGTTCAAAAATGATATTCAGGTTCCTAATATCATTTTTTTCTAAACTGAATTGTTTGCGCGAGAGACGCTTCCAAAGTGGAAAAATGTGTGTCCCCCCCCCTCTAACTTCTAAAATAAGAGAATGATAAAACTAAAATAAATATATGATGTGCATTACCATGAAAACTTCCAACTAAAATTGGTTTGAACGAGATCTAGTGAGTAGTTTTTTTTTTATACGTCATAAGTCGTAAACCGCAATTTACCTTCCACTATTATTAAAACATCGATCAAAGTCACATTGAACTACAAAAACTTTTATATTATGTTACTGGCTGCTACGGAACCCTTCATGGGCGATTCCGACTCGCACTTGGCCGCTTTTTATTTCATACAATGCTTGACTGTGGCCTTGCAAAGAAGGTGTTATTATAATCTTCACACTTGGTAGACCGGTTGAGGATCGCAGTTGTTGTGGTTTGAATCAATAACAAGAAAAATATAGGAAATACATTGCATATTATTATGTAAGCAAGCATTTTAAATTGATAAAAATTCTTAAGCATCCTGAGTACTATTCTGTACCAATTCCGGCACAACAAGAGCTTAATCAGCAGCAAATCATATGAGCGGTTAGCGCAACAACATCCACGGAATAAAAGTTGATAAATTGGTTGATAAAGATAATACAAGACCCGCAACATTGATATAAAACGCGTGATTTCGCTGGAAGAGACAGGCATGTTTAATGTATGGTCTCCTGCAAAGAAAACCGACCTCCGCGCTCCGGCGTTGACTACTCGCTGCTTACAACAGGGGGTCCGTTTTCTTTGCAGGAGACTGTACATACAGTTTTTTAGTGGCAGCCTAGCAAATTTTAATACTAAAAGGATATGCGAGCATCATTCCCAAGGACATTTTTCTCGGAAATAACATTAAATTTAAAAAATTAAAAACCCCCGCCGCAAAACCTTTAGGTACTTGATCCTTTCAACAACTAGAAAAGAGCTTATAATAGGTCAATTAAAAAAAAGCCACAGACACACGTCAAACTTATAACACCCCTCTTTTTCGTCGCGGGTAAATAAAATAAGGTGCAACCCCGCTTCGCAGCAATAGGGTAAACTATTTACAAGACATACTAAAAAAATAATAACTATAAGAACCGTATACGTTAAATTACAATTATATCGATTTAGTTTTTAGTCTTGTATAAGGGTTGCCCAATACACTGCCACTCTTGGTTCTCTTTCGGAGGTTTACAAGAGCAGAGCTCCTCCAGAAAATGTTGGGGCATGCAAAAAGAAGCAGAAGCCATCATCGACCCTAGTACACGGAATCATCTTTCTTTTCGGACAATCAGGTGATTCAGCCTGCAATGTCCTAACCAAACTGAGGAAAGTCTCACAAAGTGATATTTGTTCGACGAGTTCCCACCGGGATTCGAACCCGGGACCTCCGTAAAATCAGTCGATCTTTTGACTACTCGACCAAGGAGGCTATGCTAAAGCAATATTTTATTATATTTCAAAAAGAAGTAGATAGTCAATTACTTGAAGGAAAAAAAATTCCACGCCCATAAAAATTTTTTTTCCTTCATGGTCAATTATTTTTGGATTTCCATCTCGTGATAATCCTGACTTGCAGTTATTATTCTAAAATAAGTAGGCAGTCAAATCGCGTTAGCTGTATAGATCATGAGTGCCTTTGCCACATCCAGCTCAACTAACCCCGTACCCGAGAATCCCGAGATAATAGTGGCAGCAAACATTTCTGGTAATACGCAAACAGTAGGTATACACCCCCACCCTAACCCAATAAGGGCGATCCGCTTGATTGCAATCAGACAATCGGGAACGAAATCAGAGACCAGAGTGAGTGAGTGAATGAGTGAGATATTACGTGATACACAAGAACGCATTGATTGACTGTTTGGCTGTCCAATTTCCATGCGGTTTGATTGGGCGCTCGCGGCTATTTGGAATTCGTTCGATGAACTTCGGTGGTTACGTAAAAAGTCTGTATTACTTTGCCTTGATTCAATTTTCTTGGGCGATCAGCATTTTACCTGGTTTGGTTTAATAAAAGCGATTTTTTTTAAAACAAAACTGCTCTCAGGCCTCCCAGAGGGATCCACCCGCGTTAAGAGTTTTTCGTGTGGGAATGATGAATTCTCCCGCGGTAAAAGGTAGCCTAAGTCCTTCTCCAAGCTCTATTCTATCTCTGTACCAAGTTTCAGCTCAATCGGTTCAGTAGTTTTAGCGTGATAACATAAAAAACTGATAGACAGAGTTACTTTCCCATTTGGAAACTCGTATTGGTAGAGTATGAAAAGTACTTACTTACTCGTACTAATACATTTTTGTCATAATTTCCGAATCAACTTTGTCACCACGCTTCGCACAAATTGATATTCGCACAATGATAGCGCAAATCCTAACAATGAGATGCTGTCCCCATAATTTATTCCTCTCTCACCCTCTAGCTACTTCCTGTTCTACCGGAAGCCAGCCGCCGCCATTTTGGCGCACGCGGCCGGAAGCGACGCACGCGCAGGCGACGTCACTTCCGCTTGACGTTTGACGTCACGGTTTAGAGAAAATATTTTGAACTTTTTTGAGAAATGGTCAAGTTTAAGTGAATGGGGTTGGCGGTAATGGTTGGTGACGATTTCAAATTTATTTCGTGCTATTCAAGTGTAAATTGGTGACAGTTCCGTGCAGTGAAAATAAATTGGATTGAGATAAATGTGTTTGATGGTATCGCTTAGAGGCATTGATCAGGGCTAAGATGACAAGTAGGGTTAGGTAGGGATTTAAAATCACACTCAGTTAAAGCAAAGTGAGGCTTATTGTCTCGTCATGTCTCCACGTCTGCTATGTCTGTTTCCTGTTAATTTTTGAACTCGCCAGAAAAGACAATTTAATTGACTTAACTAAGTGATGTAATGAACTCTTTGAACTCCATGACAAGGATTTATGTGTTATGTTTCACTATTTGTATGCGATGTTCGTATACTAGAAGGTAGTTTATCTAGCATGTCACGACAAACGTATCTTGTGTGTTATCATTATGATAAGATTTATATTCGTAGTAATATTGTAAAGAAAAATAAGAAAAAGAACAAAAGATGTGATCCTGTGTAGTTTCTTCGGCGGGTTCTTCTCCACAGCAGCGGACACATTGCGAAAATCTAACCAGTTCTGTTGAAACTAATATCGTCTGTTTAAATTATTTATTCTTGCTCATACTGGGCCCAATTATTGTACATATTACGCTCCAACTTAAATTTAAAAATCGTATATCCCATTCACGTTCTTAAGAACAAAAAGGGACAGGTGATTGTCAACATAAATTTAGATACGTCAAACATCTCGCACTAATTTAGCAAGCATTTAAAAACATCCTGACTAAATTAAGCTGAATTTGACAGCTGCGCTGCTTAT
This sequence comes from Teleiodes luculella, assembly GCA_948473455.1. Classification (NCBI taxonomy): domain Eukaryota; kingdom Metazoa; phylum Arthropoda; class Insecta; order Lepidoptera; family Gelechiidae; genus Teleiodes; species Teleiodes luculella. Next base: position 12,328,685 of record OX419600.1, read on the forward strand.
TTTAGATAATTCATCTCCCATCCCTTTCGATTCCCATATGAATGAAAGAGACCAATAACTTAAATTTAGAGATTTTAGCGGCCACGCCAGAATTGAGTTTTGATCAAAGAGAGTTTGAACAAAGCTCTTTAACTTTATTAAGCGTTTTTTTAACCTCTATATGAGTTTGAATTTCTTAAATACAGTTATCTTTCTTTAAGCCAGGGGTTGAGGGTCAGGTTTAAATGCAACACAGAATTACTAACTACAACCTACTTTCGCACAAAAGAAGGCAGCATAAAAACATAATATACAAAGTTATGTAACAGCATTACAGTAACTGAGTCTTCATAAATAATTCCCTAATATCTCAGCAATGGAGGATAGATTCATAATGAATGTGGCCATTATGAAGATTGACATAGAATCAAACTGAGGCTCCTCATCAATATCTCTTTGGACGCCAACGTATAGAATTACTGCATCAATTGAATTTGTGCTTGTAATGGTGGTATTTTGTTACATATTTCGTTAGAATTAATCTATTTATTGGTTTAGAATTCAGTGACGTAGGTTTCGTATAATTTTCGTACAGGCGAAATAATAATAATATGTGGGACATCTCACACACGGCCATCTGACCCCAAACTAGGCAGAGCCTGTACTATGGGTGCCAGACAGCTGATATACATACAATATATATAAATATACAACATCCAGACACAGGGCAAACACAAGTGCTCATCACACGAATGTTTGCCCTGGGCGGGATTCGAACCCGCGACCCTGTGCTAGTCTAAAATTAGATACACCAATCTTAGTGTTTCGTAGTGCATCTAGAGACAGGTTGCCAGCCTGTGAAAAAGAATTTACTGGAATATACCTAAACAAGTGAAACCGCGCGGTTACACCAGTATAAAAAAATACTAAAGGTGCGTGTTAGTTACACATAAAAGTATGTTTTACGTGATTGGACTCTCATGAAGTGTCCATAATATTTAAGTGCACTAATATCCAAATTGAACCACTTTACAACACCCCCAGTGTATAATAACCTTTAGTTGGTGTCATAGCGGACATATGCCTTTTTAACCGACTTCAAAAAAGGGGAAGTTCTTAATTCTCCTCCAGGTGCCTAAATTATATTTGCACTTTAAGAACTAATATATCAATAATTTTGAAATTGAAGATCGTTTTAGTAAAGATGTGGTGATTATTAATAAGGTCTTGAGACATAGGTCATTTTGGTAGAGATTTATTATGAACGCGAAAGTGTATGGATGATTGTTACTCTTTCACGAAAAAACTACTGACTGGATTTTAATGTAACTTTTTTTTTTCAAATTGTGTTCAGCTACACCTCCCTTTAACACCGACTTATTGAAAAACAAATCAATGTACAGACACGCCGATTCTTCAGTTTTATTATAGTATAGAAGATAGATAGATATATTTATATATGTATGTATCAGCTGTCTGACACCCCTAATAGCTGGTACTGTCTAGTTTGGGTTCAGAAAGCCGCATGTGAGATGTGTCCTCAAATATTTATTATTATAATATTTATTATTACCTCGTCGAATATCTCCATTGCGTGATGGGAACCGGTGTCTGTGATGATGTGACGAGCAGACAATGATCACGGCCACATCCCACAATTACTGGACTAATGATATACTAAACTCAGCCATTAACAAAAAGGCAGATGTGAAGTGCGAGTTTGAAAAGGAGTTTGACAGTTCTGCATGATCTGGACGTTGAGGGAAGCGGGCGTTCGCGGAATTGGACGTTCGGTGTCGAATTGTTTTGCAGCTCTGTCAAACTCCATTTCAACCATTGTCAACTCCAGCATCGGATAAATTAAAAATTACTTCAAAAAGTCAAAACAACGCGAGCGTAGCCGTGGGCAGACAGCTAGTATCAAATACTTTTGAATAAAGAACATAGTAAATCTTAAAAAATAATAATCATTCTGTAGGTATTCAAAAATACAAACATTATTTTGCCCAGCACGAATTTTAAAAATATAATTTTTCAGAATTACCTCTTCATCCTCCAAGCTGACTCCTAAAATCACTTTTTTGACTCCGAACCCATCATTTTAAAAACCACAATAAATTCTACGTTCTACAAAGACTGCCTCAACAAACCCATAGAACATCTTTCCTTAAAAGAAGCGCAAATATAATTTGGTATTTTTTAAGAAAATTAATCTGTGCAGGCTCCCGTTTGCAATATGTTCCTTTCATTGTTTGTTTAAAAGGATGTGGTTTATTAAAGCACTTTTGTATTATTTATTAAAAAATCTGGAATTAAATATGTTAAGATCAATAACAAAATACATGGGAAGCAAGCAATATAAAAAAAATTTTATTTAATCTTGTAGTAAAAAAGTGCTACGAATACCGACGTAGCAAACGTCTACGATAACGTAGCAAAAGTCTACGAAATGTAGCAACTACAAACGCAACTTTTTTGTTACTTACAATTAGTGATAAAATTCGTTTTAAATAAAAATCAGCTCTATTTAAATGAGTTGGTCGAGAATTTCTAATTAGTAAAGACATATATTTTTTTTTTAAATATATTGACGGGCCCGTAGCCTAGTTGGTAGTACGCCTGCCTACGAAGCACAGGGTCGCGGGTTCGAATCCCGCCCAGGGCAAACATTCGTGTGATGAGCACTTGTGTTTGCCTTGTGTCTGGATGTTGTATATTTATATATGTATGTATATCAGCTGTCTGACACCCATAGTACAGACTCTGCCTAGTTTGGGGTCAGGTGGTCGTGTGTGAGATGTCCGTCATATTTATTATTATTATTATATTTTTTTTAAGTAGTAAAGATAATAATACGAGTATTTTAAGAGTGTCGGTGGCCAAGTGGCTAAGGCCGTTGACTTCCATTCCGAAGATCGCGGGTTCAAAGCTCAGCACGTAGCAATGTGTTTTTGATTTTCGAATTCATATGTATTTATTCGATGCTCTCACGGTAAAGGAATATATTGTGAGGATACCTGCACACACCTGCGAAGTAATTCAAAGGTTGTGTGTGAAGTTGACCAACCCGCACTGGGCCAGCATGGTTGACTGACTAAGACTTATTGACCCTGATTTTAGTGCATAAGCTCGAGCCACTTGGCGCGGACCTATAATATATGCTATTAATGACTATACTTACTTATTAAATAAAATTTAATTACAATTGCTTAACATTTTCAATCAATCAAATTAATTCATATAAAGTCCTGGTATTAAGAACTTCTATAATTACCTAAGCATCACTCGCTATACTAACCTAAATTACAACAAAAACATTGACCCACAACACAAATTTTGAACCCTCACACGCGATGTTTTGACACAAAAAAAACTCCAGAAAAAGAGCATAACAATGTTTTAGTTTTTTTCCATACAAAATGAGGAGTAATAATTAATAATTGGCACATTTGTCTGCGGTTGCGCAAGCTCGTTGGGATCGGTTCCATACAATCATACAAAAAGTTACGCGACCATACTAATTGCGGTTTTGGACGATTTTCGTGGTATAACATATGGCTTCTAACGGAATTTGTGTTTTTTTTCTTTAGTTTTTGTAAGTGAAGACTCGGTGTATGGTTAATTGAATATTGGGAGGAAAAAAAACTGTAGAGGTCGATAAACTGTACATAGAAAAAAAATGCTGAAAACTGAGTCAGAGGGAAGTAAGAAGTGATTTAACACTTCTTAAATCCCCTACCCCCTACTATCCCCTGTTCTATAGAAAATAATATAATTTTTTTTTTTCAAATTTGTTGTTTATCTGTTTGTACGGGCTAATCACCGAAACTGTTGGACCGATCTGAATGAAATTTTAAATGGTGGTACCGCTTATATCCCCACATCTTAGATAGTTTTTACCGCGCGTAAATATCTCATTCCTACGGGAAACTCCATGGAAAAGTAAAAAAACAACCATCGCCACTTTGCATAAAAATGTTTATTACACCTAACTAGACTCAGCTACTAATTCGGATTACATACAAATGATTAAAATTCTTACTGTACGAGCAATGTAGTTCAAAGTGGCTTAGGAAAGGTTGCCTGGTAGAGATTGCTACCTTAGCAATAAGGCCGCCTTTTGACTCTTGTATTTGTTTAAAATGTTTCTTTTGTAATGTTTATTTTTGGTGTCAATAAAGAATATTGTATTGTATTGTATTAGCCAGGTCACAGGCCAGATGTAATAAACATTTTAAACAAAATTCTTTCAGATCACACTGTCAAGCAAGCTACTTACAATAAAACAATCACAACCCGATCGACATATACATATCCATCAATGTCGATGGACAAACAGACAGACAGTCCTTAAATCCATTCATTACATCTCCAACGGAGACAATAAGTTGTCTGGAAGCCGTGTTGCCAGACCTGGCTAGTCAGAATTCGCAAAAATGCGCAAATAAATTGATATTTACTTTAAATGTGGAACAAATTATTATTTAATTTAATTTAAAGTTATTAAATAAGATATTCGACTAAACCTTTAGAACAAACATCTAAACATTAATACAAACTTGCGTACCCCAAAGTAATTAATTATAAACCAACGCGTCTAATGGCAGAGTGGCCTCAGTAGGCTTACTACGTAAGAAGCAACAGGCTCGAGAAGCTGTCAAACGCGACATATTGACATAACTACTATGGTTCTAATGTCAGTTTCTCGAGCTTGTCGCTTATTTATTACATAGTAAGCCTACAGACCTTTGCCTAGCGTGTTTATAAGTAAAACATCATGAAGGATACGTCATCTAAGGATAATAGGAAAACAATAATGTGTGCATAATTTTCTAAATTCCCGTTTGTCTGGCAATACTGTACGTTTTCTGGAGAGTTCGCTCAGTAGCTCACAATCACAGGTGCCGCTCAGATCAAAGAAGCCGCTTCCCTTTGTACCGCCGCCTGTAAGGACTCAATATTTGCATACTAAATACAGCTAAAAGGATTTCAAATGTGTTGATTGTATGTTTTATCAGTTATAATAGGTGATGTTTACTAATGCTCTACATTTTAAGACATCGTTCGTTAACAGGTCAAATGTTCTTATAGAAAGGCTTGAGCCTATCCCGAATTAGGGTGGGTTGGCCTTAGCAGATTAGCAAAGAACTTAGGCTTTGGATTGGTTGCTTATCGTACGATTTCGAGTATAAAATCGTAATGACGACAAGATCATTTTGCGAAATGAGACTACCGTATTAACCAATCATAGATAGAGTTAGGAAGTTTTTTTTGGTAGTAACTAGATACTCTTTGCTACCAAGTATTGTAATTGCCGAGCCTAATCGCGAACCAAATGTTTTTGATTTTTTATATCTTACGTACTTACGTTTATTTTATTCGATGCTCCGAGAAGCTCCGGTTATGGGAAACATCGTGAGAAAACCTGCGCAAATGCAAAGGATGTATTTGAAATTAACAAGTTGACGTGGTCGAATAAGGCCTTTTTCAGAGTCAGTTACCCCTCGGTTACTCGTAGGCTTGCCAACTCCAAAAATGGTATTTCCGGGATTTTCCAGCTCGACATCCGGGACATGGGTGTATTACGCGGGACACAATAAACATTTAAAAAATGACGTAGTAAGATAAATAAAAGTATATCTTTTTTAGACATTTAATGTAATAATGGAGAAGAATGTAGGAGAAACAATTTAAATACTTAATAATAATCTACTTTTTAAAATCATAGTTATTTTGCGACTTTGCGCACTTTAGCAATGTTTTGTTTTGCAGCACATAATTATGAAATTCGTTGCATTTTTGGTGAAAATTAATTTTAATTTGCAGTTCAGCCTTAACGTTGTCGACAGATAGTTGTTTTTTGTTGTCTGTCCATGCATTTCCACAAAGAGAAAACACTCTCTCTGCTGATACATTTGAAGATGGTATCGAAGCTGCCTTCTGAAAGATATTTAGAAAGCTAGGTGCTTCTTTCATAGACATAAATAATTTATGCCATTGTTCAGAAGCTTACATTATTTTGGGGCAGATTTTTGTTTTTCTTCTAGTCTTCAGTATATCCTTAATAACACAGTAACTTACTCGGGACGTGTTAAAGAACGAACATATTAATAATATTGTTCTACATCTCTTAATGATACGAAACAAAAGAACAACAGTTACATCAAAACCACATGTCCTTTTGTATCCGCAAATCTATTAGTTTGTGACAAGGCGTCCTTTGTGTAACGACTGACTATTGTCGTTCCAACGACATTTGTCGCTACGACGACATTTTGTGAAACAATTGACTATTATGCTTGTTTCCGATGAGGGTCTCGAGAACTAATTAAATTAATAGCACTAAATTGTGGTTGATAAAAAATGGTGTCCCTTTGTCTACATATACAATTACCTACGCTTGTGAAGAGAAATAAGTCGATTTTCAATAGTTTTAGTTACTTATTGCTTATTGCTGCCAGCGGCTACGCCCGCGTGTCGTCTTTTTAATTTTCTGTGCAGTTTCCCGTAGGAAGGAATGAGATATTTTTCCGTGGTAAAAGGTATCTATCTTAACGGGATATATTATAAGTTACCACCGTGCAAGATTTCATTTAAGTCGGTCCAACAGTTTCAGAGATTAGCCCGTACAAACAGACAAACAGAGAAACAAAAAAAATGCACAAAAATCTGGATAATAATGTTCTATATCACGCCTTTCCGCCGCGGCTCCGCCCACGTTAACAGTTTTTCCTGTGGGAATGAGGCATTTTCCCGCGGTAAAAGGTAGCCTATATTACTCAGGGTAAAAGTAGCTTTCTAATGGTGAAAGAATTTTTGAAATCGGTTCAGTACTTTTTTAGTTTATTCATTACAAACATACACACAAGAATACAAATCTTTCCTCTTTATAATATTAGTATGGTATGAAGACGGGTGCCCCTTAAATTGCATAACATAAATATCCCTATTATGAAAATCCATAACAGACTTGCCATAACTTTAAATAGTATAACAATTAGAATCCATACTTTGAAAATACATACCATTATTTAGCATACTTATTAAAATCCATAATTTTATAATGTTTCGAAATCATTTATTTAAGATATTTTGGTAAAAAAGAACATAAGAGAAACAGCATTTTTGGTGATAAAAAATAATAATTTAATAAATGTGTGCTGTATTTGTCAAATTTTGTATTTTTTAATTATTTTACATACTGACAGTATTCGTATTAAATTTAGGGCTTGTAAATATACCTACGTGTTTCAAAATTATGGATTATAATCATTATGACATTTAACGATTATGGATTTTCAATATATACATTTTCAATTATGGGTTTTAATATAGACCCTATGAAGACACATCTTACGCAAACTTTGTTTTGCCCGTTTGATTGTACCGCACTTTAAATTCAAGCATTAACATTAATATCCCCAACAGGACATATTATTCAATTGTCCAAAGGATTTCGGGGGTCCAGTGCATTAGACCAATCACTTAAATTCATTTGTCCGAAATAGACAATGTTCACAAAGCTATTTGCCGACAGAAAACTTAAATTCTATACAAATTAAACAGTTTCAACTGCAAGTATAAAGTTGTAAAACAAACTTGTTTGTTCTGTCGGTTTGGACAGGATTGTATGTGAAAATGGGTGGTGTAACTGCAAAATAAATGTTGTTGAGTAATAGTAGAGTTGTTGGGTCCGGCCGTCAATGGAATATTGTCAAAACAAGGGTACAGGGGTCCATTGTGAAATTGAGCGACTGATTTTAGGGGACCAGTGGAAACTATAATCTAATAGATGTCGAAAATTTATGGATCTCGGTTGCGTGCTATTTGAAAATAGGGTAATTTGAAGGGCCAATAATTTCAGATGTGATCTAAAAACAAGACAAACAATGTAAATGTTGCTAAATATCGTATTACACGAACGAAAATACATCTTTTGAATCGAATAAACGCACTTGCGGCTGGACATCTTTACCTTGAGAACGCCCGAATTTCATAGCGGTAGGGGTGAATATCGTAGTGCGAATGTCCAGTCGTATGTGCTGGCTTCTGTACATACTTAATATGAATGCGAAAATCTAAAACACATAGGTACGTGCCGAGGCATAAAACCCGCGCCTTTCCAATGTGAGATAACGGCACAGAATATAATATAATAGTACCTAAGTAAGTAAGTAAGTAACACTAATAATAGTACTAACGGCCCTGAATGTGTTGTGCTCGGAATAATAGCACCTAAAGGTGACTTAACTTTAATCCCACAACATCAAAACCACGACAGCGTCCACGGCGTCTTATGTCGTGTCCCTAATTACGAGATAAATGCTCTGTGTCATGTCATACCATACCTAACTGTGCGACCTGAAACGCGGACGGATAGCCGCGTCGGAATAAAACGTACAGGGTGTAGAATTTTTTTAGAAAAAATCTATCATTTAATTTTTACTTTTAACTCTACAAAAAGTTATATTAATATTAACTTTCTATCCATTTGCTCCACCCGTATTACTATTTTCCTCAGAAAATAACCTTTTTTTTCCAGGGAAACTAAAATGCCAATAATTTCATTAAATATTTTCCTGCAATATTATCGATCACAAACGTTTCAACTCTTATCGCTATTCGTTCGTCCGCTTGATCGTGAAAGTTAAACAAACAGTTATGTAGCATGTTTATTATGTACTTACCGCAGTAAAAAATTAAATGCTGAAAAATATATTCCGAAATAATTACTTATAGGCAAGCATTTTTAAGAAACCTTGAATTGTTGCCATGCTACTTATTAGACAAACAGTAACTTATCTCGTATTTTAACTAATAAATATATAAACACTAAATTAAAAAATTTAATAACCCCCGACACAAAACCGTTGCTTGATCCTTTCAACAACTAGAAAAGATCTGATAATCTTCAAATGGCTGAAGATATTTTCTTGGATCATAGCTAAGAACACTTTCGATTGTGACACCTTGCAAACAAAAAAAAACTAGATCAAAATCGGCGCATCCGTTTAGGAGCTACGATGCCACAGGCAGATAGACAGACACACACGTCAAACTTATATACGCCTCTTTTACGTTGGGGGTTAAAACAAGGTAATAATCGAGACTGGCAGAATAACCACAATTTAAAATATTAAAAAAAAAACAAAAGTCCGCAAGACAAACAATTTCAAAAAAGGAACAAGTTTTCGGACCACCATGTAGACCATCGCAAGCGCATCTCAAGGCATGACAAAGATGGGTAATCTCTCGTCACGATTTGACCTACAACTTTTTAAACGACTTTCAGACTGGCCACAGACAATTCCCTGGACTCGTAGCATGCGACAGGCCTGTGTATTTGGCCTTTATGACAAGCATGATCGTCAGTCTGTACTTGGCTTAATTATATTGATTTTTAACCCCTGACGAAAAAGAGGAGTGTTATATGACGTGTGTGTCTGTCTGTCTGTCTGTCTGTGGCATCGTAGCTCCTAAACGGATGCACCGATTTTGATCTAGATTTTTTGTTTGGAAGGTGTCACAATCGAGTGTGTTCTTAGCTATGATTCAAGAAAACATTTTCAGCCATTTGAAGATTATCAGCTCTTTTCTAGTTGTTGAATGGATCTTCTTCGACGCTTTTGTGTCGGGGGTTTAAGTGGATTAAGGGAGTTTTTGAAAGATGTATTTTTGACGACATGATAAGAAATATTTATTCCAATAATTCAGAAAAAAATATTTTTAAATTTATTTACTGAATCATTATTATTTTTACTTTATTATTTAATTTTATAACTTAACTAGCTGTCTGCCCGTGGCTACGTCCGCGGTGTTTTTCGGCTTTTCCGTAGTAAGTTTTCAGTATCCCACGGTAACTTTTTAATTTTTTGCGGGATAAAAGTATCTAAGATGTTGACCGGGGATATAGTATAAAATATCTGGACATGTTTTAATATCGCTTCTTACATCCCTCTAAATCGGTTTTTAGCATAATATATTTTCTATTTACAGAATTTTGACCTATATTGTTTTTTTTTATGCACTAAACTCTCTACAGTATCTATAGTTTTATTATTAAAGTTAAAAACCATTATTTATTATTGTATCCATTTGCCTCTAGATGTCTCTACATTATACTAACTTCGATATGGTACCGCCATCTATGAGTCCATCGCTGTACTTTTTGAAGAGCCAGTGAACAAAACACCGTTTGGGTTGCTCTTTGGTCAGCCGATTGTGTCCAAGATGTTTAGGTTTGGTAGTTGTTTTGTTTTGGCGGCGCATATTGTATGAAACGTCATCCGTTAAAAAATATTCTCGCGAAGTATACCCTGTTTTGAAAATCCTTGCTATAGGTTAACTGTATTTATTAAAATCTAACAACTAAAGTCTAATCTACTTACAGATAGAAAAACTAAAGTCTAATCTACTTACAGATACTAACAGAATAACAGCGCTGTGACGCGATTAGCGCCACAGTATTATGAGTGAATTTCAACAGGTCTCCTAAAATCTTCATTCCCGTGGTTTTTTTTACCTTAAGGTTTATTAAAAAAAAAGTCTGCGTTTATTAAAGCTTTTGAAAATGTATGTATCCTTGCTAAATATCTAGCAGATAACTTAAAAAACTAACGAGATACATAAGATCGAAAATTTCGTGCCACGGCGATGAAACATGCGTGCACGGCAATGAAACAAGTGTCCACGGCAATGAAAGAACTGTGCTCCAACAGATGTTTTCTTTGCCTAATCATAACATGGCGATGAAAACGTAAAACACGGAAATGAAATATTTTGCCACGGCAATGAAACATCTGGCCACGGCAAGGCATGGCAATGAAATTTTTTTCATTTCCGTGTCTTTTTTTTCATTGCCATAGCAAATTTAGGCCACGGAAACCATGGAAATGAAAGCATGGAGATGAAAATCAGGGCAAAAAATGTAAATAACAAAAAATCTATTAATTATTCAAAATAATAAATACTTCACAAATAAACATAAAAGAAATGACGTTCTATTGAATACTTAATCAAGAAGGTAAACTTATTCAAAGAGAAGTTATACCTATGCACGGCGATGAAAGAAAAAATGTCCAGTAACAAAAAAATTGAATACTTAAATTTATAACACGAAAACGCAGGCACGTGTGGCCGTCCTTCCACGTCGAGCACTTAGGCGGCACTCATACGCAACGTTTAGCACACCAATGGAAGGACACAAGGTGTTAGTTAAAACAATATCCTTGAACATAATTAGGACACGGCAATGAAAGGTAGTTCTGGGACAAATGTCTTTTGATGAACCATTCGTTGTATTGTTCAAATATTTTAATAAATGTATTACGTAGCAATACCACGCAATACTTTAACTATTCACGTATCAAATAAAGTTAGGTTTAAATGTAAACAACCCATAGTTTTTTAACAATGAGGTATAATACACATAAAGGTGAGGTGTGGACAAACACGGTAATGAAAGATTTCGAGGTTTAATAATTTTTTTTGGAGTATTCATTAATCCTATTATTAAAATATTCAGTGCTCCACATAGATTACTATTTCACCTAACTAGAAAAAAATATTAGAACATTATAACTATATTTTTTAATACCAATTTCATCATAGCCGCGCAATTTTTGGTCCCGGGAAATTCACCCTTATGCTGAGTTAGGGCCTATTTAAGGGTGCGGTACTTAATGTTGCTTTGTTTTAATTATAAAAAATCTGTTATTTTCATGTACTGTACTTCTAAATAAACGTTTTTATTATTATTATTTTCTTTGTACTTTTTTTATTATTATTATTATTATTATTATTATAGATAGAAAAGTTGCTAAAAACGGCCACTTTTGTATTTTTTTTTATCTATAACCACAACTACACCGCCCTCAAACCTGTGCCCAAAGTTACAGAGTTGATGGCTTCTTATTATCCTAAAACACCAAATCTTCAAAATAACCGACCGGAATTATGAAAAATTGTTTAGGTACTCAGCGAGTAGTTATTTTTTTTTAACTAACGGATGGCGGATGAATCTTGTTGTGTAGACTTTTCTATATAGTACTACGCTTGCTACGCCGCCGCCGCCCCGTAGCAAACCGCTACGTCACCTATTATATAGTTTGTAGTCGGGTGCCGGGTTACGGAGAGGATGTTACATATTTTAGTCGGATTATAAACAAAAAATAGTCTATTTGGTAAGTAGTATGTAACCTATTGGATTATGAATACTGCGCTGTTAGATTTTTCTACTTCGCTTCCGGGAAAAGGGCGAGACTTCAGTTCCCATCAGTAGAAAGTACTATTTGCAAAATAACCATTAGATATCCTATAGCGTAATGTAAAGCTTAAAAAAGTATACATTTTAGGTACAATTTTGTAGTTTCAGAATTGAATAAAATAGAGTAGGTACTTTTATTTGCTTGATCATAGTGATGGGTAAGTACCTCCCTTGGCTTATTCCACAAATCCCCTGCCAAAATCCCCTGCGACAAAAGCCGCAGGGGATTTGTGGAATTTAGCAGCACTTTTGTTCACAAATCCCCTGCCGATGGTAAATTTTAAATTAAGGGGATTTGTGAACAAAAGTGCTGCAAAGTTCCACAAATCCCCTGAGCCAATTAAAAATTTAAATTAAACTAGGGGATAATAAAATAAAATAAAATAAAATAAAATAAAATAAAATAAAATAAAATAAAATAAAATAAAATAAAATAAAATAAAATAAAATAAAATAAAATAAAATAAAATAAAATAAAATAAAATAAAATAAAATAAAATAAAATAAAATAAAATAAAATAAAATAAAATAAAATAAAATAAAATAAAATAAAATAAAATAAAATAAAATAAAATAAAATAAAATAAAATAAAATAAAATAAAATAAAATAAAATAAAATAAAATAAAATAAAATAAAATAAAATAAAATAAAATAAAATAAAATAAAATAAAATAAAATAAAATAAAATAAAATAAAATAAAATAAAATAAAATAAAATAAAATAAAATAAAATAAAATAAAATAAAATAAAATAAAATAAAATAAAATAAAATAAAATAAAATAAAATAAAATAAAAAAAAATAAAATAAAATAAAATAAAATAAAATAAAATAAAATAGAAAAATACAATACAATAAAAAAAAAAAATAAAAAATAAAAAATAAAAAATAAAAAAATACAATACAATAAAATAAAAAAAAATAAAAAAAATAAAATAAAAAAAAATATATATATTTCTATAATCTGAATCCGGGGCGGGTCACTAAAACCTTAATAAAATCCTAAGATGTTTCATAGAGTGCAGGCGAGCCATACTTGTGTGTACACATTGTCTTTGTGTGCGTAGTGCTCAGTTTAATAGTAGCACGCACACAAGGGTGCTTGTCCATACGCACTAAACTACAAGTAAGGCTCGCCTGCATTTGTGAGATAACTGTCACAACTTATTAGATTTAATCAGTAATTATATTTATATTCTTGCCTCTGCTTTATACAAAACTTACGTAAAATATCTTCCATAATCTAGAAAAAGTTCACAGATTGATTCATTTATATGTTATGCACAGACTAATAAATAGTAATACTGTATTTAAGAATGAATCAAAAATATTTTCTAATTTAATTGTTAAAAATTATTTTACGAATCTGAGATTTAAAATCATTATTGTAAGAAAATAACTATTTAAATGTGATTTTCTGTAGGTATTATAATCAATATACCTCACGTTATCTTATATTTTTAATAGCATTAAGTATTGTTGTACAAATCTGTGATTTAAAATATACTTATTATCGTAAGAGAGTATCTACTAAAATGTGATTTCTGTAGGTATTTTAATTGATACAATTTACCAAATGTTTGAGGTTAAATTGTTTAAATAAGTCATTTTATAAAGCTATGATTTTTAAAAAATTGTAAGAGAAAAATGTTGTTATTAAAATGCTTTTATTTGTAAATACGAAAAGTAGTTAAGGTATTATTAGGTTTCATTTCATTTCATTTCATTTCATTTCATTTCATTTCATTTCATTTCATTTCATTTCATTTCATTTCATTTCATTTCATTTCATTTCATTTCATTTCATTTCATTTCATTTCATTTCATTTCATTTCATTTCATTTCATTTCATTTCATTTCATTTCATTTCATTTCATTTCATTTCATTTCATTTCATTTCATTTCATTTCATTTCATTTCATTTCATTTCATTTCATTTCATTTCATTTCATTTCATTTCATTTCATTTCATTTCATTTCATTTCATTTCATTTCATTTCATTTCATTTCATTTCATTTCATTTCATTTCATTTCATTTCATTTCATTTCATTTCATTTCATTTCATTTCATTTCATTTCATTTCATTTCATTTCATTTCATTTCATTTCATTTCATTTCATTTCATTTCATTTCATTTCATTTCATTTCATTTCATTTCATTTCATTTCATTTCATTTCATTTCATTTCATTTCATTTCATTTCATTTCATTTCATTTCATTTCATTTCATTTCATTTCATTTCATTTCATTTCATTTCATTTCATTTCATTTCATTTCATTTCATTTCATTTCATTTCATTTCATTTCATTTCATTTCATTTCATTTCATTTCATTTCATTTCATTTCATTTCATTTCATTTCATTTCATTTCATTTCATTTCATTTCATTTCATTTCATTTCATTTCATTTCATTTCATTTCATTTCATTTCATTTCATTTCATTTCATTTCATTTCATTTCATTTCATTTCATTTCATTTCATTTCATTTCATTTCATTTCATTTCATTTCATTTCATTTCATTTCATTTCATTTCATTTCATTTCATTTCATTTCATTTCATTTCATTTCATTTCATTTCATTTCATTTCATTTCATTTCATTTCATTTCATTTCATTTCATTTCATTTCATTTCATTTCATTTCATTTCATTTCATTTCATTTCATTTCATTTCATTTCATTTCATTTCATTTCATTTCATTTCATTTCATTTCATTTCATTTCATTTCATTTCATTTCATTTCATTTCATTTCATTTCATTTCATTTCATTTCATTTCATTTCATTTCATTTCATTTCATTTCATTTCATTTCATTTCATTTCATTTCATTTCATTTCATTTCATTTCATTTCATTTCATTTCATTTCATTTCATTTCATTTCATTTCATTTCATTTCATTTCATTTCATTTCATTTCATTACAATTATTAGATGATTTAATTTATTAGATTATTTATTTTACTATCCCCTAGTTTCATTTTAATTTTTAATTGGCTCAGGGGATTTGTGGAATTTTGCAGCACTTTTGTTCACAAATCCCCTTAATTTAAAATTTACCATCGGCAGGGGATTTGTGAACAAAAGTGCTGCTAAATTCCACAAATCCCCTGCGACAAAAGCCGCAGGGGATTTTGGCAGGGGATTTGTGGAATAAGCCCCTCCCTTCAGGTAATAATTACCTACCCTTTGGGTAACAATGCCCTTACCAACCGGCGCGGCGGGGGCGCGGCTATAATCAAAATCAAAATTGATAATCAGAGACGGAGCCCCTCAGGCGTCGCGTCGTCTCCTTCACGATGGTTTCCGTATCAACGCGCTAGGCCGAGGTCCGAGGCTCCCTGCCGCCTCTAGACGCGGTGGTTTTTTTTTTTTTTGGTACAGTCTTATTCGCTCCCCCGCAAGTCCGGTGAAGCTTATTCTTATGTTTCACCAGGGATTTTATATAAAACTATTCAGTGTTTGTCACTACAGTATTATTAAGTGATAAATAAATAACATTTACTAATTTTCTTATGCTCATGTGTTTTAGAATTGCAACAGCTACGAATTAGACTTATGTATGACAGTCTTCTTGTATTTTTTTTCTCTGGTTTTAACGCCTGACTGCTTTTTTAATGCAACGAAGACCGGAGGTTTCTTGCTATGCGGTTGTGTAGTGGCTGTACAGCCGATTACTTCCGCCGCGCCATCCCCTCGTGCCCTCGGTTCGATTTCGGTGTTATACTAATTTGTTTTATTTATTGCTAGCTGTTCGCCCGCGTTGTTTTTTTACTTCCCGGTAGAGGATGAGAGATTTTCCCGCCGTAAAAACTATCAAAGATGTTGACCAGGGATATAAGGTAGTACCACCATTCAAAATTCAATTCGGTCTATCAGTTTCGAAGATTAGCCCGATACAAACAAACAGACAGAGAAACATGAAAAAAGTCTGTATATTTTATATATCGCTTCTTACATCCCCCTGACTCGGTTTTTAGCATTTTTTTACTATGTGCAGATTTTAGACCTATACAGTTTTATTATAGATTTAGGTACATTTACATTTATCGATAAGTGAAAGACACATGTCTTAGTTAGTTCTGATTCGTTGGTTTAAATCACTACATAGTACATAACAAGTATAAAACAAAGTCGCTTTCTCTGTCCCTATGTCCCTTTGTACGTTTAAATCTTTAAAACTACGCAACGGATTTTGATGCGGTTTTTTTTAATAGATAGAGGGATTCAAGAGGAAGGTTTATATCTATAATACATGCATAATATACTCAAGAATAACCCACAATAACCATTTTCCCGTGCAGAGCCGGGGCGGGTCGCTAGTATCTGATAATATTTTCTTACATAATTTGATATCCGTAATGAAAGGTTATTAAATTTGATAAGATTTGCAGTTCAAAGGGCAATAGATGCATTACTAAGCGTTAATTATAAGTTTGAGCAAAACTGAACTTCAATAAAACTTGACGTCGCAAAATGATTTGTAAAATCTTACTTGAATAAAAACCTATTGTTTTGTTTTGATTATTATATTATGGAGTGCAATAAAATATTATTCTATTCTATTCTATTCATAACACCTACTCGTTCAAATTACGAGGATCATCGAAACACAAAACACTACAATTTTCAAGGTGCCGCCTTAGCCGCTTTGAGCAATTATCATCAATGTTCATTTAGTAATCTGATCGACTTTCTCCAAGTATAGAGCAAGAGCCCGCGAACGCCAGACATACGTTATTTTATAAAAGCTGAAAATTCTTGTATATGTGCCTCTAGTACAGGTAAGAACGATCCCCACCCATGTTACCTGGGTAGTGGTTCCTTTGGCAGGTAGCAGGTAATAAAGGTATATAAAATTGTATCTTAAATTCGTTAATTTATAAAACTCAATTTTTTGATATTTCTTTCGTAGTAATATTAATATTCGCGTTATGCATTGCCAGTGCCAGACACCTACTATGGTTCCAACCCCCTGCCAGACACCCCTAAATTATAATAATTTGTAATTCTACTTACGTTAGATTGTAAAATCTGAATTTTATATATGTTATTTGAGGCACTATAAAATGATGTTTTCTCAGTAGCCAGACAGTTTCGAGGGTTCTATCATCCTGCCAGACGCATTGGAAGGGGCAAAAGTTGTGAGAGCGCGGAGTATAGCTTGACCATAAAGAGTTGACAAAAAAGGGGGGCGCTACTATCGTTTGCATGGCAACATCTATACTAGGACTTTAATGAATTTGATTTTGTGAAGTCTTACTTCGAATAAACACTATTTGACTTTGACTTTGACTTTGACTTTGATACTTCCATTTTTTTATAATTCGAAATTGCTGAGACACTGGCTGTGCGCGCACCAGAGTGCAAATAAAAAGTGAATTCTAACATTCAGTTTTTCGAAAATGTGATAGGTTACCATGGAGAACTAATACGGGCCACACTTTTCCTTGAGGACATCTTCCCATTTCCATTTCAGATTTCTTATATTTTGGCGTATAACAGTGACTTTCGTTTTTCTTCTTATTTCTGTATTAGATATTCTGTCTGACAATCTTACTCCTAAAATACTTCTCTCCATCTTCCTTTGATGAATGGCCAGTTTATTTTCGTCTTGTACACGTAGGGCCCAAGTTTGGTGCTATTTTTTGTACTGTGTATGAAAATTTAATTTTCTGACGAATCGCACAAATGGTAAAGTCATCTAATTTTATTTTCGGGCGGCCTAATCTATGCTTTGCAGGCGTTGAAAACTTGCCACCGCTTTTGTACCCTTCATCAATCAAGCGTCGGACAGTACTTTCCGATTTTCCTGTAATCAAAATAAAACATTATAATGTAGTGTGTAACGACGAAAATTATGCAGTCGCGCTATATATAAAGTACTCCATGATATAAAGCTTCTTTTCTCGAATGTAAACATAACCTCTCAAATTAGATTAATCCGTAGAAAACATCGATGTCGTGATTTTGCTTACTTATTTAACTAACAATTATTGTAATTTATATCGCGAACTACGTATTTAATATAGAATTAGAGTGTATATATACCTGTCATAGAAGCAACTCAATCGTAAAGGTCATCCAATTCTGTGAGAAGTTTCCCGGCATGGTATATATTATATATATAGACATTGACGACAACGGTGATTATGAAGAAAATTACTGAATAAAAATTGTTCTTAAATTATTAAAAGATTATTTTTCAATTATAATTAAATACAATAAACTTTGGAAAACTTCCAAATAACATGAATCAAGTTATTAGTTTTTTCACATGATTGATAATTTAGTATAAAATTATTTATATGTATTGTTTTAAAAATTTTATACTCAGACTGTAGTTATTTTATTTAATAAAATTTCTTGATAAATTAAAAAAAGAAGAGCACGAGATAATTTGGAATAAACGACATCTGATACGCAGTAAACGATCGCAATAAACCGAACGCTCTGTTTCACTCACTCCAGTTACTACACATACTCCGCGCTCTCACAACTTTTGCCCCTTCCAATGCGTCTGGCAGGATGATAGAACCCTCGAAACTGTCTGGCTACTGAGAAAACGTCATTTTATAGTGCCTCAAATAACATATATAAAATTCAGATATTACAATCTAACGTAAGTAGAATTACAAATTATTATAATTTAGGGGTGTCTGGCAGGGGGTTGGAACCATAGTAGGTGTCTGGCAATGCATAACGCGAATATTAATATTACTACGAATGAAATATCAAAAAATTGAGTTTTATAAATTAACGAATTTAAGATACAATTTTATATACCTTTATTACCTGCTACCTGCCAAAGGAACCACTACCCAGGTAACATGGGTGGGGATCGTTCTTACCTGTACTAGAGGCACATATACAAGAATTTTCAGCTTTTATAAAATAACGTATGTCTGGCGTTCGCAGGCTCTTGGACTAGTAGCTTTTGACGACACGAAAAATCCATTTGACTTTCCGAGCGACTGTCAAATTATAATATTAAATTCTGTCCGTTACTTAATTCTTCAACTTTCAACAACTAGAAAAGAGCTGATAATCTTCAAATGACTGAAGATATTTTCTTGGATCATAGCTAAGAACACTCTCGATTGTGACACCTTGCAAACAAAAAAAACTAGATCAAAATCGGCGCATCCATTTAGAAGCTACGATGCCACAGACAGACAGACAGACACAAAAGTCAAACTTATAACACCCCTGTTTTTCGTCGGAGGTTAATAATGACCATTTTGTGTTAGAGTTAAATTTTTTTTTGTTTTAGAGAAGTTTCTTTAGTGAAGATGCTCAAAACGGGTTGGCAAAACATTATTTCAGTAATGGTTTTTCATACAAATATTTCTTTGCAGACAGTATTTTGACCTTGTATTTTTCGATCAGAAGTTGTAAGGAAAAAAATACCTGATTATTATTAATTTCATAATATTATTATAAGTACCAATACTCTTGCGTGATAGCTGATAAGTAGGTAAGATATAAAAAGAGGTCACCTAATACGGCAAAGTGATAAAAACTTTTCAACTAATCTTTAAAAATACGTCTCCATCTATGTAGTGTACATACAAACTTCAAGATTACATTTCAATCATTACATTAGATACTTTTTAACCGCCGACAAAAAAGAGGGGTGTTATAAGTTTGACGTGTGTGTCTGTCTGTCTGTGGCATCGTCTTGGACGAATTACCATAGTTAAGTGTAGTGTAACTATGTTACTAAGTCCATGGGCATCGTAGCTCTATAATATTTATTTCAATAAATAACAAGATTTATTTGAAAAACTAAGCTTGTTTGGTGACACCTATAAGAAGGAAATCATGGTTAGTAAACTATGAATTTTCCTGTTAAATATAGGTTACATAATGCTAAAAACAAAGTCATTTTAATCACACTTTATCGTTCGTTTGTCAGCCATGGATGTGACTTTCGCGACATATTTATTGTGTTTAGTGGTTTTGAGTGGAATATGCGAGAGTGACAGTGATATTAATGTAAACAGAACTAAATTATTACAAGATGAACTCAAAATGGCGACTGGAGGAAATATTGAACTGGACGAAGATGAAACGAAACTAAACAATATACTGATGAAATGGAAACATGAAGAATTTGATTATTGGTTTAAAAACCCAGAACACTTCAATTTTACAAAAAGTTTTTTCGATTACAATAGCTATATGAAGAAGTCTAAGGTTTATGAAGCTATAGAAAAAATGCCTAAAGGTAGTTTGCTACATGTACACGCCACCGCTATTCTTGAGCCAGATTTTTATATAAACGTGACCTACAGAGATCATCTGTTTGTTTGTTTCGAACACAGTTCCGTACATGAACCTAAGAATGATGGGGTAAATTTTAAATTTTCCTTATCAAAGCCCCAAGATTTTTGCTCAACACATTGGCAACTGATGAGCGATGTCAGAAACAGTGTTAAAAATGTTCAGGAGTTTGATGCAAGTCTTCGTAATAATTTCACCATGGTTGGAACACATTACAAAAATGCGGATTCTTTGTGGAGGCATTTTTCAAATATTTTCAAAAGCATAAGTGGCTTGTTAAAATTTAGACCCATTTGGGAAGAATATTGCTATAAATCTTTAAATAAAATAAAAGAGGACAAAATTATGTATGTAGAATTGAGAGCGATGTTTTTTGAACTCTATGAACTAGATGGAACAGTGCATGATGCAACATACTTTGTAAACAAAACTAAGAAGATAGTTGAAGATTTTAAAAATGACAATCCAGATTTTCTTGGAGCCAAAATTATAGGTTCCTACGGAAGGAAACGTATAGATAACACAATGAAACAAGTATTAGAAACAGTTAATGATGCTCGAAGTAAATTTCCAGAATTCATTGCAGGTTTCGATCTAATCGGATATGAAGACATGGGTAGTCCGTTAATTGATTATCCCGAACTAGAAGAGGCAAAAGGTGGACTTGATTATTTCTTTCATGCAGGAGAAACGAACTGGTTCGGAACGTTTTCTGATGAAAATTTGTTTGACGCTGTGCTACTGGGATCTAAAAGAATTGGACATGGATATGCATTAGTAAAACATCCACTGTTACTGGAGGAAGTTAAAAAGAGAGGAATATGCGTTGAGGTAACATCATGAGAATAATATTATAAGAATATTTGCAAAATATTGCAAGTCATTCGAATACAATAATTCGTTAACGTTTCGTGTTTTTTGTTTCTAGATTTTGGCAAATACGAATTTTTTGTAAAAGCCTCTATCTGTTGCCATTTTCTTAGCTTTTATATTTTCATATTGTTTGAATAATCCTTTAAAAATATGGCAAAGTACTTTCGTGTTTTTTTTTTCGATTAACCATAATGCAAATTCGCAAGGAATTGTGTGGGTTTTTCAGTAACATGGGAGGTTTAATATGATTTCCCAGACAAGCAGCCTATCAAATATTGTTCTTTTATTGTTAAAGGTGAGCGTGGTTTCAAACTCTGTGCTGGGATTGACGAAAGACATGCGTGCGCATCCATTAGTGTCATTATTGGCTTGGAATGTGACGACTGTGGCTTCTGGCGACGATCCAGGACTATGGGAGGCTCGTCCTATGTCTGCTGATCTGTAAGACTCAGTACCCACTTTATTGACACTAAAATAAACAGAAAACAAAAACAAACATAACACCAAACTGCTGCTTGCTTGCGTGCTTACAAACCCTAGTGTCGGAATTATAGAACAGCCTTAGGCTTTCGACATGGCTTCTATAACATCTACAGACTGTAGATAGTAGCCAGGACCAACGGCTTTAAGTGCCTTCTGAATCACGGAATCATATTTCTTTTCGGACAATCATGTGATTCAGTCTGCAATGTGCTAACCAAACTGAGGAAAGTCTCATAAAGTTGTTACGCTCGCGGCACGACTGGGACTTAGGCGCGCCTGCGGAGCGTAATCACGAAGGAAGTTGGAGACACGCACTGGGCGTCCAATAGAAACGCAAATCGCACACAGAACTTTTAATAATTAACACAGTAACGACTAAATTTATAATATTATAACAGTTTCGAAGTTTAGGAAAATATAAAATACATAAGGAAAATGGCCATGATGCGAGGTTGAGGCCAGAAGGAAGAATGAAAATAAAAATGGATGATTTGACGGATGATTGTCGATTGAATTCCAAAATTAAATATTCAAATTTTGTAGAAGTAATGGTAAATGAGATGAGAAGTGAGGTAGGGACGAAGTAGGAACGAGGTGACATGCAAGACACCTCGTTACATAGCTAGTGCTATAATGGAAAAAAAAAAAAAAAAAAAAAAGTGATATTTGTTCGACAAGTCCCCACCGGGGATCTCCCTCGTTCTCGGTGATAACCCGGTGACGGCGGCGGTGGACAAACGGTGAAGGAAAACATCGTGAGGAAACCTACCCACACCAGCGAAGAAATTCAAAAGTAATGTGTGAAGTTGACCGAACCGCATTAGGTCACCGTGGTCGACTAAGGCCTATTCACGCCGATTTCAGTAGGCCTACTATGTAAGTAGCGACAGGCTCGAGAAGCTGTCAAACGCGACATAGTGACATTAGAGCCATAGCAGTTCTGTCACTATGTCGCGTTTGACAGCTTCTCGAGCCTGTCGCTACTTACATAGCAGGCCTACTGGAAAGAGTTAGAGGTAACGGAATTTGTGATTTCCTTATAAAAAATTTTTCAGTTACGTCACATTTATGGGCGTGGCCGGCAGACGTCACGACCTGCGTTTACTCAAGCAACTCGCGCGCAACACTATACACTGCGCCGCGCTCTCCGAAACAGAGAAACAGGCTGCCATGGTCATGTTCAACGCGCAATGGAAGGCATACGTCAGGGACTTCGTTGCTCAAACAAATGTTTAATTTCAGTGAAGATTTCATAAACCGCCTATGAAAATAGTCGTTTTAACATCCACAACATAAAAAAAACTGTTTGTAGAGTTTTGATAGGTTGGTTTGAGGAAAACTTAGTAACTTCATTAAAATTTGTCGTCGAAAAGTGATTCATAATCTTATTTTTAATAAAACATTTTGAATTTTGATTTTTTGTAAATAGGTTGCATTGCAGCGCGGATATCCCCAGACATCCAATAAGTTTGAACAAGGATAATTTTAGATTTTCAATATTAACAGCTCATAAATAACCCCACAGAGGGCCTTACCACGCTTGTTTATCTTCACACACAACCTTTGAATTTCTTCGCAGGTGTGTGCAGGTAGGTTTTCTCACGGTGTTTTCCTTCTAGAGAGTGCAATAAACGTACATTAATAATTCTAAAATCGAAAACACATTGGTACCTGTCGAGGCTTGAACCAGCGAACTTTTGAATGGAAGTCAACGGCTCTGGCCATTTGGCCACCGACGACGCTCACGCGACAATTTTTTAAAATTTCAACGTAACTAATTTTATATTGCCATAAAAATAAAAACATACACGTGGCGCCCCCAAGGCTTGTTTTTTATTTCTTTGGTCAGACTTTTGTAGAATTATTAAGTATTTTTAATGGTGCAATATTTTATTGCTAGACTACCTATGTGTTGCATGGACGAAGAAGTTTCTATATTAAATGCGCTTTTCTTTTTTGGTGAGAACTTTACGGTCAGAAAACAGAAACAGAAATATTTTACGTTATTCCTCCGTCAAGTTATACGATTTTCGAATCCAAGCATTATTTGACGCTTTTTTCTTACTACGGCAAAGGAAACAAGGCGATGAAATCTGCAAAAATATACAAAAAAATTCAAAAGTGGTTTGTTCGTTAAATCAGTCAACTATTACTAGACAGCTCAGAATCACTCCAGCAGTGGACGATTATACTTAAATAGGTAAATAAAAGTAGAGCGGAGCCTTAAAACTGGAGAAAACATTGTAAATTATGTCACATATTTTTACGAAATGTTAAGCAAGGGCCACGGCGGCGGCGGGTCTTACCTAGTGTAGCTACTTGAAATTATTTCATTCTCTCTCTATCAGAGTGTCATGGTAACAGAACTACATGGACTAGTGTAACTATGGTAATTCGTCCAAGCAGAACTATAATTTATAATTTATACGTCATGTAGGTAGGTACTTACTAGGTTTAAACTTCACCACCATAAATTATAAAAAAAGGTAGCAACTCATTAAAAAATATATTACATTTAATAAGTAGCCATAACGAAAATTGTACCTCATGAAAAGCTATAAAACACTATCTACTTACGTAATACAACTACATACATACATGGCTTACACCTATAACAGTCTGACGCAGAACAATACAACAAAAAAAGAAACAAGAATATTAACCGAAACGAAAATTTGTAATTAGTTATTTATAAAAATAATTGGAATAATTCCTAATAATAAAAAACACAAACGTATTCAAATATTTTTTCAATTATTTTTTTACATGCATCTGTAAACCAACAACGATACCAGTAATCATGATAATTTATTGCACCAACTGATTATTACCAAGAAACTCAGTTTAGGTCCAGTACCTTATTCCACATGTAAGAAACTCAACAGGTCACGAGAAAACCGCTATTTGTCGTTGAACTCTAAAAGGAAAACAAAATTAAAGAGCTACACACAGGTCCTATAAATACGGACGTGTCGAGTACGAATGGTCAGTAGATAATAAAGCAACGAGTGGAAGTGAACTCTACATACGTACAAAAGGCAAGTGACCCGTGATAAAACATGTACAAGATATTTATAGAGAGTTTTTTTTGGCTCACGCTTGTCAGTGCAATGACGATCGATGAGTACCTCCAAAATCGAACGAAACTACTAGAAAAAGAAGCTAGCTACTCTCTAGGGGGAACACTCAATTTGAGCGAAGAAGAAATGAAAGTTAACAAAATACTAATGAATCTAAAACAAGATGAAGACAGCGGCTCCTTCCACCATCCAGATAATTATAACCTGACGCAGCATTATTTTACGTATCAAGAATATATACGAAATTCCAAGGTGTTCCAAATCATAAAGAGAATGCCGAAAGGTGCAGCCTTGCACACCCATGCAACGTTTCTGATGAAAGCTGATTATTTGTTGAGTTTAACTTATGAAGAACATTTATACGCATGTTACACTAGTGAAAATGTGATATTTAGATTTGCTGAACAGACTCCGACTCAACCTTGCTCTGTTGACTGGACGCTCCTAAGTGAATTAAGGAACATGTCCGGTGACGTGACTATGTTCGATGCACAGCTAAAAAAACACTTCTCACTTATCTGTAACGACATGGAAGAAGAATGTCCGACAGACGCAAATGATCTGTGGAGAAAATTCGACAAAACACACCGTGCTACAAAATCCTTATTAACATACAGACCTGTGAGAGAGAAATATATATATGACTGTTTGAAAAGATTTTACGATGATAACGTTATGTATGTAGAAATGCGAACCGGCTTACACGTTCTTTACGAGCTTAGTGGCGAAGAGCATGACGCGTTGTTCATGATAAGACTTCACGGGACGGTAGCAGAGAGATTCATTCAAGACCACCCAGATTTCGTGGGTATTAAACTAATAATAACTAAACATAGAAGTGCACCTTTAAAATCCATTAAAAGCACACTTGATACAGCTATAAAAATTAAACATCATTATCCTGAAATTATAGCAGGCTTTGATTTAGTGGGTCAAGAAGACAAAGGGTACCCTCTGACTGAATTTATACCTCTGTTACTTGAATCCAAAGAAAAAATTGACTATTTCTTCCACGCCGGAGAAACGGACTGGTTTGGATTAGCAACAGACGAGAATCTTGTAGACGCCATACTTTTAGGTACTAAACGAATTGGCCATGGCTACGCACTGACAAAACACCCCGTGTTAATGGACATAGTGAAGAAAAGAAACATAGCTGTTGAAGTGAACGTGATATCAAATGCAGTTTTAGACTTGACTGATGATATAAGAGAGCATCCTTTAGCTAGTTTCATAGCCCAAAATTTTCCCGTAGTTTTATCTAGTGACGATCCAGGTGTGTGGGGCGCAGACCCATTGTCTCATGATTTTTATGTGTCATTTATGGCAGTGGCGAGTAAGAAAGCAGATTTGAGACTTTTGAAACAATTGGCTTTAAATTCGATAAGGTATAGTGCGTTAAGCACAAACAAAAAGGTGCATTTAACAAAAGTGTTTGTTAGAAGGTGGAAAGAGTTTTTAAATGAAGTTTTAGCGTTGGCCGGTGCCCAATCTCCTTCAAAAGTATCCGGAGATGTTCAGTCCAGGACAAATGTTGAAGGTTCAGTTCCAGACCATATTCCAATTAAATTGACAATTGACGAGAAAAAGCGAAGATGAGTAAAGTGGAGCTGCTAAAGATATGATTGCATCCCGAAGCTCAAAAAATTCTCCTACTATGCAATTATTTTGTTTTACCAAAAATCTTGCCCTGTTATATCAATTTCCAATCATCTCTTATGTATGATTTGATATAAGTATTTCTTTACCAAAACAGGAGATTTATCTTGATTAGTAGTAATTATGAATTGGTTGAAATTTTTAAGACCTCTTTTTTCAATTTCAGTTGCTTTTTCGCAGTTGAAACACATTCTCATAGTATTTTTTATTTATTAATGCGAAAATCCAGTATTCATCATAATATATTATTAAAATTTAAATTAGTTTAAGAAAACTGGAGTTTTAATAATAATAGGCATAATTGTTTTAGAATATTAAGTAGTGAATAAATAAATTAAAATAATTACATCTTCTTATATATAAAAATGGATTGCTGTTCGTTAGTCTGCTTAAAACTCGAGAACGGCTGAACCGATTTGGCTAATTTTGGTCTTGAAATATTCATGAAAGTCCAGGGAAGGTTTAAAAGGTAAGAAAAAAAAAGGAAAAAAAAAAAAGAAAGAAAAACAACGCGAGCGTATAGCCGCGGGCGGACAGCTAGTAAATAAATAAATAAATAAATAAATAAATACCTAACTATGTCTTTGCATATTACGAGTATATTGGGATTTGTCATCCCAATAACAAATCCCAATATACTCGTAATATGCAAAGACATAGTTAGGTATTTATTTATTTATTTATTTATTTATTTACTAGCTGTCCGCCCGCGGCTATACGCTCGCGTTGTTTTTCTTTCTTTTTTTTTTTTCCTTCCAGGTTCATCTCCTTAAGGACGTTAGCCGCTGGAGGTCACAAAAGAATGGCCTTCCTCAGGGTAGCGTGTTGGCCCCTATGTTGTTTAATATCTACACAAATGACCAACCATCCTGTCCAAATACCTCCCGATTCCTCTACGCGGACGATCTTGCGCTTACGTCTCAATCGACCAGTTTTGAGGAAGTTGAGAATAATCTTACTGCAGCCCTCAAAAGTTTAGGCCAATACTATGACGATAACTCGCTCAAGCCTAACCCTACCAAAACTGAGTCAAGCGTTTTCCACCTCCGCAACGCACAAGCGAGGCGTAAGCTCAGGATCTCCTGGCGGGGGGTCTCGATAGCTCACAATAACTCCCCTAAATATCTAGGCGTTCTGTTAGATAGGTCCTTAACCTACAGAAAGAACTGTGAGGCATTGAAGCGAAAGGTGCACTCTCGCAACAATATACTGCAGCGTCTTGTGAGGACTGAGTGGGGAGCTTCGCCACAAGTGATGCGGACTTCTGGACTGGCGCTAGCTTTTTCTGCCGGCGAATTCGCGTGCCCCGTATGGGGCCGCTCTGCTCACGCCAAGCTGGTGGATACAGCCTTAAATGAAACTTGCCGGCTTATCACTGGATGTTTGAAGCCAACTCCGGTCAAGCTGCTGTATCCATTGGCTGGCATAGCGCCTCCAGATGTTCGCAGAACTGTGGCAGGCCTGCAGGAGAGAGCTAAAATGGACGTCGACATGCGGCACCCCCTTCATGGGCACGAGTTACCGCCGCAAAGGTTGAAAAGCCGAAAAAGCTTTTTAAAGTATGTCGACCCCCTCACAGCCGAACCCTCACAAGCGAGATGCAACATGTGGCGTGCGCGTACCTCGCTTCCGGATCCTTTTGTCCCGCTCTCTGAGAGTCTCCCGGCCGGACACCGACTTCCGTGGCCAATCTGGAAGTCTTTAAACAGACTTCGGACCCAGGTTGGCCGAAGCAAAGAAAACATGTTCAGGTGGGGACTCTCTAATGATCCAAACTTGGAGTGTATGTGCGGAGCAGCAGTTCAGTCCATGGCCCACTTGGTGTCCTGTCCTGCCTGTCCTGTCACCTGTTCTCAGCAGGACCTGATGGACGCCACGGATGGTGCAGTACAGATGGCCGGATTCTGGGCGGCAAACATATAGTTCGATTTGTCATCGACTCGCAAAGAAGAAGAAGACGAGTATATTACACACAATAAAAATTAACTATCTACGATATTCCAGTATTCCTAATTTAATTAGAATTTTAACATAAATACAATAAAAAATATTTACTGGATACAGACCTGGCAACATAAAAAAATAATGTTTAATTTTGTTAGCAGTGGGTATGGTCTTTTGGTCAATAAAAATGCATGGTGTTTGCACAACACTAGTTATATAACAAGTTGCTGCCAAAACCCTGACTAGGAAAGAAATTGAAATATCTAAAAAAAAATAGTTTTAGAGGTGAGAGTCAAATCTTGTAACAAGTTGCTCATAGTGCTTTTCGGGAGTTTTGGACATCTCTGAATCCGAAATTCCTATTAGCAGTTCGAAAAATTACTTCGTTTACCTGAAATCTAAAATGGCGGCCAAAAAAATTATTAAAAAAAAATAAACGTGCCATATGGGGTATTCATCATCATCATCATTTCAGCCGCAAGACGTCCACTGCTGGACAAAGGCCTCCCCCAAAGATCTCCACGACGATCGGTCCTGCGCTGCCCGCATCCAGCGGCTTCCCGCGACCCTCACCAGATCATCGTCGATATGGGGTATTAAATGAAAGGGAATCATGAGTAGATTACAAATATATACCTAATGTGTTGCTAGACCCACCCCCCCTGATCAAACTTATTTTAAAAATAATTTTTCGTCAGTAGGGTTTCGAGCCTACTTTGCATAGCTGTAGATTCAAAACTTGTGAATCAATAACATTAGTAAATTATTTATTTTATCATCAGAAATATCCTGCAATATGCGCGAAAAAGATTCATAAACAAGCAACTTAATGCATTCTCTTTGCTTAATTGCATTATGATTTATTATAGAGTCAATGTCAAAGTCTTTATTTTTTCTTTAAAACACGTCAGAAGTTTTAACCAAGACCGGCTCTTGTTTCAAACTAATGTACAGAAGCCAGCACGTGCGGTTGGACATTCGCTCTACGAAATTCACCCCTCCACTACGGAGTACAGGTGCTATCAAGATCCATATGTCCAGCCGCATGTGCTGGCTACTGTAGAAGCCTGTGCCTGAACAACAACAAAATAATTTATCAATCTAAAAACAACAACGAGAACAACAACAAAATAATTTATCAATCTAAAAAAGGGGTATGCTGTACCTGTCAGTTCTAACAGAATTGGCATAACTTAACTTATGACTTATTTTTGGAAACGGTTTGTTTACATTGTAGCCCAGAGACTCAAACGAATAGGTAAGTAATATTTTATCACCTGACTGACTGAACAAGCGCGAGGCAACTCCAAATGCTTTCGTAGGTGTGTCACTCATACACACACACAAAAATACAAATCTTTCCTCTTTATAGGTAGGTAATATTAGTATGATAGCAAATACACAAAAATCTTTTGACGTATTTCGACATAAACGTAGAAAGAACGTAGACATAAACAAAAATTTTATTTACAAGCTATGCTAAAAAGGTCCCGTCTCAGACTCATGTTAATAGCGAGGTGAGCCAGCAGCGCTGATTTCCAGCCGAGACCTCAAACATAGTAATAATTTATCAAATAAAATTAAAAACTTTCAACCTCACTATCATAGGTACTAATATTATAAGGCGTTGTCCTAATAGAACGCGGATGCGCGATCATCGTAAGTTCGCGCGAATTTTACTCGTACGAACGCGCGATCAAACATATTATTGCAGTCGAATATGTGTCCTAATAGACGATCGCGCGATAGAACGATTTCTTCATACATTTCACAATCGCGTATTGGCGTTCTATTAGGACATCAAGAGGAAAGATTTGTGTGTGTGTGTGTGTGTGTGTGTTTGTAATGAATAAACTCAAAAACTACTGAACCGATTTCAATATTCTTTCACTACTTATTAGAAAGCTACATTCACCCTGAGTAACATAGGCTACCTTTTTCCGCGGGAAAACGCCTCATTCCCACGGGAAAAACTGTTAACGCGGGTGGAGCCGCGGCGGAAAGCTAGTTACAATATATATAACAGATACAACACACACAGTACCACAGAAATGTGCTTATTATGACGTGTGTGTATGTGTGTATACATATGTGTATTAGTAGACATGTTATGAATGAGCAACGGAACATGTGATATTGTTTATCTAATATCTGCAACCTTTAATCTATGACCTGTTTCTCTTATTTTATGCGGAAAGTAGGTTTTAGAAATTGATACCGGGTCACAGAATAAATAATAGTAAGTACTAGGCAGAAGGCGCACTCTCTGATTTAATGTATGAGAAAGTCGTTGTGGCCATGGTCTAAAAAAACAAGGTCTAACCGTTAGACCACGTGACAGACACAAGCCTACGTCATTTTGCGCTGTTCATCCTTGTCTATTAACGCGCATTCGACAAGGATCAACAGCGCAAGATGACGTAGGTTTGTGTCAGTCACGTGGTCTAATCGTTAGACCTTGTTTTCTTAGATCATGGTTGTGGCCAAGTGGCTAGGGCCGTTGACTTCCAATCGGAAGTTCGAGGGTTCAAGTCTCGGCATTGGTGTTTTCGATTTTCAAATTCATAACTTTATTCGACGCTCTTACCGTAAGAAAAATATTGTGAGAAAACCTGCACCTGCGAAGTAATTCAAAGGTTGTGTGTGAAGTTGACCTTCTAGCACTGGGCCAGCGTGGTCGACTAAGGCCTATTCACCCTGATTGCAGGGTAAGCTCGAGCCCCTCGCCGAACGAGCCTGTATTATAGCTAAATTTTATGGATGCAATAAATTACTTTGAATTTGAGTTTGGTCAACTTTGTCAAAAATATATTTCTAGAAATGAACTATGTAACTTTAGTCACCTTCGTGAAGAGATAGATAACATTAAATTAAAAAAATTAAAACCCCCGCCACAAAACCCTTAGGTACTTGATCCTTTCAAAAAAAAGCGGCCAAGTGCGAGTCGGAATCGCCCATGAAGGGTTCCGTAGCAGCCAGTAACATAATATAAAAGTTTTTGTAGTTCGTTGTGACTTTGATCGATGTTTTAATACTAGTGAAAGGTAAATTGCGGTTTACGATTAATGACGTATTAAAAAAAAACTACTTACTAGATCTCGTTCCAACCAATTTTCGTTGGAAGTTTTCATGGTAATGCACATCATATATTTTTTTTAGTTTTATCATTCTCTTATTTTAGAAGTTAGAGGGGGGGGGGACACACATTTTTCCACTTTGGAAGCGTCTCTCGCGCAAACTATTCAGTTTAGAAAAAAATGTTATTAGGAACCTAAATATCATTTTTGAAGACCTATCCATAGATACCCCACACGTATGGTTTTATGAAAAAATTTTTTTTCAGTTTCAGTTCTATGTATGGGGACCCCCTAAATTTATTGTTTTTTTTTTCTATTTCTGTAAGAAAATCTTAATGCGGTTCACAGAATACATCTACTAACCAAGTTTCAACAGTAAAGGTATTATAGTTTCGGAATAAAGTGGCTGTGACATACGGACGGACGGACAGACAGACAGACAGACATGACGAATCTATAAGGGTTCCGTTTTTTGCCATTTGGCTACGGAACCCTAACTAGAAAAGAGCTGATGATAATCTTCAAATGGCTGAAGATAGTTTCTTGGTTCATAGCTAAGAACACTCTCTATTATTGTGACACCAAACAAACAAAAAAACTAGATCGAAATCGGCGCATCCGTTTAAGAGCTACTGTGGTCTAAGAAAACAAGGTCTTGGATTCGACCACTTGACCAGTCTTGATCAGTCACGTGGTCCGAATGCAAGATCTTCTTTTCTTAAAGCTACGATGCCCCAGACAAACAGCTGTCTGTTTGTCTGTGGTGTGTGTCTGTACACACGCGTCAAACTTACAACACCCCTCTTTTTTCTCGGTGGTTAAAAATAGACGGATTCAACTGTTGAGACTTAAGTAATAAATAATACTAGAGACCCGTAGCGGCGTCGAAACGCCGGCTAGAATATGGTAATGTAATATTATAGGGAAACATAAACCATTTTTAAGGCATTTTTTCGATACTGTACTCAAAACACACATTTGAATGAAATGGTGCCTTAATAATAATAAAATATAACCCACCAGAATTGAGCCTAATTGCTTTATAATCACAACGTAGAAATGAACATTTGTCAAAAGTTTTGCATAACAATTTTAAAAAAACTTAAGAAACTTTCATTGATTCTTATTTTGATATCAAGAATCATTTGAGATTTTAGACTTTAGTTAGCATTTTTTAATCATTAAGGTTCTCTATTGTCTACAATCATCCTAAATATGAGAATACAAAAGTCAACTTATTTTAGTAATTGTTGGTAACAAAATAGGATCAGTTAAAATTTGGTGCAAACATTTTGAGAAATGCTCACGGCAGAAATAAAAATAAAATATGATTTTCGATATTCATCTATGACTTTCTGACCTTTTAATTATTATTATTACCGAATCAGAATTACACTAATAAAACACGACTTAAATTACACCCTGGATATTTATTTATACCTACTTGTAATATAAATATTCCTACAATCGACGATATAGAGACTGAGGAAAGAAAAAAGTCGTGGAATAGGCTCCCATACAAACCACGACCCTTTTAATAGGAAACGGACTCTAAACAATGATAACATTTAATAAGTAGGTAAAGTCACCGTCAGATATTGGTTGGATTTCTCGCTCGCTCGCATTATCTGATGGAACCTTGACTGTACCTACCTAGCGTTGAAAAAATAAAATTAAAACAGCTTCTTTCACAAATTCGTCCATTTTTCGATTATTTCATAACAAAATATTGACATTCTAATTTTCACATATAACCATTTATGTATCTTAGATCTAATTTACGCCAATTGAAATAATATAAAAAATTAAACCGCCGAAAAAAACTGAAAAGTAAGAAAAACCCTATAAAATATAACCAACTTCAAAATATTAACTTATTAACAAACGTGATAGACTATATTTGAAGTAGTAAAACCTTGGCATTGTCCGATTATTCTCTCTTTATATTGTTCTATAAATATCTTTATACCGTCAAAAACTTGTGCTCTACTTAAAGCCACGTAAAGCTGCCCGTGAGAAAATACTGGTTTTGGAAGATAGACAGCTACTTTTTTCAAAGATTGCCCCTGACTCTTGTTTATTGTCATCGCCAATGCAAAAGTAACTGGAAACTGAAATCTTTGTAATTTGAATGGAAGGATGGAGTCTAAAGGGCTAAACTTTATTTTAGGAAGAATAACTCTTTCGCCTGAACTTGCACCCGTCAGAACCTGACAATCTAAAGAATTGGTATATAGTTTTATTAACTGAAACCGAGTTCCGTTAATCAACCCTTTGGCTGTATTTAGATTTCTCATGAGCATGACAATAGCACCAATTTTTAATTTAAGCTCGTGTCTGGGAAGCCCACTTACTTCAATACTGTTAAGAAATTCCGTCGGAAAATTTATATTAGAATTAGAGTCATCTGATATCACTGTATCTGCGCTTTTATATGTTACTTCTTCGCTAGAGATACGCTCGAGAACTTTCAAATTAATTTTTGAACAGATTTCATTAGTCGGTGTGAGAATAGCCTTTTCGTGTATATTATTATAATAATTGTCCAAGTCATTGTATATAAAATCGATCGGCGAACCAATTCCTAAAAGACTCTAATAATGGTGTCGATTCGATGTTGGCCAATGCACTAATCTTAACTAAAATTTAACTAAAATTTCGGAACGCACGACTTAACTTAATTTTGTATGGAATCTGACAGGACTAAAAATAAGTTGAACTAACGCCATTTAGCTATTCGGGAACGACCATTCATCTGTCATTTTTAGTTCGTTATCTGTCATTTTTAGGTGTTTTGAACTTAAAATGGCCTTAACTTAGTTCAGTTTTTTTAGGTGTAGACTTAATATATTTTGTAAGTTTTGAGGTTATCAAACTAGAAAATCGGGTAAAAATTAAATAGTGATGAGTTGCTTTAACCTTAACCAATCTTCTTTCGTTAATCCTGGATATTTACTGAATCGCTCATCCTCAGTCAGGTCAGCGGGGGCGGTCGAGTCTTTCAGCTAAAAACTCCATCAATCGTACAAGCAAGAGCATGCTAAGCAGATACTTTGGATTTTGCACCTTTCTTATGTTCATCGAATAAGTAACAGAATAGCAATCGCGTTGGCCCAGATTAACCTTCACTTAGCAGTACGTACAGAAGCCAGCCAGCACATGCAGTTGGACACTTGCACTATGAAATTCACCCCTACCGCTACGAAATTCATGTGCTCTCAAGGACATAATGTCCAGCCGCATGTGCTGCTTACTGTACAACAAATCGACCATTAAGTTCTATTTTACATTTTCGGTTTTGTTTTACGCAGAAAAAATATAAATTTCTAATCTCCGAAACTAAAACGGAACGTAAATAATATACTAAGTTGCGTTTCGTTGCGCGTGCGTTCGATTCACTAACGTTCACTTTATTGCGGATTAAGGTTGCATGACTTTATACCTTTGCCTTTCTGTTGAAAAAAAACATTGCAGGAGCGTGCACAGAGCGAGATAATGTGTATCCGAACGTTAATCGTGTCAAGATTTGTTAAGTCCTGTCAAAAATGAACTAAATTTAGTTAAGATAAGGCGGGTGCAATACCGAATTAGCCCCATTGACTGCTCACATTCGTCCTTTGGCAGAGTGTCATTTCCAACTTTAAGCAAGTAATCTGCAAATTCGTCTTGTCCTTCATTTACTCGCATATTTTTATCTAGCTTTAGAAAAGTCATGTATCACCACAAACGATGATTTTTAATACAGTTTTCGATTGTTACTGCCCGTCCAGCATGTGGCACTACCGGCAGAGTCTATCTAAAGTCACCAGAAAATAATACAACTTTTCCAGCAAATGGTTGTCGTCGTCTATCTTCATTAATTGTAATATCCCGAAACATGCGATCGATTACTGTCAAGGCTGCTGCCGGTATCATACACGCTTCATCAATTTATAAGGTAGGCACTGTCAAGATATCTCCCGTGAGAAGAATCAGGTTTAACACCAGATACAGACGAATCAAGAATTGGTATCGGCAATTTGAATTGATTGTGAAGTGTTCGACCTCCGTTAACTAAGCTTGCTGCAATACCGGTAAATGCTACTGGCACAGCAATGCGACCAACACTCGCTACTTTGGCAAGTAAAGTTTTTTGCACATACGTTTTACCACAACCTGCAGATGCATCAAGAAAAAAGGATGAATTGCTTTTTTCTAGCTATTTATTCTTTTTCAGTCTATTGACATTTTTAAAGTGCCCTAGAAGCCAACGCCATTACCTATACGAAAAAAAATATCTAAAATTTGAGTGGTTGTCATTTATGTCATTTAATGTAAACAAATCCTTGCTTTATTTTTACCTTCTTTTAATTGGTATTTTGTTAAAATACTTAAAAAACTAAGAGTTTTATGCACGCCTCCAGGATGAGACGAAGCTAATGAGGTATAATTTATCAATAACGGACCTCGGATGTGGATTTGATACCCTGTACAAAAATCGGGCTTGCGTAATATATATATAGATACGAATAATAATATACGTAGATTATGTATGTATCTGTTTTTCCTTTTGTATTTAACGCACTGCCTCGCAGTTATTTACTTATTCATGCAATCCTGTACCCAAAGGGTTGCCTGGTAGAAATTGCTACCTTAGCAATAAGGCCGCCTTTTGTACACCTGTGTTGCTTTAATTATGTTTGTTGTATTCTCTTGTGTGCAATAAAGTATATTCTATTCTATTCTATTCTAATAATGATGATTCATAGATTACAGTACCTACATATTTCTCAAACAATCCCAATGCGTTACTCTAAATATGAATTGTTTGCAAATATTTGTTTGCTCCACATTATGGTCAACGAACGACCACAAATTTGGGCAACTCAATGCAGATAAGATACGAAGTAACGGACTTTATAAATAATTCTTGCGTTTACTAGAACGTTCTTTGAAATAGAGACTTTGAAAAACAACCAAAATAATTTGTGCAAATCGACGGTTAAGTACCAAACACTGCTATCTACAAAACAAAACGGTAACTTTACAGGAGAGTAAACGAACATAGGTTCGTTCAAATAATAGTATTTGATATAGAAAAACAATATGTTACAACATGTAATGCATGCTATTTTGGTACACTTATATTGTTTTTCTATGTCAAATAATCACTACATAGTATAAAACAAATCGCTTTCTCTGTCCCTCTGTCCCTCTGTCCCTATGTCCTTATGTCCCTATGTATGCTTAAATCTTGAAAACTACACAACGGATTTTGATTCGGTTTTTTTTAATAGATAGTGATTCAAGTTCCTCTTACTTATAAATTTATAATACATGCATAATATACCTAAGGATAACCCACAATAACCATTTTCCCGTGCGGAGCCAGGGCGGGTTGCCAGTAAGTTGATAAAAAGTTATTTTTTTGCTCTCCTGTAGAGATGACGTTTTGTAGATAGCAGTGTTTAATCGTCGAAATAACTTATTTAGGGCGCTTGCTTATCGTATCGGTTTCGTTCGAGATTAACTTAGCTCACAAACCCTGGAATATTGAGTGAGATGAGACGTATAAGGCGCAAGACATGACTCGTATGTGACTCGTCTAACGACTATTTAAATCTGTAGATAGTAAGCTGTCCGCCCGCGGCTACGCTTGCGTTGTTTTTCTATATTATGTTCTATATTATGTTTTATGTTCTATAATATTTATTACTTCTAACATCCCCCTGACTGGGATTTTAGCATTATTAACATAACACTTTTATTATATAGACTAGCGACCCGCCCCGGCTTCGCACAGGAAAATGGTTATTGTGGGTTTTCCCTAAGTATATAATGCATGTATTACTTAAACCTTCCTCTTGAATCACTCTATCTATTTAAAAAAACCGCATCAAAATCCGTTGCGTTGTTTTTAAGATTTAAGCATACATAGGGACATAGGGACAGAGAAAGCGACTTTGTTTTATATTATGTATTGATTAACAACATAAAGCCCCAATACAGCCTACGTTACTTACAAACTGTGTTACATACAGGCTATAGGTATACCTAATACTGAAAGACTCATAATTTTTATAAACAAGTATAATAATTGCTTTTAAAGAAATATCAGGCGTTTGCCGTTCAAACAGCAAATTACAGTGTCTAGCAATGTACCAACATTCCCACCGAAAAGGGGCTTGAACCTACCTTGAAACCAGGTTAACAGAGCTTCGTCACAGATTCGGGAATAGTGTGCAGGATGGTCGAATTCTCTTTATATTAGTGAGTGACGTCAATACTGACTTGCTTATCTAACGCTCTTCGTTATTTTATTAATAACTAGCGACCCGACCCGGCTCCGCACGGGAAAATGGTTATTGTGGGTTATTCTTAAGTATATTATGCATGTATTATAATATAAACCTTCCTCTTGAATCCCTCTATCTATTAAAAAAAACCGCATTAAAATCCGTTGCGTAGTTTTAAAGATTTAAGTGTACAAAGGGAGGGACATAGGGACAGAGAAAGCGACTTTGTTTTATACTATGTAGTGATGATAACTAGCTTTCCGATATTGATATGACTCATGCGAATCGGGTCAGAAGTATGGTAGCTACGAGGGAACTAAACAGACGGGCATACCTACATTCATGTCTAAAACATAACCCTCCATTTTCGTTTCGCGCAGTTGGGTAATAATAACTGCTCAAAGATTATGGATTTTTCCGATCGCATTAAATAACTGAAAATATATTCCGATGTTAATGATTTTGAATAATATTGTTTTAATTGCGTTTGTAATATTATTTTATCTCAACCGACTTTATCTAGAATATTGTTGTAGTACTGATATGTTCTGGTTAAAACTGAACCTTAAATTCATATATCATTAAAGTCGACATAATAAACCGAACTTGCATATTTACTGTAAGGATTCCGTGTAAAATATTTATAAAAAAACTTTGAAATTGTTTATTTAACAAACAAATATGATATAAAATTAATTACTTAAAAATACAAAATATCCTTTATTGCACATAAATAAATTTACATAGTTGCTAAATTAATACATGAAAAAAATGAAAATGGGGGCCTTTTGAAATTGGCGGATTAAACAAAAATAAATCGTGAAATTTTAAGGAAGACACCCAATTTCAATTTTTTTCGATTTATTGTTTACTAGCGACCCGCCCCGGCTCCGCACGGGAAAATGGTTATTGTGGATTATTCTTAAGTATATTATGCATGTATTATACATATAAACCTTCCTCTTGAATCCCTCTATCTATTAAAAAAACCGCATCAAAATCCGTTGCGTAGTTTTAAAGATTTAAGCGTACAAAGGGAGGGACATAGGGACAGAGAAAGCGACTTTGTTTTATACTATGTAGTGATTCTTTTTTTTTAACACTTACGTTATTTTAGTTCTGAAGCGTCCAAGCATTTAGATCAAAGAAAAATCTTGATCATTATCATATGATTAATAAATATTGGTATTACGGATCCCTAAAAGTATCAACAACACCTGACGACACTAAAATATGACTTTAATTAGAACAGTTTGCCAAAATTGGAACTACTTACAAATTAACTAAGTCATACTTATACTAAAACTGAACCTAAAAATTCAAATAGGGTACGTTGTGGTACAATGAACCGGGTAAATTTTGAGACCCTGTATCTTTTTTATTTATGTACCTTTTTCTTTCAGTTCTTTACTAAAAGTTAGGAAATTTATTCAAGTTTCTAAGTGCATTTATGCTTTTAGTAAAAAATATCATTTTCAGGTGAAATTATCAAGTTGAAAAGAAAACGGCATTTGGTTCATTGTGTACTCTTAGCATTATGCAATGAACCGGGGTATTTTCCACAGTGAACCATCCTATTTTGAACACATAAAAAAATGTAGCAAAAAAGAAATAATGATATCTGAATGATATTTATCAATATTAAAATATATTCGTATATAAAATGAAACTGAATAATATAATCATGTGCCTGTAGATTGAAATTTTATCATTAGAGTATAGAGTTTGGCAAGCGAGTCGTGGCACTAAGCACCACTTGCATGTTGACTACTGAACCACTCAGGTCGTCTGACAGCACGCACCCACAAAAGAACAAAAGCAGTTCTTATAATTTTAGACAAGGTCCATAAATAACCAATTATCAAAACCGTTTATCCTGGTATATTGAGTGTTGTCTGCTTAAGATTTTTCAAATTTGCCGCCGTTTTCTTGTGCCACGACTCGCTTGCCAAACTCTATGTTTTATTTTAGACTTATATAATTTATATTTTATTGACATTCTTACTTGGTAAATTAATAAAAATAAATTACGACTCAAAAGTTAATCGTCCAAAAGTAAATAAAAGTTGGAAAAGTAACATGAGCTAGTTGTGCGTACGATTGAACCAGGTTCATTGTAGACCTCCTTAGGATGGTTCAATCTGAGACACCTAGGTATTTTTAGATAAATTCTAATTTTAATTGTTTTTAAATTTATCTCCGAAATACATCGTTTACGCAATTTACAAGGTAAATATGTGTGTGATAACATAAAAATACTGAAGTAACTAAAGTGTCTTTCTCCAAGCTATTAAAAATCGAAGAAAGCTGTCAAAAATTTTTACTTTTGAAGTAGATTTTCACAAAAATGGTCCGCATTTAACCATTAAAAAGAGGATCGCCGCGGCGATTGGGGTGGAGGAGGGGGATGAAGTTGCGATTTGTTCACCGGTATAAGCACGATCGGGTCATGTCGTGTTTCAGAGAAATGTCGATGGTTCACTGTGCCTGCCTGGCTCATTGTAGAACTACCGACCCTATTCTTATTCTAGCGACTTCGAGCAGGCTGATAAACTTGTTAGCTATGATAAACAAATGTATCTCAAAG
Source organism: Teleiodes luculella (assembly GCA_948473455.1). Classification (NCBI taxonomy): domain Eukaryota; kingdom Metazoa; phylum Arthropoda; class Insecta; order Lepidoptera; family Gelechiidae; genus Teleiodes; species Teleiodes luculella. Next base: position 12,369,200 of record OX419600.1, read on the forward strand.
ACAAACTAGCTGCAATCAACAACATATAATTTGATGTTCATTGCAAAGGTAATTCATCTCGAATGTGAACACTCTCAATTTCATTACACTGAGTACGTAATGGACATAAAATTATAGATGTGATTTATTATTTTTCTATGAAACAGGTATAAGGTATTCTAAATAAACCAGAAATTTATTAGTCGCTTGTCTACCAGAGGCCACACACTATGTCACCTTGGTCTCAATACAGTTAATCATTTTTGATTTTACAATATCGGCAGTGTATTCTATTATGTTGTGCAATATGATATTAATATCAACGCTATTGTTATTAAAGTTTCTAATAGTTCTATCGAAGGATATAGATGCAATGACGGACAGAGATAATTTATTGAATTTAGAGCTAAAAATGATGACTGGAAATCAAGTGAATTTGAGTGACAGTGAAATCAAAGTTAACAAAATCATCATGGGTCTCAAACATGAAGTTTTGGACAATGGTTTTAAGGATCCAGGTATTTTTAACGTATCAAAACATTTCTTTGACTACAAAGATGAAGTGAAAAAGACTGAGTTGTTTAAAATCATAAAGGAGATGCCTAAAGGTACTGTATTACATGCTCATGATACGAGAATACTTGGCCCAGACTATATAGTAGAGTTGACATACCTTCCGAATTTATACGTATGTTTCCAATCGAACTTTCCCATGTTTATATTTTCGGAAAAAATGCCATCTTCCTCGTGTGAGACCAAGTGGCAGTCGATGAAGGATGCAAGATATTCTTCAGGGAATATAGAAGAATTCGACTTAGAACTTCGAAAACATTTCACCTTAGTTATTGATAATCCTAAACAAGTATACACAGACATAAATAAGGTTTGGGATAAGTTCCGGGATTATTTTATTTGTACATCAGGACTGATGAATTACAAACCTGTGTGGAAACAATATTTTTACGATACATTAAAAGCTTTAAGAGACGATAACGTCATGTATGTTGAAATTCGAAGCGTACTACCTCAGCTCTATGATTTGGAAGACAATTTCTACGATTCTATAACAACTGCAATAACGTACAAGGATGCTTTAGACGAGTTTGTGACTAACTATCCAGATTTCTTTGGAGCGAAGCTTATCTATGCACCATTTAAACTAATCGATACAGAAACTTTGAAAGAGTACTTAAAAACTGCAAAAGAATTAAAAAGAATCATGCCAGACTTTTTTGCTGGATTTGATTTAGTTGGACAAGAAGATTTAGGAAAACCACTTACATACTTCTTTAGTGAACTAGAAAAGGAAATGGACGAACTTAACTATTTCTTTCATGCTGGCGAGACAAATTGGAATGGGATAACAGATGAAAATCTATTTGATGCTATAGCGTTGGGAACAAAAAGAATAGGACACGCTTTTGCTTTAGTCAAACATCCATTGTTGCTACAAGAAGTGAAGAGAAGAAAAATTGCTATAGAAGTTAGTGTAGTATCGAATAATGTTCTCTGTCTTGTGGAGGATGTGAGAAATCATCCTTTAGCTACACTATTGTCACATGACATACCTGTTGTTATAGCTGGTGATGATCCAGGTGTTTGGGAAGCAGATCCCATGTCACACGACTTTTATGTGACATTTGTTGGTGTTTCAAATAGGCATGCAGATTTAAAGCTCTTAAAAGCACTAGCTTTAAATTCTATAATCTATAGTACCTATTACGATAAAGATCAAATGTTGTACGAATTTGAAATTAGATGGACTAAGTTTATAGACAATATCGTTAGAGATAAATGGTGAGTAATAGAAAACTTGTAAATAGGAAAAATACAAAATAATATGAAATACACAGTCGCTCTAAGAATTATGAAGTTTTATTTGTTTTCACTATTTTAACAATTTCATCTAAGAAGTATTTTTTTATATTTGGTAAAACACAGCATAAAAGTGTAAAATTCAAAATCTACCGAACCTCACTAATTTTAATAAAAAGTTCTGTTCATCTATATAATAAAACTGTAGAGGTCGAAAATTTGGAGACGTATATAGAAACAATGCTAAAAATCGATTCAGAGAGATGTAAGAAGCGATGTAGTATACCGACATGTTTTTCAAATTTTTTGTTTCCCTGTTTGTCTGTTTGCACGGGCTAATCTCCAAAACTGTTGGATCATCTGAATGAAATTTTGCATGGTGGTACCTTATATCTCCGGTCAACATCTTGGATACTTTTGATTGCGGAAAAATAATGAGTTCCCAAGGGGTATAAATTACTACGGAAATGTCGAAAAAGAACGCAAGCGTAGCCGCGGGCACGCAGCCAGTTTGTAATAATTACCTATTGAAATAAAGAAAGCAAAGGCGAGTCATATTATACTTTTATGGCAAGTGGCCAAAATCTGTAGAGCCTAATCTGAAAAATAAACATCCTGCTCTTATAGGGGACTAGTTGCTTTTTTTACGTTTCTGCCAACTAATTTGAAGTCAATGAAATTCCGTAATATAAAGAGGTTTTTAAATTTTCTAATCAGTTTTGAGTTTGGCGACTGTAGCCTAATACCAGAGAGCGCTGAAGCGGCTCCCACCTCTCTGTCTAATACTAAATATGACAAAGTGTAATAATCTCTATAATCAAAATATAATAATACCAACTTGCTAAAATGACAGCTAGAAGAAATGAAATGACGGCCCCGTAGCCTAGTTGGTAGTACGCCTGCCTACAAAGCACAGGGTCGCGGGTTCGAATCCCGCCCAGGGTAAACATTCGTGTGATAAGCACTGGTGTTTGCCTTGTGTCTGGATGTTGTATATTTATATATGTATGTATATCAGCTGTCTGACACCCATAGTACAAGCTCTGCCTAGCTTGGGGTCAGATGGCCGTGTGTGAGGTGTCCCCACATATTATTTTATTATTATTATTACATAGTATAAAAATTCCAACTAGATAATATCACAGCACTGAAAATGGTAGCTGAAAACGAAAAAAAAAAAATTTTTGCCTTGCGACGACACGGTTCAGTCTATATCCAAAATCTCTACTCGCAATAGATTAACACCGAACATAAAGAATTTTAATCTTAAAATAACTCATCATAGTAATAAATCTACGGCTCTGCTGCGGTTGACATCAATTAGTGAACACACCTAATGACGCCGAAGACGCCTGCGCATATGATGTGTGAAAACATCATTATTTAATTTAACATTTTAACGGCCATCACTATTTGGTGCAAAACATTAAGGTGCAACTTGAAAATTTCAAAAATTTTATTGTAATCCAAACACTATTTATCATTATTCTTTTACAGAACGATGAGAAATTTATTTATTTATTATTTAAATATTTTATTTTTGTTTACGTGCTCAAACGATGGATCTGATCAACGTTCCCAAAGATCTTTTCCTGAAAACGGACAAAAGTTTTACTTCTCCATAAAACTGCCCGAATAAAAAAAATCTGTATGGAAGCGAATGTTGCTCAAAAACGTTGCTCAGCATGTCCTTAGTCCTTTCAGTATTTTATTTGTTGCAGTTTTAACTTTGATAACCACGATGTGTTCATATCATATCATATCAGCCCGTAGCAGTCCACTGCTGGACATAGGCCTCCCCAAGTGTGCGCCACAACACACGATCCTCCGCTGCTCTCATCCAGCCACCGCCAGCTACCTTATTCAGGTCGTCATTCCTTCTTGGAAGGGGGCGTCCCACGCCACGCTTGTCAAGACAACGATGATGTGTTAAAATATGTAATTCCAGAGTTACACGATAGTGTTTAGAGGCCGCTCAATTAGGGCGTAGACGTCGTCCAATCGTGCGCAACTGTGAATATTCACGCTGCGCCCGCGCCGCGCTGTTCACTTCAACCGTGACAGTGTCAATTATAATATAACATTTTAATTAGGAGTCTTCAAACATTAATGTACCAAAACATTAGCCACACTCTTGATATTATACGACCGGGGTAATAAAATTAGTATAAAAGAAGTAAAAGAGTATAGATTTTTAAAAATACTGTGTCCGCCCGCGTTGTTTTTGACTTTTCCGTGCAGTGTCTCGAAGAAATGAGATATTTTCCTGCCGTAAGAACTACCTAAGATGTTGACGGGGGGTATAAGGTATCACCATACAAAATGTAACCTATGTTACTCAGGTTGAATGTAGCTTCCTAGAAGTGAAGAATTTTTGAAATCGGTTCAGTATTTTTTTAGTTTATTAATTACAAACATACACACACACCCACAAACACACATAAAAGTACTGATAAGGTAATAAAGGTACTAGGCTAGTTCTTATCTCAGAGTCTAATTCTTTAGAAGATTTAATCTAAATACCAAAAGACAGAAGTACCTACATAATAATAACGAAACGGCCACCTTTATTGCTCAGGATAAGATTATTATTGATAATGATAAAATATGTCTACGAATTAATCCGTAAATAAGTACCGACTAGCTACTAACTTATCTTTCATAATAACGACTAATTATCCACTATTTATAACAATAGTAAACGACTAATTATAACAATAGTAAATAATGATAATTATTTAAACAATTACCTATTATACCTACTTGCTTATAAATTAATCATTGGCTTTCTGTTACTTAAGTTAATTATTATTTCAAATGTAATAGCTGTTAGTTTTCTAAATAAAATAAAATAAAATAAATATTCAGCGCCAAATTATATCACACTTACCTAAGTATTTGTTTAGAGAGCTTAGCAAGCTAGTTGCATTTTAAACGCGAGACAATGGTTCAAAGTTCGACGAAACGAAACCATGTTTTCGAATTTGTTTAAGTAAAGATAAATGTCAACAAATAGTTTTATTTTACCTCTAAACTAGAATACAAATTAGTTTCGATGAATACAAAAATTAATATTTATATTATTTAAAAAAAGAAATAAAAAAAACCGGCCAAGTGCGAGTCGGACTCGCGCACCGAGGGTTCCGTACAAACCTGCAAGGTTTACAAAGTTCTTTCATTACGACAATCGAGTCATAACTATGGTAATCTTATTGCAAAATGAAATTCATAACATTACAATGGGGAAAGATGGAGGAGCATAAATTTAAGACAAAGATCTCTTTATCGTTTAAGTAACTAAGTACTAAGTAAGTATTTCAACTTGATAGCTCTACGCGTTCATGAGGAAAAAAGTAATAAGTTTATATTGGTTTATTAAAAAATATATATTTTGTAATGTAACTAAAAATTTAAGGTTTTCGGAATTTTTCCTTTATGTGTGCTATAAAACGTTGCTTCATGCCAAATTTCAAGATTCTAGGTCGACTGGAAGTACCCTTTAGGTTTTGATTCCCTTGCGAGTACTTGCGAGTTTCAAAATATGCAGCTTAAATTGCTGTTTCTTTTGATTGCGTTGACATAAAAGTTTGATTTTGTTACAGCTTAAAGGTATTATAGACCTGAGTATTTGGTATGAATTTCAATTTAATACCTTTACGCGTTTATGAGGAAATGGGTAGTAAGGTTAAAATTATTAAAAAAATATATATTATGTGATGTAACTAAAAATTTATGGATTTCGTAATTTTTCCTTTATCTATGCTATAAGACGTTGCTTCGTACCAAATTTCAAGATTCTGAGTTCACGGGAAGCACCCTGTAGGTTTTGATTCCCTTGCAAGTGTCGAAAATTTGCGGCTTAAACGGCTGTATCTTTTGATTGCGTTGGCTTAGAAGTTTGATTTTTTCACAGCTTCAAGGGACAGTAGACCTGAGTAATTGATATAAATTTCAGCTTCATACCTCCACGCGTTCCTGAGAAAAAGGGTCTTGACAGACGGACAGACGGACAACAAAGTGATCCTATAAGGGTTCCGTTTTTTCCTTTTGAGGTACGGAACCCTAAAAAAAATGCAATCTTGTCCATTTTGCTCTAGGTTTCTTTGTTTGCAAGGTGTCACAATCGAGAGTGTTCTTAGCTATTATCCAAGAAAATATCTTCAGCCAATTATTGAAGATTAGGCATCAGCTCTTTTCTAGTTGTTGAAAGGATCAAGTAACGGTTTTGTGAAGGGGGTTTATATATTTTTTAATTTATTGCTTAGACTTACTTGTACGTACACTTATTTGAGACGAAAGCCGGTCTTAGTTTGAGTGGTGGGAGCATTAAGCTTTTTAGCTTCTTACCATATGACGTCATTAAGTGTAGGTGAAGATTTTGTTTTTTTTTTAAATTTATCATTATTTTTATTCCAATAAATACTTATATGATTGGGTAATACGCCTCACTATAAATTAACCGGGTTTTGAGTTTAAGCATTTATGTTTAGCTGGGATTAGTAAAATTTACTATGAATAGTATTTATTTATGTAATACCAATAATATTCTAATAGGAGGAAAATCATTTTGTCGGCCTAAGTAATACTTACGATATAAGTACTAGTAGATAAAATACTGTAGATTGCAGATTATCTTTAGATAAACAACTTAAACTAAAGCTAGGGTTCGGCATAAAATGTGTTCGATTAATATAAATTTAAAAAAATGAGGTAGAGAATAGATAGATAGAAAATGTAAGTAGATATGAATAAGTGTTTTTGTTTGCATTGAAAAGAAAGTCCGAAACTACAAAACCGATTCTACTGAAACTTGGTATAAAGATAGGATAGACTATGGGGAAGGATATAGGCTACCTTTGGAAAAGCTGTTATTTTTTTCAATAGCACAAGTCAATTAATACAATTCAAAATTATTACTCAATCGCAAATTCAAAATCAATTAGACTTAACATATATAAAATTTAGAACAAGTCATAAACACATTAAGATAAGTAATTTAAAAAAAAAGATCTTTATGTTTTGCTTGCATAAATAAATACTTACTGAACTTATTATTATCATGGGTTTCTTTTATTTACCTAATTAGAAGTCACATAATAATGAATATTAAAAATATTTAGAGCCGTTTCAATGAATTCCTCTATATTGCTTATAAGTTACACCGTTATTAAAGTATTTTACAGTAAAAAGGAGCCAATCTATCTAGATCTCAATCTATCTCTGTGCAAAAGATCGAATTAATTCGTTGCTAAGAACGACATTAAACATTCTTTCACGTTTATAATATTTATTACTTAGTATTGATTTGTGAAGGATAGGTAAAACAAATTAATAAGAACCGAGGATACAATAAATTCAACCTCATTTAAAATGATTCGAAAAATACAACACCATTTTTTTTATACTTGACATTAGCTTTGACATTTTGAAAATACCTAAGTACCTACTTATTGCTGACATTCAAAACATTAACAAAATTATAAATAAATTATTAGATCAAAGATTTAGAGGCACTTACTTTTTAGAAATATTAGGTACTCCTATGTATATGCATAATACGAGTAGTGGAGGCATGATGCTTCGACGGGCCTATTTATGTGAAGTTTTTAAATTTATTTCACGGTACCCTAAAATCAAGGTTACCGGGTCTACGGTCAGGTATTGAGTAAAAAAAGGCAGTCGTTTACGTGCAGGTAGCCGAATAGAACTTGTTCAGCCTCGTTCTCAATAGGTATTTTAATGGAATATTTGTTATATTATATTACTGTCCTAATAACAGTTATAATGTGGTGTGTTGTGTTAACGCTTTTGCTATCAAACTTTCGAACAGTTCTACCAAAAGACACAAATGCCATGGACGAAAGAGAACATTTATTGAAATTAGAGCTACAAATGATGACCGGTAGTAAAGTGAGTTTAAGTGACAACGAAATCAAAGCTAATGAAATCATCATGGACCTTAAAAAGGAAGTGCTTGATAACGGTTTGAATGATCCAAGTATTTTCCATGTGTCAAGACATTTCTTTGAATATAAAGATGAAGTGATAAAGACTCCTTTGTTTAAAATAATTAAAGCGATGCCTAAAGGTGCAGTCTTACACGCACACGACACGGGAATACTAAGCCCAGAATATGTGTTGCAGTTGACATATCTCCCAGATTTGTACGTATGTTTTCAATCAACCTTCCCTATGTTTTCATTTTCTGAAAGCTTGCCAAACTCAACATGTGAAACTGCGTGGCAATTATTGAAGGAAGCGAGATATTCTTCAGGCAATATTGAAAAATTTGACGCAGAACTTTTAAAACATTTCACTATAGTAATCGATAACCCCGACCAAGTTTATACCGATATAAATATAGTATGGAAAAAATTTCAAGACTATTTTATAAGTACTTCAGGATTGTTTACCTATAAACCAGTATGGAAACAATATTTCTATGACACACTCAAAGCTCTGAGAGATGATAACGTCATGTATATTGAAATTAGAAGTGTGTTGCCTCAGCTCTATGATTTAAAAGGAAATTTGTTTGATCCTATAACGACTGCTTTAACTTATAAGGAAGTCTTAGATGAATTTTTAATTGACTACCCAGATTTCTTTGGAGCAAAACTTATATATGCGCCATTGAAATTAGTTAATATAGAAACATTAAAAGGGTATTTAAAAACAGCAAAAGAGTTGAAGAAAGCTCTCCCAGATTTTTTTGCTGGATTCGATTTGGTTGGACAAGAAGATTTGGGAAAGCCACTAAAGTATTTCCTTAATGAATTAGAAAAAGAAGGGAACAAACTAGATTATTTTTTACACGCTGGTGAAACTAACTGGAACGGAATGTCAGATGAAAACCTATTTGACGCTGTAGCTCTCAAAACGAAAAGAATTGGGCATGCTTTTGCTGTAGTGAAACATCCACTGTTAATGAAAGAAATTAAGAAACGAGAAATTGCGATAGAAGTGAATGTTATATCGAATAATGTTCTCAATCTTGTTGAAGATGTACGAAATCATCCGCTAGCAATATTTTTAGCTCAAGACATTCCTGTGGTTATATCCAGTGATGACCCGGGACTTTGGGGAGCTGATCCACTGTCCCATGATTTTTATGTCTCATTTGTTGGTGTTTCAAGCAGACATGCTGATCTCAGACTTTTGAAGACATTAGCAATCAATTCTATAATCTACAGTGCCAGTTTAGAGAAGGATTCAATGTTGCACGAATTTGAAATAAGATGGACTAGGTTTGTAAACAATGTAATTAGAAATAACTGGTGAAAACACAGGAGTTTGTAAATGAATGAAATAACAAAGTACAGTTACGTAAAATTGGAAAAGACTGTAAGTAGGTAGGTATATAGGTATTTAAACAATTTTTCATACTTTCCCAACGAATTAAACGATGAAAAGAAACCATTTGTGTAAGTGCGAAGTGCTCTATTTAGAATGTATGAATGTGTTTGTTTATTTGAACCTTTTTTTGTACTACTTATATGAAAAAATAAATGCAGTAAACAAACTCAATATTTAGCTTATTTCTAATCATAAAACCCGAGCAGAAAAATATAATGCTTCGCCATATTGCGAAAATTCGACGAAATTTAACATTACCGATTATTGCAACTAAGATTTTTAAAACCATGCGGCGGCGGCGCGGCGTCCCCCGGACATTATTTTTCTCTGATCAGGCTTTTTAAAATTTTGTATCCTGAAATTCACTTTGCTTTTCTGTTCTCATAGATCGAATATCAGAATGGCGCAAAATCCAAACCCAACCTAACCTATTACAAAAAAGTTAAACGCTTGTATAAAATTCTTGTATAGAAAAGTTTTATACTAAAGGTTTTATACTTTTCTGAGGCAAGACACAGCGTTCAGCTCGATCTGCTCATGACTGTACCTACTTACAAAATGTTAGTAGAGAACAGTATATTTTTACCAGGACTGCAGTAGTTTGTCGCTGTATAATTCCTGCTTTGCTGACTGACAGGACCCTCCACAGAAGAGTGCTCCGCGCTAACGAACTCATTGTCTGCATACCGCTAAGTGTTCTCATGTCTACGGTCTCTACTACCTACTATGCGATGCTGCTAGCCTAGTACTCTTGCTATTGCATATTATATAAGAGATAAGTAATTATCAGCCCATATACGTCCTCACCGAGGGGCTCGAGCCTACCACATTCAGGAAGATAACAGGTCTGGCCAAGTGCGGGTTAGTCAACTTCACACAACCTGTGAATTTCTTCGCTGGTGCGTGCAGATTTCCTCACGATATCTTTCTTCTAAAAATGTTGTACAAGAGCGTCGAATACCTAAACATGTAGGTAGGTATTAAGGTTTTGAAAATGTTGTACAAGAGCGTCGAATACCTAAACATGTAGGTAGGTATTAAGGTTTAAGCGGAATTAGATTCATAAGGACAACTTCCCAAAATGACTAGGTACATTTTTCGTGTCGGAGTTAGAACCTGCACCTTCAATTGGGAGACAACGCATCCACCAACAAACCAATACGCTACCGACGCTGCTGTCCAAACAGATAAGTAATCTCACTGCATTACAAATTTCAAAACTCTCCTCGCCTCGCTGTTCCCGTGGGCACCCGTGGGAATGAGGAATTTTCCCGCGGTAAAAGGTAGCCTATGTTACTCCGTATGGTCCTATTCTATCTTTATACCATCTCGGCTCATTAGTTTCGAAGCCTATTCAATGCAGTCAAACAAACAATCAAATCTTTCCTCGTTATAATCTTACATATAAAATTCTCGTGTCACAGTTTTCGTTCCCATACTCCTCCGAAACGGCTAGACCGATTCTCATGAAATTTTGTGAGCGTATTCAGTAGGTCTGAGAATCGGCCAACATCTAATTTTCATACCCTTGAGAGCGGGCGGAGCCGCAGGGCGAACAGCTAGTATTAGTTTAGATATAAAAATAGGTACTGGCGGAAATTGACGTTAAAATTGTATAGTAAGTGGCAGCATAGTAAAATACTGAAAAGATATTCTCAGATACTTTTCAGTATGTTTCTTAGATTAGCTTCGATAAGAGCAACTTTACTAAAGAACTGGCTGTCTGCCCGCGGCTACGCCCGCGTTGTTTTCCGACTTTTCCGTAGTAATTTTTAACACTACCTCACCGGAAGTCTTAAATTTTCCGCTATTAAAAGTATCCGAGATGTTGAATAGGGATGTAAAGAACCACCGTGAATTTCATTCAAATCGGTCCAATAGTTTCGGAGATGTACAAACAGACAGAGAAACAAAAAAAAATTGTCTGGATATGTTCTATTTCACTTCTTACATCCTCTTGCGACACGGATTTCATCTTTTTTTTTCTATTACAGACATTTGACCTCTACAGTTTTATTATATAGATATTCTATTCTATTCTATTCTATTTAATATTATATTTTGTCGGAAACCAATGGAATAAACAATGTTTAAAATAATTCTTGAAATGTTTGTAAGTTTCATTGGTTTCCGACAAAAGATTGTCGTTGCTCTATTAGATGCGTCTAATGTCATAATATGATTTTACTAAGCTGGGTTGCCTGGAAGAAATTGCTTTAAGCAATAAGGCCACCTGTTGCCTACCGCTATGGATTATATTATTATTTGTATGTATTGTATAAATAGATACTAGCTGTCTGGCCGCGGCTACGTTTTTTACTTTTCCGTAGAAATTTTCAACTATTACACGGGAACTCTTTAATTTTCCGCGATTTAATGTATCCAAGATGTTAACTGGGGATATAAGGTACCACCATGCAAAATTTTATTCAAATCGGTCTAACAGTTTCGGAGAAACACCAGCTCAAACAGACAAAGAGATATACAAAAAATTTGAAAAAAGAACTGTAAGGTAATACTATGTTCTAATCACTTCTTTCTTATATCCACCTGAATCGATTTTTAGCATTTTTTTCTATGTACAGTACAAGTTCATAAGTGCAGTCATATCACGTGTTTTTATACTTTTAAATAACTTTTTTCCTAAACGTTTGTTATTCTTATTTTTGTGTGTTACGAATACAGTGTACGGGACTCAACATTTTACTTCAAATTGTGTTGTCTAGTTGCTTTTGAAAAAAAAAAGGTAATAAATGTATAGAAGCACGTAATATGGCTGGAGTTATGACCGCGACCGTACAGATTTTCGACTTCTACAGTTTTATTATAGGTAGATATATATAGATATCAAGTCCTTTTAGTTTCTGCCAGGCCGCCAATAACATTTGAAAATCTATATAAATAAAAATTAATTACCTACTGTTCGTTAGTTTGCTTGGCTGAACCGATTTGGCTAATTTTGGTCTTGAAATATTCATGAAAGTCCAGGGAAGGTTTAAAAGGTAAGAGAAAAAAAAAGAAAAAAAGTTAAAGAAACATTGAATTAAAATAAATTAATATACCCGAGCGAAGCCGGGGCGGGCCGCTAGTAAGAAATATTTATATTTGCCCTCGCAGCTATTAATAATCTCACATTTTCCATTAGACCTGTGGGTGCCAGAGATGTAAGTAATTAGCAAGAAAGCTATTCAATACTCATATTCTTTGAGGGAGTCGCAATTAGCAGATTAAAGGGAAGGTGACGTGACGACGCTATCTTCATGACGCGTTGTAGTTGCTAGTATTACGAACAACACAAGACCTGATATGCCCCTAGAATATTAGGTTACAAAGAGACCACTCCAGCTATTCTTAATTTTTTTATGGTAGGCTCTAGGGTAGATGTCACTGACTTAATAACTGCATAAGATGGCCTGTAAATGTTACGTCAATGTGTGCATGTAGTTCAAAATTATTATTTTTATTCATTACTAGCGACCCGCCCCGGCTCCGCACGGGAAAATGGTTATTGTGGGTTATCCTTAAGTACATTATGCATGTATTATACATATAAACCTTCCTCTTGAATCACTCTATCTATTAAAAAAAAACGCATCAAAATCCGTTGCGTAGTTTTAAAGATTTAAGCATACATAGGGACAGAGAAAGCGACTTTAGTTTTATACTATGTAGTGATTGGCTCCCTCAGAACACTTAATGACGTTATCTACGAAGCTAAATAGCTTTGTTCAAACCAAGACCGGCTTTCGTCTCAAACGAAAGTACAAGTCTATGCAATAAAAAATATATCAAACTAGCGACCCGCCCCGGCTCCGCACGGGAAAATGGTTATTGTGGATTATTCTTAAGTATATTATGCATGTATTATACATATAAACCTTCCTCTTGAATCCCTCTATCTATTAAAAAAAACCGCATCAAAATCCGTTGCGTAGTTTTAAAGATTTAAGCGTACAAAGGGAGGGACATAGGGACATAGGGACAGAGAAAGCGACTTTGTTTTATACTATGTAGTGATAGTGATAGTGATAATCTGAAAGAGGCGATGCCATATCAGTTTGAACATAACTGGCAGGTTCGGCATTTATCTTTCGGATTAGAAAATGATCTCACTTTTCGGACGATCAGAATCCAGTGTACAATGTGGTATACCTAACGTCCAATGAAACTGGTGAATTGCCCCCAAAGTGATTTTTTAAAGTCGTGCTTGAAACCCCATCGTCTGTTTTACTGTTCGGGATTTCGTGTTCTGAATCCGGAAAATTAATGACATAATGAATTAGTGGATTCATATTTCTTTAGGTAATAAAATGGTAGTTAATATTTATTTTTAACTAATAATTTGCGTTACATTTGAAATATGGGGACATTCTGACACATGGCACACAGACATAAAACAATGTTTGCCCTGGGCGGGATTCGAACCCGCGACACAACTGCTTCTAAGGCAGACGTTCTACCAACTAGGCTACGGGGCCGTCGAATTAAGAATATTTTTTAAGTATTTATTAGAAAATATGTACTTACCTGAATCAGATCGTATGTCTCGAAACGCACAGCGGCGTCACAGAATCACATGTGAGTGCCGCCATCTTTTTTTTTCTTTTTTTTTTCAACGAATGCACGGGGCGGTTCGCCAAAGTGCCACTTGATCTTACCCCAACCCTTTCGCATAAAATCAGCATGGCGGATGAGACGGCTTTTTTCTTTTCCTTTTTTATTTCTTTTAAAAGTTTCTTTGAAACCGAATCCCCCTTTTTAAGAGCTATGAGCTGTAATTTACACCAAGCTTTGTAGGGTGTTTTTTTGTATTTATTTAATCGTTTAAGTTATAGTTGGGAAGATATAAAATAGGCTTAACATTTAATTTCTTGGTAATCATTAAGGAGTAGATATTTGGTTTGTAAATTCTTTTGTTTTCTAGATTCGTTTAAACGTTGAATTCTTGATAATTATATTATAAGTTTTATTTTAGTTCTGTTTACAGTTCTCTGAAATGAATTATCATGGTATAGGTACCTACTATTAGCCATGATAGCCATGACTTTGTACCACACTTAGGAGATTTAAATACCTACCTAACGTATTATTTTTACCTTTCCGATAAATACGTCTTTCCCCCAGTCAGTTATTTCAGAGTTCTATCGCACAACTACTAAATCTATTAAATATAAAGAAAAATATAATGTTACTATTTTTCATTTAAGTAGGTAAAGGACAGGACACTTGAATCTCTATCATCATAATTAAATTTCGTGAGATTTGCCCGTTTTTTTTTTCTACAAAGTAATGTGGATTATTTACGAGAAAATTAATAAGTACATAGGTACATAAGGAATTTTAGACACATTTATCGAATTCTAAATTAGCTAATGAGAGTATTTGGGATATTTTATGAATTAATTTGTTAACTCTAATATTGAATTCATATTTAAAACAATATACAGAGAGACGAAGAATGTATTTATAACAAGATTATTATTAGAAGGAGCTGAATACCTACAGTAATTTGGAAAATAAATTTCTGATATTAGTGAAATAACCTTCTCTGTGACAATGCATTAATTATTTGAACAGCAGAATTATCATGCTTTGCCATCAATTGGCCAACCGCCTCAGTAAACTGAACACAATATCCATTTTTCTTTTCATTCTGACGACACAACAAAGCTACAATACCCGGATTGTACTTAGAACAATCAAACTCATTTATAAACTTATCCCATCTTCTTTTAAAAATATTGATTGCCTTATCTTTTTCTGTTTCATTCATGGCACTGTACGTCAGTGAATTAAGAGCTAAAGCTTTTAGTAAACGCAAATCGGAATGTCGGTTTGTAGCACCCACAAAAGCAACATAGTAATCGTGAGATATCACATCTGCTTCCCAAGCACCAGGTGCATCACTGGATAAAACCACTGGAACGCCTGCAGATAGTAAAATACTAAGAGGATGGTTCCTAACATCCTTCACTAGATAAAAAACAGCATTCGATATAACCATTACTTCAATAGCAATATTTTTCTGAATTACTTCTTCCATTAGCAAAGGATGCTTTACCAGGTTGATTGCGTGTCCTATACGTTTCGAATTTAATATGATTGCATCAGCTAAGTTTTCATCCTCTACACTTCCAAGCCAATTTGTTTCCCCAGCGTGAAAAAAGAAATCCAAATCTTCAACGGCTGCTAGTTTTTCTAAGTTGTCTACTAGATATCCTCCTACGTCTTCAAATCCAAATAAATCGAACCCAGCAAACAGATCAGGCAATTTACTTTTCACTTCTCTTGCTTGTGCTAAATTGGCGTCAAGTGTTCCTCTCTCGATTTGCCTGAGTGGCGCATATATTATTTTAACTCCAATAAAGTCGGGATAGTCTTTTAAAAACATGTTTATCACTTTTTGGTAAGACTGTGCAGCAACAATAGGTTCCAGTAATGTACCATCGAGATCATACAAAAAAGGAAGTATAGTTCTAATTTCCACGTACATGATGTTCTCTTCTCGAAACGCTTTTAAGGAATCATATAAATATTGTTCCCAAACTGGCCTGTATGTAATCAAAGACTCGACTTTATAGAAATATGACATAAAAGCGTCCCAAACATGGTTAACATTAGGATATTTAGTGCTCAGATCACAGTTAACCAAAGTGAATTCTTTCCTTAAATTCTCATTAAACTCTGCAAGATTTTCAGCACATTCTCTCGCATCAGATACTAACTGCCATTCTCTACAAGTATTATGAGGTATATTATCGGAAAACTTGAATTTTATAACTTCTGATTCATTGCACATGTATAAATGATTCAAGTATGTCAGTTTCAACAGATAATCGGGGCCAAGAATAGCCATATCATGAATATGTAGAACAGCCCCTTTCGGCATATCTTTTATTATGTTATACACTTTAGAATTACGTACACTATCTCTACACGATGAGTAGTGATACAAAAACTTGGAATCGTTAGGATTTTTCATCGCATTGTCTAATTCTTGGTGTTTGTAGTTCATTAGACACATATTAACTAATTCTTCTTTATATGATAAATCAATTTTACAACCAAAATTTTTAAGAACTTCTCGTCGGAGTATTGATTCTCTCTCGTCCTTTAGAGCTGCGTCAGAAACGTCGGTCGCGTAAATAAATAAACATAACATTATGAAGTAATTCATGTTATTTATTCAATTTCCTTATCTATTCTGTAAATTGTATATCAAAATATGTGCCTACGTCAAGAGTCTTCTGGAAAGAGTTGATTTAACTGTAGATGTAAATAAGGATAATTTTGTTCGCTAACTTCGGTTTCCGCTAAATAATATTTATCTAAATGTTTCCACTCGTTACAAATCTTTCATAATGTAAATATTTATTGCACAATACAGCTCACTTGCTCTGTTTAAGTCATTCATAAGTACGTACGTTATTTTATTGTTCAATTGTAAGTATTAAAGATCGTATTTTCCTTTGATATTTTCCTTATTTCGCATAGTAGGTACGCACATTTCATGAATATTGATGCTTTTATACTAAGTAAAAGGTGTGTTCAGTTAAAGAACCGTAAACGGACTAAAGGTTCAATATTTTTAAAGATTATTTTCTTCTATAAATCAAAACAATTTAACTGCATCGAAAATATTTACAATAAGGCTATTCTTTAGCAAGATAGTATTATCAACTATGCTAGATCTAATATTTGTTTTGCATCTCTCTCTTATTGCACCTAAGGTAGTGCAAATATTTTTTATTTGCTTTAGATTTAGGAACCTACTAACAGTTCTTTAAAATTGGGTAGGCTAGCTAGGACACATTTCGAGAATTGGACATTTTAAGAAAAGGACCTCATAGGCATAGGTAAGGATGACGAAACGAAAGGCAACTCAAAGGTTTTAAAATGTTGTATTTATTCGTAGTGGAATTAATAAAATACTATTCAAAAACAAATATAAACAAATTAATATTTTGAACAAACAAACTTATCAATAAAATCGCTCCATTGTGTATTAAATGTATCAATAGCTTTTTTCTTCTCAACATTATTAAGAGCACTGTATTTTAGTGAATTCAAAGCCAAAGTTTTTAACATCCTCAAATCAGCTTGTTTACTAGCAACTGCTACGAAAGCAATATAATAGTCATGAGATATCAGATCAGCTTCCCAAGCCCCTGGGTCATCACTGGACAAAACTACAGGCAGACCAAGGGCCATAAAAATACTTAGCGGATGATTCCTTATGTCCTTTACTAAAGACAATACTTCGTTAGATATAACATTCACTTCTAAACCAATATCTCTTTTAATTACTTCTTCAAGTACAACAGGATGCTTCGGTAGAGCGTAAGCGTGACCTATTCTTTTAGCTCCTAATACTACAGCATCTATCAGATTCCTATCAGTTGACGTTCCAGACCAATCTGTCTCACCGGCGTGGAAAAAGAAATTTAAATCTTTGACTGCTGATAATTGAGCTTCGAAATCCTCTAAAGGATTACCCAAATCTTCCTGTCCAACTATATCAAATCCTGCAAAATATTCCGGCATGTCATCTTTGATTCGCCTCGCTAGCTTTAAATAATCATCCATGCTAGTTTTATTTACTTTCCTTGAAGGAGCGTATATTAGTTTGGAACCTATAAAATCAGGATGTTCTTTAACAAACTTATTTGTGACTTTTTTATATGCCTTTGCAGTTATCAAGGGGTCATATTCTTCTCCATCTAGTTCATAAAGATTGGGCAAAATACTGCGGACTTCAATATACAAAATATTTTGCTCCCTAAACCCTTTTAAGACGTCGTAGAAATACTGTTCCCAAATAGGTCTGAAAGTAAGTAAAGGCATGACCGTAGCGAAATAATGCATAAAAGTTTCCCAAGTGTTGGTAATCGTGGGATAAACTTTGTCCGGATCGTCAACCACCATGCTAAAATGCTTTCTTAGCTTTGCATCGAACTCGGAAACATTTGCTGACTTTTTCCTGGCATCCGATATCAACTGCCAACGACCTTGCGATGAAGGTTCAGGTAAACGATTAGCGAATTTAAACTTGATTCCGTCCTTAGCAAAACTGACATACAAATCATTCATATACGTCAGGTTCAATAAGTAATCTGGACTAAGGATCCCCATATCGTGGACATGCAAAGCAGCTCCTTTGGGCATATCTTTAACAATCTTATACACTTTGGAATGTTTGATGTTATCTTTGTACTTAAAATAGTGTTGTGAAAAGTTGAAGTACTGAGGGTTATCGAATGCATAATCAAGTTCATTTAACTTGTGTTGCATCAGACATTTGTTTACTATATTTTCTTTATCTGTCAAAGTAATATTGCCGCCCAAGGACATCAGAGCTTCTTGTTTTATTATTCTCTCTCTTTCGCTCTTAAAGTCGCCGTGGACGTGTAACAAATTAAATAATAAAAACAATACGCATGTTTTTAAGTTGATCTTCATAATGACGTTCATTGACTTCCTCTTACTCCTTACAGTCAGTCTGTTTGGATAAGATTTTTGTTTATATTTTTGTCCTTGTGTAAAATGAAACCAATTTATTTATCATTGCATTCAGTTATTGTTAAAAGTCTTAGATCAAAAATTCTTCTGTTTCACGGACAGTCTTAGTTTTGCGTGATGCCTATAGCACTTTATTCTTTATATGTATTTACAAAAACGATATCTAAATATTTTTGTTCCAATATCACATTGATATAGGATATGAAGATATAAATAGTGTTATCAACGCGGTTTGCACGAAGTATTATAACAATAATCACACACACAGTTCACTCGAATTATCCTAATTTTGATTCGACTTCAATAATTTTACTAAAATGACTTATTTTTTAAGGAATCACCATCACTACAGTTTAAAGAGCACTTCAGTAATAAAAACTATATTTTTCCCGTTCTATTTCGTTCAGTAAGCAACGCAAGCGCAGTTCAAACTGAATTTATAACGCAAATCTAACAAAGCACCCGACATCCGGACAATGAACCAATCAAACGTAGTACAATACGGCCAGCATATATCAAATATCCGTAGATCATTTTACAATACTGTTTGTAATTTAATTACGTATTGTATGTATGGATATAACATATAACATGTATGAAATACCTACACCAGATAATCATACTTATATTATAAACAGGAAAGATTTGTACTTTTGTGTGTGTGTTTGTAATGAATAAACTCAAAACAACTGAACAGATTTCAAAAATTCTTTCACCACTGGAAAGCTACATTTATGTAGACCCTGAGTAACATAGGCTACCTTTTACCGCGGGAAAATGCCTCATTCCCAGGAAAAACTTAACGCGGGCTGAGCCGCGACGGAAAGCTAATCACTACATAGTATAAAACAAAGTCGCTTTTTCTGTCCCTATGTCCCTCCCTATGTCCCTCCCTTTGTACGCTTAAATCTTTAAAACTACGCAACGGATTTTGTTGCGGTTTTTTTTAATAGATAGAGTGATTCAAGAGGAAGGTTTATATGTATAATACATGCATAATATGCTTAAAGATAACCCACAATAACCATTTTCCCGTGCGGAGCCGGGGCGGGTCGCTAGTAATGAATAAAATAATTTTGAATTTTGTCAGGTATGTTAAACTCGAAACCCACAGGTCAAGCAAGCAAGTAAGGTGGGTATAACAAAATAGGTATGCCAATGGCTGAAAATGGACAAACTTGTAATTGTTGGTAGAGTTCCAACGATAATACAGCCACATGGCTTCAACGTATTATATTTCACATGATCGCTACTATAGCTGAATCGAATAATATAGGTACTTTCGAAATAAACTAATAAAATTTAAAACGACATAAAACTTGCTCAAAACAAAACCGAAAACCGAGCATGTCCTTTCCACTTAGACACCCCCCACACTTAGCGTCTAACAAGCGTCACGCATACTATCATCCGCGTCCGTCTTTTGTTTCACTCGCTTTGCTGCTTATGATTGTATGCGCTACTCAAAATACGCTTGTGTACCATTACACCTTGTACAAAAATCCGAAATTACTCAGTCTGAGCTTTCTCTTAAACGACTGAATTGACAGCGAAAGATAAAATTTGCCGGCTAATAATAACGATCCCACGAAAAAGGACGTAAGGATGCTTTTCACAGCGGGAAAATACTTAATTCCCACAGATTTACTGATGATGCTTTTCACAGCGGGAAAATACTTAATTCCCACAGATTTACTGATGATGCTTTTCACAGCGGGAAAATACTTAATTCCCACAGATTTACTGATTTAGCTCAATGTAAAATCCGATTTCGCAGACTTTGATTATCTCGCAGACATTAAATTTCCGTCTAAAAAAATACCTAATATAAACAAAGAATCGTTTAAACGCTTCTTGATTAAAAAGTCAACGATCCGATTCTTCCGTCTTTCTTTCAGATTCCAACAAACCTATTCTAGCTTAACTTAGTTTACAAACTATGGTCGCATGGCGCTGTTCATCCTTGTCGAATGCGTGTTAATAGACAAGGATGAACAGCGCAAAATGACGTAGGCTTGTGTCAGTCACGTGGTTTAATGGTTAACCTTGTTTTCTTAGACCATGCTTATAAACACTATTCGAAACAGATAACTATGAACGATTCATAGATTTCTTTAATATCGTGTGGGTTTCAATTAACCTACTTTATCCACCCTGGTATGATACAAGGGCACCAGTGGTACCAGAGTAAAGCCCAATTCACACGCAACTATATTCATATTAATATGCCCAGCTCTAATATATATTATATACCGTGTGTGGTGGCGATATTATATATCGCCACCACACACGGTAGCTGTATTGAAATATATATTTTTACCCTTACTGCGTTGACTTACAGAATATACCTATGATATGTCGAGGTTTCTATTATTTGCCGTCAAAACACATGCCCGAGCGACAATACAAACGGCGAATATAAAATTGGTTTTCTATTTCTCCCATTTGCCTTGGCAGTCGCATACTATTTTCATTTTCAGTTTCTGTGTATTTCTAAGAAAAAAATCATTGGTTTTTTGCGCAGTGTATATCGCTCTGCTCACCCCATTAGGGATAAGAATGTGTCTATTATATAAGTGAGCCATGTTTATTTATACCCAAAATAAAATTTGATTTTTTGTTTGTTTGCATTGAATAGGTTCCGAAACTACTGAACCGATTTTAATGAAACTTGGTTATAAAGATGAAATAACCTTGGGGAGTAACATAGTACCTTTTACCGAGGGAATGTCAACGAGGGCGGAGCCACGAGGCGGAAAACTAGTTTTAAGTATAAATATTATGACTCTTACTTACCATTTATTTACTACTTTTTTTCTATGATAATAATAAAAAATAAACATTTAAAAAATAACTGTATAATAAGTATTTATTTCTTAATATAATAAATTATATAATAAGTAATCAATCATAAATAGCTTTAAAATAAAGCTTATGATAATTTAACATACAGACAGCACAAAAGAGCAAAGACCAAATTAATTCTATAAGGATTAGCAACACCATTCAACTTACAGCCAAGTCAGCCAACTACTTCCGCATTTCGATATCTATACAGCCAAATGCATTATTTTCATAGTCTGGCCATTGCTCCACCATAGTTAAATTTTTACTCTTTTGCAACCAACTATGATTATTTATTACATATACTTTGTAATAAATTATGTAACCTTCCCATCATAGCGATTTGTATTTATTAAATCTTCGCAGTAACGCATGTCGCAATATTTCCTGAAGCTAGAATTTAAAAGTTAGAAATCAGAAATCAGTCTCTAATGCACACAACTTTAGATATATTATTGATTTTTTGAGACTAATTTTCTTAAACGGCCTCTAAATTCAAAGTCTGCGTCATTTTCACGCTTTTAGGAGCAAAAAGGGACCAGCGATGCGATGGTAATTTAATTTTTAGAGATATCAAACATCGATTTAGAACAGTTTTTAATCAGAGAGGTGGGAGACGAGACGATTATAATGCATCGATTGCGCAAGCTTATAAGACATCTGACAAAAATTTTGATCTTGTCAAAGACCAATAGAAAAATAAAAAGTTACACCAGTTTTAACTATGATTGTGAAAAGACCTATAATGATAAAGTTAAGCTATAATCAATTTTAACATGACTCGGAATGAGGAATATTGGATTGGCTCCATGCTTTCTACTATTTATAGTTTGCATTCCACAAATTAGACGTAATTTAAATTGGATGATTTCGCATGTACCGTGTTATCAACGCAACGCATTAAATCGATTTTTGACATTTCTAAAATGAAATTGACTATATCCTTATCTTTTTGTCGACAAAAGGCGTAAATAGACCACAGAGGTACAGATTTTTAACATTTTTGGGCGTGACAATAGAGTAAACCCCAAATTCAGTTGGAATAATAAATCTTAATAATAATAATGACAAGATAACTAACTTAGTAGACGACTAGTCTTCACCAGCCGGTACCGCATCCTCTAATCTCTTGATGTACTTCACTCTTAGTTCTGTCACCGTATCACCTTTCAGTTGGTCCTGGAATTAGAAAAACGTAAATCAAACATCTAGGGAACTGACTATAAGTAGATACAATTCGAATTTATTTAGGACTAGCTGTCCGCCGCAGCTCCGCCCGCGTTAACAATTTTTCCCGTGGGAATGAGGCATTTTCCCGCGGTAAAAGGTAGCCTATGTTACTCAGGGTGAATGTAGCTTTCATTCGAAAACTACTGAACTGAACCGATTACAACAATTCTTTCACCATTAGATTCAAAATCAAACCAGTAGTTTCAGTAGCTTTAAAACATAAATAGGCAATGGTGTTCATCTGTGTAATCAATAACAACTGCAATCCCCAATCTATCTTCCTAGTGTAGGTTTTATGGCAAGACCATTAATAAACTGCTATGCTATACAGTTTCTTAGTATTTATTTATTTACCTGAACAAACCAACACTGCACATCAAGTTGCACCATTTGTAGAGCACCTCTGATAGCCCCCGGTATTAGAGCGCAGTACTTTAGCCCACTGTTGGGCATCTCAACCCACTCACTGAGTGGGCACTGGTCCCACACTAGTGAGAACTCGTCTCCGGAGCTGGACCAACTGGTTACTGTGGGTTGCATGTTGAGGTATAATCTGCAAGTTAAAATTTAAAAAATATTGTTTTATTATAACTAGTAATTAGTGAATGAGGTAGATAGAGGTCTTCTTTGCGAGTCGACTCAGCAGTTATATTTGCGAGGACCAGTACTCCGCCACAGATATAGCATTATCTGTGGCGGCGTAGAGATCCTCGAGCGTGCAGGTAGCAGGGCACGCTGGGCAGGCCATTAGGTGTGCCATGGTCTGGTCATGGTCAAGTTCTCCCTGCTTCGGCCGACTTGTGTCCGGAGTATGTTTAGAGACTTCCATGTCGGCCATGATGGGTTAGGATCCTATTACATGTTATATTTATTGAAGAGACCCCCACACTTGACCTTGCATCCCTACCAGTTTGAAAGGGTTAAAAGACAACACACACTTGACCTTGTATCCCTATACCAGTCTGAAAGGGATAATGTGCATAACAGCACACTCAAATGCAAAATGGAACAAGGAACATTAAGAACAATTAACTATATTAAGCAAACAAACAGTCAAATCTTTACTCCAAATATTATTTGCTTAGTAGAAATGATTTACCGACTCTTGTAAGAAAGCGAATACCTGAACGCCTGTTGAATTTTATCAGCGGTCTCCCTCATCTCCATGCAACGGTTCGACGACGTACGCGCGAGAAAGTCCTCGATAAGTCTTACACCCATGTTGTAACCAATCCTCTCCAATTGCTTGTTAACATCATCGGTATTTTCGATCTCCTTGAGCATCTGAGACACCAGAGCCCCATAAGTAAGCGTAAGCAGCTCGGAGTTCTGAAATTTTCAAGAAAAAAACAAGACATTTGGGCAAGACTAAATCATGGTTGCAGATTCTCTTCTCACTTGCTAATTTATGATATAAAAACTTACTACTTTTTTTGCGTCGAGCCTTGAAGTTTGACGGGACATTTTATTGCGGCTGTGAGCCTGGTGGAATGCAGAGAACCTTGGAAAATAAAGAACAAACAGCGCTACGCCTCCCAATCTTCCTTCTCTTCAATTCGATTTTTTTTTTCTTTTTTTTTTCTGTTCTGGCCCTTCATGCCTGTTTTTTTTTTCATCTATTTTACGGCTCTGGATACGAAAACCCTTTTCCAGTGCAGTGTGACCAGATTTGAAATGAAAATTCTGCTATCTGCTCATTCAAATTCTGCTAAAATCTGCTGTTTTTTTTTCATATATTTTACTTTACAAAAATATTGCTCGATACATTCTTTTTATTTTTATAATGGTTATACTTACATCCGTTACAACTGACCGGAAACAACCTGATTAGAAAATGGACTAAAACGAACTTTACATATTATAATTCGAATAAAAATATACATTTGCAGCGAATTATAATCCTTAAAAGAACAAAAAATTACTGAGAATGATGAAATGAGAATAACAAAATCTAAATTATTAAAAATCTAAATAATAGTATTAGTTTATTACTATCCATTCAACGGGATAAGGACATTTCAACAGACACACGTTGTAAAATTCGGGATTCGAACCTGAGACCTTATGCTACGTATGTAGGCAGACGTACTATCAACTAGGTTTAGAGATGGGCGGTCGGGTAAATACCCAATCTACCCACCCGGGTAAATACCCACGCACCCGGTAAATACCCATATCTACCCAAATCAGTGGGTAGATTGAATTCAATAATTTGTTCTAGCATTATTTTGTTTGTTTATGCGCCGATTTCGATGAAACTCGGTTTGTGACACTATTTTGACAAGGAAATTAGAATGCTATGTGAAAATTATCAAAAATCCAAGATGGCGGTCAACTTTTCTGTTAATGGGCCGATTTAGGTGAATCTCAGTTTGAAACATTATTTTAGCATAGAAGTTAGAATAAAATGTCAAAATCTACAAAAATCCAAGATGACAGCTAACTTGCTTGTTTATGGACTGATTTTGATGAAACTTGGTTTGTTACATGTATATCTTTTGACTAGAAACTGAATGCAATGTCAAAATTGTCAAAAATTCAAGATGGTGGTTAACTTTTTTGTTTATAGAGTGATTTGGATGCAACTCGGTTTGTACCACTATTTTGTCAAGGGAATTTGAATGCAATGTAAAAATTTACAAAAATCCAAGATGGCGGCCAACTTTTTTGTTTATACACTGATTTCGATGAAACTCGGTTTGTGACACTATTTTGACTAGGAAATTAGAATGCTATGTAAAAAAAATTAAAAATTCAAGATGGTGGCAAACTTTTTTATTTATAGAGTGATTTAGTTCAAACTTGGTTTATAACACTATTTTGACAAGGAAATTAGAATCCAATCTCAAAATTGACAAAAATCCAAGATGGGGGCTAACTTTTTTGTTTATGGATAGATTTCGATGAAACTCTGTTTGTTAAACTATTTTGGCAAGCAAATTAGAATGCAATGTAAAAAATTTTAAAAATCCATGATTTCAGCGTAACTTTGGCAATTTTGGTAACAAATTTATAGGTAATGCAATTATTTTTCTTTTTTTAATTGATATAAGCTTGAGTCGAAAAAGTACGACGGATCAAGCTTCATCGGACTTGCGGGGAAGCGGAAGACTCTACCCCAAAAAAAGTCATACCAACGCGTCTAGGGGCGGCTCAAGGGAGCCTCGGACCACGGCTAGCGCGTTGATATTGAAAAAAATCGTGAAGGAGACGACGCCTGAGTGGCTCCGTCTCTGATTATCAATTCTGATTTTGGTTAGGGCCGTGCCCCCGCCGGCGGGTACGGGCGTTGTTACCTGAAGGGTATTCGCTACCAGAAGGGCATTCTGTTAGGTGTAATCTTAATTCTTTGGCTGCTTTAACTCCATCAGTGATTTTGTCGTCAGGTTCGTTTATGTTTATGTTTACGGACTTTCTATTAATTTTGGTTTGTAGTACCTACTATTTTAGCTAGAACATTGGTATGCATCGTAAAAATGACAGAAATCTATATCGGCGGCAACAATTTTAGTTTTTAGACTGATTTCGAAGGAATTCGGTTTGTAACACTAATTTAACTAGAAAATGAGAAGAAAAATGTATTGTCATTCAAAAGAAATCTAACTTTGTTATTTCCCTATTTCCAAATCCAGAACTCTGGAATTCTAAATACCAGCGTCCTACAGTCCTCCTCAGACATGGTGCTTCATTGTTCAAGACATAATTACTGAGCTCTTCGAAATACTGAAGCAAAGTTAGACCAACTTGTTAGGACTTTTTTATTTATTTTTGTTCTAAAATTGTGTTGTAAAACCGAGTTTCATCGAAATCCGAACATAAACAAAATGTTTCCGAACATAAACAAAATGTTGTAAAACCGAGTTTCATCGAAATCCGAACATAAACAAAATGTTAGACGTCAACTTAGATATTTGTGAATTTTTACATTGCATTATACTTTTCTCCCCAAAATAGTGACGAGTTCCATCGGAATCCGTTCATAAACTTAAAAGTTGGCTCTCTTCTTCGATTTTTGACAATTTCGATATTCTATTCGAATTTTCTTTGTCAAAATAGTCTTACAAACCAAGTTTCATCTAGATCAGTTTATAAACAAAAAAGTTAGGCATCGTCTTGATTTTTTTTCAATTTTGAAGTTGCATTCTAATTCCCTTGACAAAATAGTGTTCCAAATCGAGTTCCATCGAAATCAGTCCATAAACGAAAAAGTTAGCCACAATCTTGGATTTTTGTAATATTTACATTGCATTCTAATTTGCTTGCCAAAATAGTGTAACAAACCGAGTTTCATCGAAATCTATCCATAAACAAAAAAGTTAGCCCCCATCTTGGATTTTTGTCAATTTTGAGATTGGATTCTAATTTCCTTGTCAAAATAGTGTTATAAACCAAGTTTGAACTAAATCACTCTATAAATAAAAAAGTTTGCCACCATATTGAATTTTTAAATTTTTTTACATAGCATTCTAATTTCCTAGTCAAAATAGTGTCACAAACCGAGTTTTATCGAAATCAGTGTATAAACAAAAAAGTTGGCCGCCATCTTGGATTTTTGTAAATTTTTACATTGTATTCAAATTCCCTTGACAAAATAGTGGTACAAACCGAGTTTCATCCAAATCGGTCTATAAACAAAAAAGTTGGCCGCCATCTTGGATTTTTGTCAATTTTGACATTGCATTCTAATTCCCTCGAAAAAATTGTGTTACAAACAGAGTTTCATCTAAATAAGTCTGTAAACAAAAAATTTGGCCCCCATCTTGGATTTTTGTCAATTTTGACATTGGATTGTAATTTCCTTGTGAAAATAGTGTTATAAACCAAGTTTAATCTAAATCACTCTATAAACAAAAAAGTTAACCACCATCTTGAATTTTTGACAATTTTGACATTGCATTCAGTTTCTAGTCAAAAGATATACATGTAACAAACCAAGTTTCATCAAAATCAGTCCATAAACAAGCTAGTTAGCTGTCATCTTGGATTTTTGTAGATTTTGACATTTTATTCTAACTTCTATGCTAAAATAATGTATCAAACTGAGATTCACCTAAATCGGCCCATAAACAGAAAAGTTGACCGCCATCTTGGATTTTTGATAATTTTCACATAGCATTCTAATTTCCTTGTCAAAATAGTGTCACAAACCGAGTTTCATCGAAATCAGTCTATAAACTAAAAAGTTGGCCGCCATCTTGGATTTTTGTAAATTTCTTTATTGCATTCTATTTTCCTTGCCAAAATAGTGCTACAAACCGAGTTTCATCGAAATCGGCGCATAAACAAACAAAATAATGCTAGAACAAATTATTGAATTCAATCTACCCACTGATTTGGGTAGATATGGGTATTTACCGGGTAGATACGGGTATTTACCAGGTGGTTGGGTAAATACCTGGGTACGTGCCCATCTCTGACTAGGTTACGTAATAAAAATTTTAAAATCTTAGGACAAACAAACAAAGAAGCAAACGATACATTATAATATAAGACAAACGCAGCAGGTAGGTACGGTAACAGCCAGAGTAAAGTTATGTTGTATTTGCTAGATCGCAGCAATACTCGTAAGTTTTTGTACTTAGGTACTTGTTTGGGTAATTTTTTGGGAAATTTAAAAATAGGTCTAGGCATCTCATCTCATAATATAGAGCCGGCATTATTATACAGCAAAATTTAATAAAGACAGGCAGGCTGGCAATACTATAATGCCAATTTCAAAATTTTAAAATAATCTGTCAACGTCAAAACTGTCATGTTCCTGTCAAGCGTTCTTTTGTTGCTTTTGTTGTTTTGTGAATGAAAACGTCGTAAATATTCAAAAAAATGTCGCAAACTGGACCGTTATGTGTACAAAATTATTATAATTGACGAAACTTTCCAGAATTTCTCATGTTGAAGTATGGAAAGTGATGCAGCGGGTGCTACAAGTGGCGGGAAACGTTCGCCTGAGGAGAGTCAAGCGTTGAACACAACTATTTTGGATTATTACAAGAAGTTCGGTCGTAAGAGGGATCTAGAACAGTATTTTTCATTGAATACTGCTCAGGGTGATATAAAGGACGTATCAAGTCTATTCTGGAGGAGAATGAAATCAGAGGAAAGCTCAGATTCAGGGGGGAAATCGCAGGACACTTCCCTTGAGGTTTGCAGGATACAAATCAAATGTTCTGCTGTTGATATTGACCCAGCGAGCTCACAGGTGCAGTATCTTCTGTTAGATTTTTTTATATTCCTTCTTATCGTAGCCTATTTGGTAGTACATCTGCCTTCGAAGCACAGGGTTGCGAGTTTGAATCCCGCACAGGGCAAACAATAGTGTGAAGTGTTGTGTTTGCCTGGTCTGGATGTTGAATATTTTTATATGTCTGACACCCATAGTACAGACTGCCTAGTTTGGGGTCGGATGTGAGATATCCTACATATTTGTTTTTTATTTCTTAATCCAGTGATGTGCCGCGACCCTCACCAGATAGTAGGTCCACTTTTTAGGCCTGCCCATAAATTCCGGCTGTCCTTTCCATTAGAAGTGATATAAAATGTCTTCCAACTAGGCAATAGACCTGACTGAAATTAATTATAGCTAGCGTACCCAAATTGTATACCAAAATCTGTTTTAATCTCATACATACTTTAAAAAAAATAAAATAAATGAACAGTAAATGTTGTGCTGTATGTAAACCATAATGTGACATTGGAGGAAGTGGAAAAAGCTATCTTTCTCCCTCACTCTGATGTGTTAAAATGCCCATGAGATTTTAAGTGTGAACTAGGCTAACACTATCCTATTGACCTAGTTATTTTCTATTGTAACATGTTTCCCTTGGAAACAGTGCTAATAGCATTTTCTTTCACCTTAATCTATTATATTTTAAGGTTGTATTTACCTTGTAAAATAATGAGTTGATTCTTACTTTCATTAACAATTCTTAAACTTGTGTTCTATATAGCGGCCAGTTGTTTAAATCAAGAACATAGTAGAATAGAACAGGTGAGGTAATATTATGTTATTAAGGGGCTCTACCACGCTAAGTGGCGCCGCCACCCTTTAAAAAATAATAACTCGGAAAATAATCAATTTTTCAAAAATCCGGTCCACGGAACTGGAGTCGGGGTGCTGTAGGATATATAGAAGCTATTAACTTTATTTATTGTATCTCGCTGTAGTTAGAGATAGGACATTTGCGACAAACGGCCACTTTTCGCATTTTTTCTATCTATAACTACATTGAACTATAATAAACATATGTGATTGCTTCTATATATCCTACAGCACCCCGACTCCAGTTCTATGGACCGGATTTTTGAAAAATTGATTATTTCCCGAGTTATTATTTTTTTCAGGATGGCGGCGCCACTTAGCATGGTAGAGCCCCTTAATAGGAGCTTAATATTCTTTTGAAGTTTAGTAAATTAATATGCATAAATATTAGTAGACAGTCTGGATAAAATTGAAATAGGAAATTTTTGAAGTAAGCTAAAATAATTTAGATTGATGACTGAGTTGATAAAGAATGAGATATCTGAGAAAATTACACACATAATATATGTAACCAAAAATTTTTAAATTTTGAAAAAAAATGTGTTTTATGCAAATTAAAAATATGTTAAAACATATTAAAAAGTTGTTCTTTAATTTTATTATTTTATTATGGAATATGATGACACTATAACCAGTCCACACTTTGTTTCAACCTAACTAATCACTAACTTACAACTGATTTAAGTATTCATTAGAGTGCCTAACAAATTAATTATTAAGTATATTACGTTTTTCTAATATTGAGTTCAGTACCTTTATTATATTGTTTCATTTATTGTTTTAGGATGAAACCTGTCAAAGTAAGAGTGACTCGGAATCCCCACCAATAATTACCGAAGAGGCTGCCAACCCTGTAGATGCAGCACAGACAGACAATGAGTTTGTAAAATCTGACGATGAGAAGTCAGTAAGATCCGATGATGATAATTCGCAAAAGTGTGAGTCATATTTATTTTTAAAATCAGTTAAATTTATATATCCCTAGTTAGAGAACCGCACCCTAGTTCGCCATATAAATGTAAATAAAAATTACTATAATTCACAACCTGACTCCCCTTAAAAATAATATGGTAGGATCTCCTGACAAAAGTAGAGGCTATATTATAAGGTAGGAGGTTAATAGTTATTTTATTATATTCAAATTTTGTTTTGTTTGTCTATATATTTTAAAATTAATACATATAAAATCTTACAATACAATACAACAAAAATCAAAATCACAAATCAAATAAAAAATCAATCAAACAAAAGAAAATCAAACAATCAACAGTCATGAGACAAACACAAGTTTTCATGATACAAATATTTCCTTATTCACACAAAGCTACATCAATTTAATACTGAGTTAATTTCTCTTACAGCTAATGACGCCATTTTAGATACATCAATAAACAAAGTATATTCACCATCCAGTAGCATAACATCGCAGCGGAAACTTGAATGGGATTCTTTAGCTGATGTTGGTTATGCTAATGAGAGTGATAAACGGACTTCAGCTTCCAGTTTAAGTACCTTAGAAAGACTGGCTTTAAGACAACAATATTCAAATGATACACAACAACAAGACAACGTTATGGGACCCCCTACTGCTCATTCCACACCTGTTGATGAAGCTGACATGAAACCAAAAGGTAGAAAAGGATCAAAATCTACCAAAATTTACAGGAGAGATGTTGATTGTGTTGAAGTTAATGTACCACAATGTTCGGAGTCTAATCCTCAGTCAATCAATGTTAATTTGACAAAACACATTTCATTCAGTGTAGATAAAGGTGGCGATGTTAAAATAGAAAATGTGAAAAAAGATTATTCCCTATCTCCCGATAAAGCTGTAGACACAAAACCAGCACCATATGATACAACAGATAAAGAAATTCAAACTTCTTTAATTAAAACCAAAGATAAATGCAGTAGTTCTAGTGAGGTACCTGTTCAGTTATTTGGCCAAGGAATACCGGTGCTTATAAACATTAATAATTTAAAAAGACAGAGAAGGAAGAAAGTAAATGCTTCTAAAAAGAAGCTAAGAATGAGAAAAAAAATAGATATTGACAAAGAAAATGTGCCTGTTCTTGAAAAAAGCGGAGAACAAGTTTCGGAGGCTGAAAGCTTTGAATACATGCCAGGCCATATTTATAATCAAAATCATCTTAACAAAGTATCTTCGAGATCAAACCAAACTGCTGGAAATAAATCCAGTCTGGAATCTAGTGGTGCTGCAACTACAGATTCTAGTAAGGGGTCCAAACATTCTTTCACAAAAGATTTAGAAAATAGCATAAAGTTGTTACGATCGACTTTAAACAAACGCTATGATGACACTGAATTAAAAAAAAAGTTAATCAAGGAAGTGGTGCAGAGATTACTCAAATCAAGTTATAGGGACGATGAAAGCACCACCGATTTTTTATCTGGTCTGAGTTTTAGCAGTAAAAAGATTGGTCTAGGCGATAACAATACTACTTCAAGCACTTCTGATGCAAACAACACCGCTGAAAAAGCTAAACTGACAAGACCCAAAAAATCTATTCTTCGGGTAGACAAATTCAATCCTAACTCCGTCGCATCTACATCCCAAAGTGCACCAAATTTGCCTGTGGCATCTAATAGTGAAAATCCTGTGTCAACTAACCTCTCTAAAGTTCTGATTACATCTAATTCATCATCTAATACATCTAGTAAGGAAAAAACGTCTTCGGATACGGCATTTGCAAAGACATCCTCTGAAGAGCTATACCAGAAGTATTTAGAAGCTTTACGAAGGGAAGAAGCCTACAAAAAACATTTGAGAGACAAAGAACAGTTTTTAAAACAGAAACTTGTTGCTTCAGACACAGCCTTTAGAAACACACCACCTGTCTTAACAGGACAAGCATCGAGATTGGATGTTAAAAGTCGTTTGAAACTAAAAGAATTAATGAAAGACTTGACGAGAAACAACTATGATGATGGATCTGGTGATGCCAGTAAGCTTGAAGGTGGTTTTGCATCTGATGTTGGCTTGCTTAACAGCGAAGGAAGAAATCAGAGAAGACATTCTGTGTTTACTCTGTCATCGTCGGGAAATTCTGATCAAAGCAAAAAATCTAACTTGAAGAAAAGCGATATCAAAGATGCTCCCAAAGCTGGACATAGCAGAAATTTCAATCACTATTGTTGCTGCCCACATCACTCCAATAATACATTAGGTGTTTCTGATAGTTCTGTGCAAGTTAATTTAAGGAGTGAAGAGGGGGCTTATCGTAAAAACAACGACAATGTTGCAATTGGTCCGCCATGTCCGGCAAAATCTCACCAACCCCGAACACACATCGTGTCAGATGACAACACAGGGGATATAAAGTATCTATGTTTGTGCAACCCTGAAGTTCAAAACCCTTCTGATAACTTTTTAATTTATAAATGTTCTCGTCTAGACAGCAAAACAATTTGTTGTAAAATACCAGATTTGCCTAAAACCAGTGCTTTGAAATTGCTCTCAGAAAGCACAAAACCTTCAAAGAGTTCTCAGACTTGTATAAAAATACCAGATTCTTCGCCTATGCAAAAGGAGCAATTATGTATACATGAGGCGATCAGGGTAACTCAGACTGATATAAGTATTAATCCCAAAATATCTGATCCAACTCTATCTGATATTCAGATTACTAGCAATTGTGACTGCGTAAAATTAATTCGCGAACAATATAGACAAGTATCAAAAACGAGTATTGACAGTGATTCAAATGGAAATGAATTAGAGGAAAATATCGCACGTCATGACAACATTGAAATTTCTAACCAGCCAAGTACCTCTAAAATTTACTTTCGGAGAGAAAATAATGAGACAAAGAAAACAACAGAAAATGTCGAAATACAATCTGAGTTACTCTTGCAAGATCGACAAACGCAAGGTTTTTATGGGGACGGCGGCGATTATACTATACCTCTCCAAGGCACGAACATGACGCTAAAAGTAAGTGTTGGTTCAAATCCTATTACAAACATGGAAGTTTTTGATTCTAGTGGCCTTGGAAGACCTGTAGACTCCGTAGATTCGAATGAAATGTTGATACAAGGATTTTGTTATAACAATGCTGTCGGGACTGATGTTGTCAGTACGGCAGATAATGCTACATCTTTAACTGGGCATTCAGAAACTAAGGATGTATTTTCTCAATACGAACGCAAGACTCGTACGTTTAACACTATATTTACCGAAGAAAGGACTTTAAAGTCTCAAGACGATGCATCGGATAGAAATCGACCCCAGAGAAAGCAATTATTACGCTCAAACACATATAGTGGTATTGAAGATGTGTCTTGCGGAACCCGAAAAGAAATCCTTGATGATTTCTATGACCAAGAACAATGGTCGACTTACCCTAAGACATCTGAAAGAAAAGTTGGAACTACTTGCGGCCCTTTTTATCCTGAAAGAAGAGAGGAAGTAGATTCCGCCAGTAGTCAAAACTATTTGAATGACCCATGTCCTTGTCCAGAGTCCAGTGAATGTCTAAATGTTTGTGGAAAAAATGCTGAATGTAGAAAGGTTACGCCTCGACCTACAGAACCTGTTAAAATGGTAGATACTGGCTGTAGCCCGATAAGTGGAACGAATCTTGAACCTTGCCCATGTCCTGAAAACTCTCCTTGTGGAAATCTCTGTGGCGAAAATGCGGAGTGCAGAAAAGTAAATGTACGTGATGAGAAACCAAAAGTTGTGGAGAGGATTGGGCCTCTTGGGGCAACTGATTGTTCTCCAGTGAAAAAAAGAAATCCCTGTCCATGTCCTGTGCCAGCTAAATGTGGTAATGTCTGTGAAGAAAATTCAAAATGTTGGAATAATTTACGAAGCGTGTCTACTGGAACACCATGTGATACACCCCGTATTACTGAAGTAAAAACAAGTGAAAAGTTGCCTTGTAGTTGTCCAGATTCTGCTAAATGTGGTGGTTATTGTTCCAAAGATGCTGCTTGTAGAAAACAGGCGGGTTTAGGACAAAGTATTGTACCTCCTCCCCCCCGTAAGACTCCCTGCTCATGTCCTATTTCTGCTAAATGTGGAGGTTATTGTGGTAAAGATGCGGCTTGTAGAAAACAGCCGTCTGGTTCGGGAGAGAGAATATCTCCCCGTAAAATTCCTTGTAGTTGTCCCAGTTCTGCAAAGTGTGGAGGATTTTGTGGTAAGGATGCAGCCTGCAGAAAACAAGAAACTTCTGAATGTTCCAAACCTGAATCTCCCAAAAAATCTTCTTGTGGCTGTCCTAATTCTGCAGACTGTAAAGGGATTTGCAAAAGTAATGCTGCTTGCAGACAAACAAATGCGAATACGTGTGGTCTAAATATTAGCGGTGAACCTCATGGAGATAGCCCTCCAGAAAATTCTGATTCTGACTACGCAGATTTTAAACAGCTTAAAGACTATTTGAGGAGTCAAACTTATCCACTGCAATCTAAAAAAAGCACAAGACGTAATCGTAGCCCAAGTTTACCATTAAACATCAGAAAAGCTACTTTGACAACTGAAGATGATGAATCTCCAAGCGAAGAACAATTATACCCTGGTACATCCGAAGTACAAAAAAGTGATTCAAATGACGTAATATCGAACGTTATTCGAGATGTTACTAACCGATATTCTAAAAAAGATTTAGGAAAAAGCGAAAAGAAGAAATGCTTTAAAGAAATTGTGTCTATTTTAAACTATTTGCTGGATACAGAAGAAATAACTAGTAACGACAGAACAAAAGCATTTAGAGGACTTGTTGTTGAGAGTTCTAGTTCTGAATCAACTGCTTGTGGTCAAAAAGAAGATAACCCTAAGCCAATTTTCGGACTTGGTGCATCTACCTCTCGAGGGACTTGTACTGAAAATGCAAAAGAAAATGACTGCATGACTAAACCTAGTGAAGAATGCTGTGAGAAAAAAACATGTGATAAAGGCGTACAACTTTCTGACAGAAAACCTAAATCTACAAAGCACTGTCCCGAGTCGTCAGACCTGATTTCCAGTGAAATCCCTTGCACGTCATCTGATTCCGTTACGTGCAAAGTTCTAAATAAAATTAAAAACGAATGTGAAAAATACCATCGAAAGTGCTGCAAACGCCATCAGAGTCCAAAAAGATGTCAGTGTTCCAGCACTGCTTCGGCGAGTTGCGATCAATGCAAGCGAATTGTCTTGTGCCAATGCAGATCTATATCAGCAAATTGTGACCAATGCCAGCGGGTTCACCACTGCCAATGTCGTCCACATAATCGATGCAAATGTAAAGGCTACAGACCCAAAACCGCTTGCGAGAAAATAAAAAAGAAGTGCGTCGCTTATAATCTAATAATTCAAACATCAGATAGCGCGATTGGTGAAAAGTGCGAACAAAGTTGTCGCCCACTGAAGAATATTATCGTAAAAGTGCCTCCAAGAAAGCCATCGACTTGTAACATTCCTTTTAAGGAGTTAGAATGTGAAATTGGAAAGCGGTGTAGTCCCCGCAATGA
Organism: Teleiodes luculella; assembly: GCA_948473455.1. Taxonomy (NCBI): domain Eukaryota; kingdom Metazoa; phylum Arthropoda; class Insecta; order Lepidoptera; family Gelechiidae; genus Teleiodes; species Teleiodes luculella. The sequence goes on from OX419600.1 coordinate 12,405,462, forward strand.
AGGAAGAAATCAAAGATCTAGAAGTTTGCCTAAAAACGACAGTGTTTCTAGTACAGATGATGGTGTAAAGTCAACTCTATTCACAGTAAAAGACTATTTAGAAAAGAATCGGCCAGATTTCATTGAGCAAAGCGGTCAGCGACAAAAGTGCTTGAAGATGATAAGCGAATCTAGGTAAGCCAGCTTTACTTACATAATATTTGATGGATGAACAGCGATCGGAAACATGAAACAAGGTGTACAATTTTTTTTAATTTAATGCTGTCTGAATGACATATAAGTTGCTTTTTTAGTAATTCAATATCGCAATCTTAGCACCCTGCTTTCCGGTCCCTGTTGATGATATCTCTTAACGTGATCCTACTGTTAGCAGGTGCTACACCTTATAAGTTTTTAATACCTATTAGTTAAAAAACTTATAAGGATGTTTCCTGTATAACGAAAAAAGTACAAGACAGATATTAATGAAACTTTTAAGTGTTGGATTGTACGAGTATACGAGTATTGCCTTTAAATCAGAATACCAACCATAGTAAAATAGTTCAGAATTTCATAGCACTAACTAATTGTAAATATTTTTGCGCGTAATTATAGAAAATAGGTTAAAAGTCATTGAGTATTGGTAATACCGTATTACCAATCTCGAAATTCTCGGAAGGAACTGGTGGTACTTTTTTGCATTATTATATTTTCAAAATAGCGATACGCAACCGCGGCACGCAGAGTTTAACCTTTTTTCGTTTAGCCGCTATTCGAATATAGTTTGTAGGAAAGAAGAGATCACCAGCTCCTCCAGATACATAGTAGGTATTTCTAGGTGTTTATAACGCCCTTTAGCACTCACCAGTTTTTCTTACTGCAGCGACCCCTGTGGCCCTTGCAGTTCCTGCGAGCCTTGCAGGCCTTGTTCCCCTTCAATGAAAACAATCGTTATACATAATCCAAGCACATCTTCCTCTCCCAGATGTGCGCCGCCGTGCACTTTGTTTTGCAGAGGTATATCGCTCGTTTCTTATTTTACATCATTCATCTCATCACCATCTCGCCTTGACGTCCTCTGCTGGATAAAAGTGTCAAAATTCAAAACCCTCCATGAAGTTAAAAAGCTCTGCTCAAATCAATCTTGAATGTAGAGGTAATCTTAGCTCATGTTTTATATAAATGAGCATGTCTGACTGAACCCTTTCACAGAAACGTGCCTGAAACGCATTTGGCTAATAAACGCATTGTAACTGATAACATTGTTAACAATAACGCAGAGAGCTAAATACGCTATGTACCATAATATAATTTGAATAAAAAAATAGAGGCGTTATGATATTAGTTTGAATAAAAATTAGAAAACCTCTCGATGATATGCGCAACATTAGATCTGTTGCCCTTATCCAGTGGCTTTCCGCGTTCCTATTTCCATTGCGTAGTCGATTCGAGAACCTTTGGCCCTCACTGTCACTAACCAGTTTTTGAACTATATTGATGACTTTATTTACCTCATTAACCATAGTAAAACGATTGTTAGGTGTGTGATGTTATGTTAGAATATAATGAATGATTATAAAAATGTTCCAAATTCTGGTCAGGCGTAGGTAATTGTATTTAAGGCGTAGGAGTACCTTTTTCAAACCTAAATGGCGGAATTATTCCAAACGCTTTTAATATATAGTCGCATGGTTTAGCACTGGCTAACCTAACCTAACATTCTGAAGTAATCAAGCCCTTTAAATTGACTAGACGTTTCTTATAGGGGTTCAAATGGGCTGTGACCCCTACGCGTCTAACCCCTGCCAAGAAACCCAGCCCTGTGTGCCTTGTAATCCCTGCGAAACGTATGACCCCTGTAATTCTCGTAGCTGTAAACCATGTAATACGTTTGACCCTTGCGAACCTTGTGTGGACAATAATCAAATGCAAGTAACAACTATTGGTGAGTGCTATTGTACCAAATAATGCGTTTCATATGACACCTGTAATTCTCGTAGATGTAAACCATGTAATGCGTTTAACCCTTGCGTGAACAATAATTATAATAATGCAAGTTCAAAAAACGTCACTGTCAAAACTACGCCAGAATCATGGTGTAAGAAAACAAGGTCTAACACTCCGACCACGTGACTGACACAAGCCTTCGTTATTTCTACGTCATTTTGCCTGTTCATCCTTGTCGAATGCGTGTAATAGACAAGGATGAACAGCGCAAAATGACGTAGGCTTATGTCAGTCACGTGGATGGAGTGTTAGACCTTGTTTTCTTGGACCATGGCCAGAATCAAGCATGGCGCAGATTCTGTTTCAATCGCTAATCGATGGCGCAAATTATCTGACGTTGATTTGATCTTGGAGTGATAGTTAATAAATTAAAATGAAAAAGTAAATTATTTAACATAGTTTAAACGGTACGATATCTGTATAGGCATGTATAAGTTGACAGTTGACGCGGTGCCTTGTTTGCGTTAGATTTTGTATGAAAGCACTGCTTCGAACTCTTTGTGGAACGTTACTAATGGTCACCAATAGACTTCAAAGCAGCGCCGTAATTTTTTGTATTTTTGTTTCGTAATACTTATTAAAGGTATACATCAATCAGAATATCTTGTATGCGTTTAATCGCATCTTGTAACGATTTCTCGGCAGGTTCATTATTTCTAACACGCTTTTATTAGCTTCACTTGTAACTATGTTCTCTGAGTTCTGATGACAATACATGACTAGCTAAGAATCGTCACTACAAAATATCCAATATGGCGGCCTCCCCAAGATGGCGGACTGGCTGTTTGAAATCCACCCCCATGATATGGGTATCAAATGAAAGGGTTTGCTGTCAGGAATACGAAAAAAAATAGTCACGTGACTTAAATCCAATATGACGGACGTCCAAGATGGACAGGAAGCGTGTTTTTTAGTTTTTTAAACTATTATTTGAACAGATGACATCTGTTTTAGTACTTAATGGCGTACGTTTATCATGTGTTTTTCAAATATTGTAGGGCGAACCATCGCTCATTCCGACGTAAGCTGCTGTCAATGCAAGTGCAAGTGGAACCGACGCTAAGGGGGCTCAGCGAGAGCGACCTAGAGGCGCTCGCGAGAGAACTCGGGTTCAACTTGCGACATAAGAAGGGTGAGAAACAACTGCTATCAAATCATTGAATGCACCTGCAAGCACCCTTCAGGTAACAACGCCCGCACCCGCCGGCGGGTGCGCGGCCAGAACCAAAATCAAAATTGGAAATCAGAGACGCGCCCATCAGGCGTCGTCTCCTTCACGATGTTTTCCAATATCAACGTGCTAGTTCAGGTAACAACGCCCGCACCCGCCGGCGGGGGCGCGGCCAGAACCAAAATCAAAATTGAAAATCAGAGACGGAGCCCCTCAGGCGTCGTCTCCTTCACGATATTTTTCAATATCAACGCGCTAGGCCGTGGTCCGAGGCTCCCTCGAGCCGCCCCTAGAGGCGTTGGTATATGACTTTTTTTTGGGGTAGAGTCTTCCACTCCCCCGCCAGTCCGGTGAAGCTTGATTTGTCGTACCTTTTCGACACAAGCATAGGTCAATTCAAAAAAAAAAAAAAAAACCGTGCTAGGCTGTGGTCCGAGGCTCCCTTGAGCCGCTCCTAGACGCGTTGGTATATGACTTTTTTTAGGGGTAGAGTCTTCTGCTCCCCCGCAAGTCCGGTGAAGCTTGATTGGTCGTACCTTTTCGACGCAAGCATAGGTCAATTAAAAAAAAAAGCACCTGTAAGCCTAGCATGCATAGCAAGCGATTATCTCAAACTGCGAGAAACCTGCTACGCTGAATATTTCTTCAAAAAACACTTCTAATAAGACTTACTTATACAAATTATACACCGTAAAATTTAACTGGTTGTTTATCCGCACTCAGCATCTCTTTTTTTTTTTAATTGACCTATGCTTGTGTCGAATAGGTACGACCAATCAAGCTTCACCGGACTTGCTCAACATCTCGCAGTTTCGTAGTACTCATGAAACTGGAACAACTTTCCCTAAGGAACATAGGGTAAAATCAAAATTCAACTTGTCATACAACGTGACCGGTACGTGGCTGATTAAGTACCTATATGAAAAGTTAAAAAATAACTAACTAGTTTTTTTCTTCCAGAACCGTCAAAATTAATTAGTGAACGCGAAATGAAGAATCATTCAAAGAAGATATACAAACAGTTGCCGGAAGTGGTCCAGAAGAAAGAAGATTTGAAGAAGGAAAATATGAAGAAAACCAATCTGCTGTTGGCTCAGATTTTTAAGAAGGTGATTATTTTATTTTACTTATACACCACTATGGTTTTTTTTTTCTTATTAATCCGGACAGAAGGTCATTGCGCACATTTTTTCAAACGATACGATAAAACTATAGGAAATTATCGGGTCTATATTGAAAATCCATAATCGTTCAATGTCATACCGATTATAATCCATAATTTTGAAATACATATTTTTAAAAGCCCTAACTTTAATACGAATACTATTAGTATGTATAATAATTAAAAAATATAAATTTGACAAATACAGTAAACATATATTAAATTATTATTTTTAATCAACAAAAATGCTGTTTCTCTTAGATAACTTTTTTACCAAATATCTTAAATTTTTGATTTTAAAAGATTATAGAATTATGGATTTTAATAATTATGCTAAATAATGATATGTATTTTTAAATTATGGATTCTAATTGTTAAACTTTTTAAAGTTATGGCAAGTCTGTTATGGATTTTCATAATAGGGATATTAATTTTATGCAATTTAAGGGGCACCCGAAATTATCACAGCTAAACCCGATTTGGCATACCGTAGTAAAAGGCGGGGTGACATTTTGGCGTTACATAATTTTTAATAACTTTCAAAAAAAGAAAGAGGGACTTTTATTTATTTATCATCACTACATAGTATAAAATAAAGTCGCTTTCTTTGTCCCTTTGTACGCTTAAACCTTTAAAACTACGCAACGGATTTTGATGCGGTTTTTTTTAATAGATAGAGTGATTCAAGAGGAAGGTTTATATGTATAATACATGCATAATATACTGAAGGATAACCCACAATAACCATTTTCCCGTGCGGAGCCGGGGCGCGTCGCTAGTTTGTAATATAACATCACGTCCGGATTTTTATGAAACAGACATAGCGTGCCATAGCGGTCCGCCCGCGTTGTTTTTTGGCTTTCCCGTGCACAGCTTCCCGTAGGAATGAGATATTTTCCCGCGGTAAAAACTATCTAAGGTGTTGACCAGGCACATAAGTTACCACCATGCAAAATTTCATTCAAAACAGTTTCGGAGATTAGCTCGTAAAAAGTGACAATAATAATAATGTGGGACATCTCAGGCAGAGCCTGTACTATGGGTGCCAGACAGCTGATATACATACATATATAAATATACAACATCCAGACACAAGGCAAACACAAGTGCTCATCACACGAATGTTTGTCCTGGGCGGGATTCGAACCCGCGACCCTGTGCTTCGGAGGCAAACGTACTACTAACTAGGCTACGAGGCCGCCATGCAATTTAACATCTAAGTATTTATTTACTTTTTTCAGAATCTTCAAAGGAAAACTCTACGTGGCTCCGTGAATCTATCAAACTACAGTACTGTAATCAAGATATGACGTATAATATAATAATATTATAACTAAATAATGAGTTTGTCTCGTGTGTTCATTTTGTACATTTTGTTATATTTTAATGTATTTTTGTAGCTTACATTGTTAATGTCGCTTTTATTGACGTTTTGTAATAAAACATTTTTTTTATTGCTGAATAATGTTTATTTATTTTACAATATTATTAGTACCTAATCTATCATTTTAAACCCTGACTAGAAAAATAAAAATCTTACTCTGGGGGCGCCACTTGGTTTTATGGTAGTAATTTCCATTATTAAATTAGTTCCATTAAAATTCCGCATTATGGCGAGGTTTTTTTATTTTTCTGGGTGGGCTTTTACTACTTGTATGTTTCAGTGTTTTTCCGTTCTTTCAATTTTTCTAGGGAGAACAGCTTTTGTAATATTTTTTTTATTAAATAAAATAATTATGTGTAGCAGAATCCGTACAAGGGAACATGATTATTATGACTAATCCTACTAATATTAAGTATAGGTACAACGCGAAAGTTTCTGAGTATGGATGTAGTTTGTTACTCTTTCACGCAAAAACTACTAAAATGATTTAAATGAAACTTCACAATAATAAATATCTTATAGGTACCTATACATCAGAATAATACAATACGCCGCCACAGATAACGCTATATCTGCGGCGGAGTACTGGTCCTCGCAAATTTAACCGCTGAATCGACTCGCAAAGAAGAATACAATACCTTTACGTGACATCAACAGTGTTGCCAGTTTTTTATCTGCGCTGATTGGTTTGACAAGCTCGCTTTTGACATTTTATTCGACATGCACGCCATCTATTTGAGTCAATAGAACCAACCTTCTTTTTTCTTAATGTCATCTTGAAAATCCCTCATTACGTCGCTAAATGAGCCTAATACACTTTTTACCGCGGGAAAATACTTCTTTCCCACGGGAAAACCTGTTAACGCGGGCGGAGCCGCGGGGCGGAAAGCTAGCCATTGATAAATTATTTCATTATTCTCTTTCAGCTTTAAGAACAATTTCCTTGAGTTTCTTGTTGTCCACTTTGCCTGCTGCGGTCATCGGCAATGCCTCCAGGAATATCACCCCGCCGCGCAACTGCTTCGTGTCAGTCAGATTATCTGTAGCAAAATATTGTTATAAATTATTTTCTAACAACAGACCCGGCGAAGGTGATTTCAGTTTACGAATAGTAGGTATATGTACTTAAACCCAGGTTAATTAAGTTATTTTTTTATTTGACCGACGCTTGTGTCGAAATAGTACGACCAATCAAGCTTCACCGGACTTGCGGGAGAGCAGAAGGCTCTACCCCAAAATTAAGCCAACGGCAGGCGAATTTCATACTGCCACAGATATCATTATACTGGGTTCATCAGAATCCCCTTGAAATAAAATTAAGCTGAAATCAGGGTGATTGATTAGGGCCTTAGTCGATTTTACACAACCTTTGAATTACTTCGCAAGTGTGTGCTGGTTTCCTCACAATGTTTTCCTTCACCGTAAGAGCGAGCCTTGGCATGGCATAACATCGTAAGTACACCTGCTCATACCTGTGAAGAAATTGAAAGGTTGTGTTCGAAATTGGCCACACTGGGCCGCTAAAGTTTATTCACCCTAATTCAGGGTAGGGTCGCTCGAGCCCCTCGGTGGGGACATAATAAATATGGGCCACTTTTAATTATGATGATTTGAGCTTGCTTATCGTGTTGGTTTCGAGGTTAACCTACCAACCTACCTCACAAACCCTGGTGTCGGATTTATAGAACCGCCTTAGGCTTCCGACATGGCTCTTATAACGATTACATTCGTAGATAGTAGCCGGGACCAACGGCTTTATGTACCTTCCGAAGTACAGAATCATTCTTTGCTACATTTATAATTATTTGTAAATAATTGAAGAACTTAGGGCCAAAGAGTTCAACCTACTTTTGACTAAATCCTTGATCTCTTGTGCTGAGACGTTACTCCCTGGACGTCTGACCACACAGGCCACTGGCAGGTCACCACACTCATAGTCCGGGATCCCAGTTACAGCCACATCCGAAACACCAGGGTGTCCTGCGATCACTGATTGAACCTCGGCTGGTGACACCTAGAAATTCGAATAGTTATGCATTATTAATCCAAATGTAAGTAGTTAGTAAAATGCGTTTACTGGGTCATATCCTCATTCCTAAACGAAAAGAGGAACGGTGTTTAGCAGTTTTGCGACGAGTGACGAGCGACGATGATGAAAACCAACGTACCTAGGTAATTGTTTAGCTACAGCTACCGGATCGGCGTGAGCTGTGGCCAATTGGCCATAGAAAAAGAAAGAAAATTTTCAGGGTTGTAGAGAGACGAAATTAGGTGGCTTGATCCAGTCAAAACCTCAGTGACTTGGTACTAAGATATTTTTGTTTTGCTTCCTTCCGTTACGACCAATAGAAAATCACCAATATAAAGCTGCATGACTTTTGGAGCAATCGCAGCCCGTACGCACCACAGCTAGTTGATAGAATTTCTTTCATTTTGCTACGCCCTAATTTAAAAGGGTGCTTGTAATAGTTAAGGCTTTAAAGCCTAACCAAAGAAATAAGAAACCTGCTCTGGGGGCGCCACGTATACATTTATACGACTAGGTATGGCAACAATTTCCCTTATAAAATTAGTTCCATTGAAATTCCGCAATATGGCGACGTTTTTTATTTGTCTGGTTGGGCTTTACATGTGTGCAACTGTGCATTGAATAACTTATAATGATTATGATAGACCATCTGGCTTTGCTTCACGGTGTTTGTTGGAAAACGTTTTCCATTTATCTAGCAGCTTTTTCTCAATCTTTCTGAGTATATTCCTTCGTTTTTCTTTTCAAATTCGTTAGAGCAGAGACAGGTGCTGCCGCCTACGAAATAACCATAAACTCATTAGAGCAGAAACAGGTGCTCGGAAATCTCAACTCTAAAATCGGCTTTTTACGGGCTAAACCATGGAAAAATCGCTTGTACGGTGTATGGACATATGGTAGGGCGTTTATGAAGCAATCTATTGGCACTTTTATTTCACTATGTGCCAATACAAAAAATTTAAAAAAAAATATTCGAAAGTGACAGATTGTATGAGCGTTGTGGAAGTGTTGTGTTTATTTTACAATTTATTCAAGAATTTACCACAAATGAGGTCTAAACTCGACAAATAAGTGTTTTATAGTGAATCAGTGATGTGCCAAAAGGTATTCTAATAAGAATTATGTGTTTTCCAATTAGAAAAAAATTACGAAAATTTACTTCGGCATCATGGTAAGTTTTTTCCATTGTTCGATATTTACTATGAAAAATAGGGTCATATACCGTAATTTATACTAAAAAGCAAACAAAAAACAAATAGTTCAATCAATTATCTGCAATATTCTCAAATTTCATCAAGAATAATACAATAGTTGCAGAGTAATTTTGGTTCTTGCAAAAGCTTGCAAAAAAAGTTGCAAAAAAAAAAAAAGCGGTCAGCGGTCCGTGTGGAGTTTACTGGCAGAATAGATGTTGCGCCATTTTTGTGTTTGAGGGCTAATTAACTAACTAATCAAATAAGTTTTGGTACGTACTTAAAGTCATCAATAACCGTATCAGCTCCGTATTCCTTCAATAGATCTTCAAAATACATAAAACCTTCTACTGCCTTGTCAAAAGTTACTACGTTGGATTCGATTTTACAGTTCTCTAGAGCATCACGGACATCTTTTGCTTTTTCACTTTGACAGAATACGATTTTTGGCTCGTCATTTGTAAACAATTGCAGCTCATCTGAAAAGTGAAAAACAACAGTTATATCTAATCAGTTATATTGTGTAATAAAATTATAATGCTAAAAATAAAGATAGAGTCTGTTTGAGGCTTTCGCGCTTAGTACACATTATTTTGTATATTTACGGGTCTTATCAAGATAATTTTGATTAGGTATGTTTTAGGTGGTTGAAGTTAAAACTGCGACAGGAAAAACGCACAAGCGTTCTGTCACAAAGGTGTGCTTATTGCCTTTGGACTGTGACAATGACAAATCACAGGGTTTGGGGCAGTAAACACACTTTTGAAAACAAAATAAAATATTATGTATTTTGTTGTAATCTATTTAAAATACTATGTAACTATAATAAGAATGTCTTTAAGTTTATCTTGTGACAATGCCCTATATTGTCTTTGTTTACATTTTATTGTTAACATATCATTGTTACACTTTTAATAAGTTTGTAAGTTTATTTCTGTCGCCGTGCCGAATATGTTGGCAACACAACATGATGTTTTTATACTTTGGCAACTCTGTATTTCTGTCATTCTGTTCTTTTGTTTTTGGTTCCACACAATAAACTTTACAATATTCTATCAGTTCGTGATTTAATTAAAATACCAGCTAAATAAAATACAGTCCATTAATATAGTAGGATGATACCTTATTTTTGCCCGACGTTACGGCGCATGCCGTGGTCGCGAGCTAATCGTAATCGTGATGATCGTTTCGTAAAACATACCTCTAATTAAAATTATCGCATTAAGACCCGTAAATATACAAAATAAAGATAAAGTCATTCATTATAATAATATAAATACTATAATAGTTGAACAAACAGTTTTTATCAGTTTCATAATATTTCGTGCGTGCGTAACAATTTGTGTATGTAGAACTTTGGAATGAAGTAGGATCACGACATTAATTTATTATTTACAGAGATTTTATCATTTATTACAAAACTATTTTAATATGTGTTATGTATAAGTCACTCCCTACGTTACTAGATTTGTCTACGATTAACAATTATAGTCTAAAAAATTGAACAGTTTGAAAAATATACATTTGTACCAATACTTACAAACACCTAAAGTTCTATCAATTGGAGCTATGGCCACTCCCAGATACAGCGCTGCGTACATTGGTATGCACAAGTGGAGGTGGTTCAGGGCCATCAGAACTATGACGTCACCGCGCCTCAAACCCAGAGCTTTGAACGCCTCGGCGCATCGCACACTGCGCTCCAACACCGACCCACTCGTCTCCGATTGGCCAGTTGCACCATCAATCTACAAAAAAAACGTAAAATAAATCACGATGTCATGATAAAATTGATTCTACTTCTATAAGATGGTTGTTTGTACTGTAGGCATCTGTGATACCATCATCATCATCATCATCATCATCCATGATAGATAAAAGACCATAGGTATGCCATTTACACCGTAGGTATATTTTTAATTACTACTAAAAGTTAGTTTCCTTATGCTTAACTATAACAGTAGGTATATTGCATCTAAATGTCATGGTTTTAAGTCAAATCTATAACAATCGTTTAAGGTTATAATAACAACAAATAAACGGCGACATAAAGAAGAGTTTTATATAGGTCTAAAGACAAAAACGGAATTAAATTCGTTTATTATTAAATTAAATAATACTGGTCCAAGTATTGGTCCCTGAGGTACATTGGTTTTAAAATAAATGAGCCTATAATACTTTCTGCTGACAATCTAACAAACAATATGGAGGAAAGCAGGGGCGAGACCAAGAAATGAGAGCTTCTGCGGTAGAGGTAGAATGTAGGTTATCTACTTGATCAAAGGCTTCTGTGAAATCTAAATATACCACGTCTACTCGAATAACTTCATCCTTCACCTGAGTCTGTGTGTTAGGAACTCAACTGTATGTATATTCTGTACTTGCCTGTAAAGTGAGACCTGGTTCATCTTTGAGTCCCTGTAGTATCAGCTTGCCGAGATGGAAGCGATCGGAATGTCGGCCCGACTCAGCCACTACGCGAGAACTCAGCTCGCTCATGTACCAATGCACGGCATCATTCATACGTCTTTGTCCAAACATGTTGAGAAGTTAACTGACGTATCACCGCCAGATTTTGCTTATTAGAGATAAGATTAAAATGCCGAAAAAAGAACAAGCATATAAAATATCTTGTCAATATTGTCAACATTACATACTGTCATTTTAGATATGAAAAGTTACATAATGTTGGTAATAAAATAAATTATCTTAACGAAAAGTTATCGTAGGTAATTACAAGATTACTACATATTTTATCTGAAAGATCAGTAGACTGCCAAATAATAATTACGTTTGGATAAATAATAATTTATTCGCTTTGTTACGCCGGGGAGCATTACAAACTACAATTTATAAAGTTACAAGTTACTAGTATAGTAAATGTTCATAGCCTAGCGTAGTAAAGTTAGTCTCAAATGTAAACCATTTAATTTATATTTACTACAATATCAACTATGCTTCCATCTTCATTTAGAGCACACCAGATATTTATATCAAAGACTGTATGGACCAGTCAATTTGTACAGTCGTAAAAGTAATCAAGTAGGTATTATGATACGTCGGCGATTATTTTTCCCTACTTATCTGGTCCTCTTACTTACCTTCTTGTAACCGTTTTTACTTTGTCCACTGTACCTACTACAAACTAACTTCGTTAACATTGACAGGAAGTAATCCCTCGTGAAGAGAATCCGCCTTTGCATTATAATAATTATGTTTTGTATCTGTAGAATAAAGTCTATACAAATAAACAAAATACTTACGTGAGAAGAAAACCAACAAACCAAAGAATACTTTGGAAGTGCGTCATGTTCAATTGTCTTCTATGGGTTAATCCATTTCATCCAATCTTTTTTGTAGTTTAGGCGTGAAAGAGGAAAGAACGCACAAACTAACTCTACAGAAAATATAATAGTACACACTGGTAACAACTTCAGTTTTTAAGCGTTGGTCCTAAAATTTACATCTTTTATTGATTAAAAGTATAATAATCTTCAAATAAGATGACAAGTCTCAATTTTAATATTATCTTGTCACTAGAGGCCTTGCAACCTCATTTCTATTTCTTTCTCGTCTAAATTCAAATATTCAATTTTGGAATTCTTTCGTCATTCATACGTCATCTTCGTCTATTAATCTTTCGTTTTTTCCCTTGACTGCAGGCCTTGACGGTCGTATTTCTTCAAATTTTTCTATTTTTGTAAAATATTCGTATTGTAATTTTGAACGCCAAGTTTACATCTGTTGCTTTCCATGTAAATAAATATATGTTAAAAGTTCAGCGTTCTTATTTCACCACCAGTGCGTAAACTTCAATCCCGCCGCTCCTGTCGGGTAGTTCCCATTTGTTCTATAGAACTGACGTCACTGGGACAAATAGGAAAAAATAATTATCAAGTTTTCCATAGAACTATAAATATCTCGCTTTTTCAAATAGTTCTACCTAAAGAACTTCGAATAGTTCTTCGATAACATCACTTATATATTGCCTTTTCAGCAGTTTCGATTTGTATTATTATAGTCCATTTTCGCGTTTTTAAATAAAAACCTGTGTTTCAGCGTTCTTCACAGAAATGACGTTCAAAAGAATGACAGGAATTCGGGAAAAACAGAACATAGAACATTTTTGAAAAATTTGATTCCCAAATTATAATAATGAGTAAATAAAGATGGAAACGCTTGTATGTAGTTCTACGGAAAAAAAAAAGACAAATTTGTCCAATTTTGTCTCAGTGACGTCAGTACTATAGAACAAATGGGAACTACCCCTCCTGTCGGCTCGCCAAGGACCGTGGTGGTGAGCTGCAGGCGCGACAATCTTTAGGTAAATTACAAGTATAGAGGTAGCCGTTCGAACCGAGCGTCAGTGACACTGACGCTGCGACACGACAAATAATAATGGACTTACGGTGATGGATTTAAGAATGAATTTACTCAAAAGTGAGTTGGCGCGACGACACAGACACCGGTAACGCCGCGTCACTCGCGTCACTGTCGCATGCCTCCAAAGTCCACCTTAAATACATCACTTTAGAGTCCATTATCCTTTTTCGTGTCGCAGCGTCAGTGTCGCTGACGCTCGGTTCGAACGGCTACCTTTAGAAGTAGGTATGTGGCTTCTAGATAAACTACTAGCTTTTGAGTAAAAACAATTTAATTAATAATATTAACAAAATTTATTAATGTTTTTAAGTAGTTTCACGGTCACATAGTTATCACGAATTTAATTTGTTGTATTCCGAGTAGTTGTAGATTTTAGTACTGCTGTCCAAGGAATTGCAATTTTCGTATGGAATCGTTACGCCTCGCAACTGCGTGTATTGATAATCCTGAAAATAAAATGAAATAATTATCATCATCATAATAGATAATTTATTTTATGTCCTTAGCCTTACTAGCTTTCCGTCTCGTGGGTCCGCCTGAAAATTCCTCATTCCCAAACACTGTTCCCGTGAGAATGAGGAATTTTCCCGCGGTATAAAAGGTAGCCTATTTTATCCCGCAGGTATTTTTATCTTTATTCTAAGTTTCATTAAAATCGGTTCAGTAGTTTCGTAGCCTATTCAATGCAAACAAATAAACAGTCTAATCTTTCCTTCATATAATATTATAAGACAGTATGGATAAAAACATAAATTACATAATTATAATCCACTACATACTTAATACCAATTTTAAAAACTTCAGAATCATTAGGCCAAATATTATACATAGATAAGTCTAAGTGCCTACGCTCTACCTCATAAGGTACGGTAACTTTTTTGTTCGTGTCATGGGTCTTACATGTTATGGGTCTGTCTGTAATATGCAAATGCAATTAATGTACCTTTATGATGTTTTTGCAGACGATGGTGTGGTTGGATAATAATTATGGTATTGGATTATTCTCTGTCCGCTTTCAGAACTATTTCTTTCAGTTTTTTGTTGTCCACTTTACCTCCAGCAGTCATCGGCAATGCCTCTACAAATATTACCCCACCTCGTAACTGCTTCGTGTCAGTTAAATTTTCTGCAAAATATTTTATTAAACGTTTAAGGTATTTGTGATAAACAATTTTTACTTTCTAATCTTAAAGATCTAACCTATTGATTGATGATTGAGAAGGATGTTAGTACCCATGTCCAATGTCCATGCACCTTGATTGCTTATCTTGATTGAGATGAAATTTTAATATTATGATGAAAAGGTCGCAATTAATATGCAACCTATACGTTAACATATAAACCTATGTCTCTTGATTGTTATATTAATTTAATCTTTCATTTGGATATTTTGGATCCTTGAGATTTAGTGTTTAACTATATTTTTCAATTTCATGGTAAAAAGTCAGAAATTAGTCATGGTAATAAGCCAATACTTTTAACCAAGTCCTTGATCTCTTGTGCTGAGACGTTACTTCCTGGACGTCTGACCACACAGGCTACTGGCAAGTCACCACATTCGTAGTCCGGGATCCCAGTTACAGCGACATCCGAAACACCAGGGTGTCCTGCGATCACCAATTGAACCTCTGCTGGAGATACCTAAAATAATCTCAGTGTTTTGATGTCTTTAATAAAAAAAATAAAAAAATAAAAACAATCCCAAAAGGAAATAGAAAATGTAGTTCTTTTTGTATTTTATTGATTATTACCTGGTGGTTCCTATATTTAAGTAACATCTTTAACCTGTCAACGAAAAAGAAATTAAAGTGTTCATCTCTGTAAATCAAGTCACCAGTTTTATACCATCCATCTTCAAAAGATTCTCTGTCGGCCTCTGGATTTTTGCAGTAACCCTGGAAACATATACTTTGCATTAATTTAGGAACCTACGCGCGACTTGGGTACTTAGGAAACTACGAAACTCTTTAGCAAACTTTATCCTCAGAAGCATCATTCGGTGGAATGATGCTTGCTTATCGTCTAGGTAAGGTTAACCTACCTCACAAACCCTTGTTTCAGAATTATTAAGCCACCTATGGCTTCCGACGTACGTAGCTCCTATAACGACTAGGTACTTACATCCGTAGATAGATAGTAGCCGGGACCAACGCTTTTTATTTGCCTTCCGAATAGTTCCGAAGCACGAATCATCTTTCTTTTTGGACAATCAGGTGATCAGCCTGCAATGTTCTAACCAAACTGGGGAATTTCCACTGAAGACCTTTATTATCCGTGAGAATGTCTCACAACACAAAGTAATATTTGTTCGACGAGAGCCCCACCGGGATTCGAACCCGGAACCTTCGTAACGTCAGGCGAGCTTTTGACCCCTCGACGACGGAGGCTGTTTGGTGTCAGATAATTTTGTCACTTCCTATTCAATATCACAAATAAAATGTTTTTGCCATCTAACCTTTATTACACTTGGTCCTTTCATCCACAACTCTCCTGGTATATTCGGCCCCATAATATCAGATTTTGTGTCAACATCTATAAGCTGAAAGTTGATACTTATTATAATCATTTTCAAGATCTAATCTCAATGTTAGTATTACAATTATTACTCACTCTATACTGCAAATGTCCAAAAGGCTTTCCAAGGGATCGTGGTGTTGACCTATTGTCCAAAGAAAAAGCAAAAGAATTTAATTCGCTCATTCCGTAGCTATTGACAGCCTGAACATTTGGAATACAGTCCTGCAAAAAAGAATATTACGAACAAGTTTTTCTTTATAGAGACTGATTCCTACTTTAAATAAGTAAAGAAAAGAATCCTCAATAAATTCATTGTGATGTGTTTTAATAATGAATAGTGAGTGAGATGGTCATGTCATGTGAGCGAAACTGGTTGGGTTTACCCCATGAAATAATGTGAAACTAGTACAAGAATTTTAATAATAACAAGTTTTCCGCCTCGCTGCTGCGCCTGCGTTGACAGTTCTTCCTATGGAAATGAGAAATTTTCCTACGGTAAATCGCTCATTTATAGGTACCTACCTACCTACTGATAATTTACTTTGATGAGACGAGTAGAGTTTCAGAGATCACAGGTTCTTTCCAGATACGTACCTTAATTTTGTTCAACAATTCTTCAGAAACAACTGCTCCAGCGATAATTATACGTTCAAAACTAGTCCAGTCGTCGCAATTTCCTTTGCTTGAGTTGAAAAGAGTTGCTAGTAATGTTGGACTGATAAACAAGTCAGTAGGCTAAAAGTTTCATGAGAAGTATTAGCAGGCAATGAATGTTTAGCTACTTAGGTAGGTACCTACTTAAAATGTAAGACTATAGAGTAGAATTTTTAATATTTGTTTCGTTGTTACTGAACTATAATACTACTAGCTGACTAATGCGGAGTAAATAGTTAGAACTTACTTTCATCATTTTCATTAACACCCCTTACTTATACATCTATGTCCCCACCTACATACATCTATGGGGCTTGAGCTTAATCTCACTGAATTAAGGCGTAATTATGTAGATCTTTTTTCCCAAACAAAGAAATACTGAATAAAATCTTGAAAAATAATGCAGCTTTCCGAAATACTTACGTAGATCGAACATTTTTGTTTTCGAAATTATTATTTAAATAGCTATTTTAAAAATGTGGCAATAAAAGGTAATATTTTATTTTGAAACATATAGACATTTCAGAGGAAGCCATAAGAAATACCTTGAATAAAGCGACAAATATTATACCTTGTAAGTATTGATGAGAAAGTAAGCGTGATTTTGGTCGATTTCCTTCG
Source organism: Teleiodes luculella (assembly GCA_948473455.1). NCBI lineage: Eukaryota > Metazoa > Arthropoda > Insecta > Lepidoptera > Gelechiidae > Teleiodes > Teleiodes luculella. The sequence continues at coordinate 12,422,562 of OX419600.1, forward strand.
AAGATTGCAGGCGAGTGTATCTTAGCATTGCACTAAGAATTAGTGATATTGGTCCTGAACCCCACTGCAGTGGGGATACTAGCATGCTCATTCGAGTTGGATGAGGAAATTTAAATTCGGAAGACCTGAAACATAAAACCATAAAACAAAAGTTGTGACGAGTACCAGTTGTTGATTTATTCGGTCGCTTTTCTATATTACTGTTTTAGATACAACTTTTAATTAATTCTAATAACTATTTCCCTTTGTGGCTTTGTACAAAATAAAAAGTATTGTTGTCAATCCACATAAGATGACACAAGGGTTTCTTTTTGATACTATGTAAAAATCTTTTTCACTTATTATTACACGCTTTATATTAGCTTCACTTGTAAGTAACTATGTATGTAAGAAAATCTTGGAATCTTAATTTGACCCACTTCCCGGTCTTCGATTAGGATGAAATTTTGCACACGCTCTGAGTTCTGATGACAATACATGACTACCTAAGAAACATCATTACAAATCCAATATGGCGGCCTCCCCATTACATGTACGTAAAAAATCTTGGAATCTTAATTTGACCCACTTCCCGGTCTTCGATTAGGATGAAATTTTGCACACGCTCTGAGTTATGATGACAATACATGACTACCTAAGAAACGTCATTACAAATCCAATATGGCGGCCTCCCCATTACATGTACGTAAAAAATCTTGGAATCTTAATTTGACCCACTTCCCGATCTTCGATTAGGATGAAATTTTGCACACGCTCTGAGTTCTGATGATAATACATGACTACCTAAGAAACGTCATTACAAATCCAATATGGCGGCCTCCCCATTACATGTACGTAAAAAATCTTGTAATCTTAATTTGACCCACTTCCCGGTCTTCGATTAGGATAAAATTTTGCACACGCTCTGAGTTCTAATGACAATACATGACTAGCTAAGAAACGTCATTACAAATCCAATATGGCGGCCTCCCTAAGATGGCGAACTGGCTGTTTGAAATCCACCCCCATGATATGGGTATCAAATGAAAGGGTTTGCTGTCAGAAATACGAAAAAAACAGTCACGGGACTTAAATCCAATATGGCGGACGTCCAAGATGGCGGACAGAAAGCGTGTTTTTTAGTTTTTTAAACTATGTATTATTTTATTACTAGAAAACATCATACCTACCACACAGTTGCTAATCCAATTGTCCAGTTTTTGTGCGTTGAAATCGTTTGCTTCGGAAAGCCAGATGATCCACTTGTTGAAATTAAGAAAGAAGTGGTTGTCGTGGAGTTCCACGATGTCCCAAATATCACGAGATGCCAGGTCAGTAAATATCAATAGAGTAAAGACTAATTCTATTATCTATGGCATGCATATGTCAAACACAGTAACTAAATACCGCCACGGCAAGAAGTTAAATTGAAAGTTTATCATTGTTAAAAAGGATAATCTTGCTTAAGAGCCAGCCTCTTAAGCTACAGCTAAGTGTTTTTGGTTTCTTAGTTATTCTAACTTAGTTGATAAATATAAAGTCATAGTAAATTAGTCCTATAGCAATTCACAAAGATTCTAAAACGTTGATGAATGTTTGACCGTCTTATATCTTAAATAATAATGTTGTTTGATTTGATATCACTTCATTTCATTACCGTATTCACTTTCCTTAAGACGTTGGACTAATTGACAATGAAGGAGTGACAGGCGAAGGCCTAAGAGCGGCGGCTCAGCACGCATAGTGGGCGAAGGCCTAAGAGCGGCGGCTCAGCACGCACAGTGGGCGAAGGCCTAAGAGCGGCGGCTCAGCACGCATGGAGGGCGAAGGCCTAAGAGCGGCGGCTCAGCACGCATAGTGGGCGAAGGCCTAAGAGCGGCGGCTCAGCACGCACAGTGGGCGAAGGCCTAAGAGCGGCGGCTCAGCACGCATGGAGGGCGTAGGCCTAAGAGCGGCGGCTCAGCACGCATGGAGGGCGAAGGCCTAAGAGCGGCGGCTCAGCACGTATGACAGGCGGAGGCCTGAGAGCGGAGGCTCAAGGACATGACAATGACTATTACTTGGGGGGTGATGACGAGCGTTTGCTCAGGGGGACGAATGACAAGTGACAGCTCCAGAACATGCATGAGTGTTTACTCAGAGATATGACAACAAGTATTTGTTTATAGAGTTGATGATAATGAGTACTACATTGTAAAGAGGTTAACGTGATATCAATCAATCTATATAATTCTAAATGAGAAATCTTTATTATCACAATAGATATTCATTCATAACTTACAGACTAAGCTAGGATGCCAAACCACTTAGTTCACACGAGTTCAGTGTGTATTAAATTTACAGGTGGTGGATAAGGAGTTGCAAAGAGGAGCCTTCAGTGACAGGATAGGAGAGACAACTTATTAACAAAGCGAAGCAGTAAATGAAACCAGGCAAGGAGGAACTGAAGGTGAGCTTCAATTCCTCATGTTATTCGCGAACTAACATCCCCATACATTGTGTGATATCTAGCCAAACACACACACCCATAACCCTTCGCGACATGGTGGAGTGAAGCTGAGATTTAATTAACAAATTGAGATTTGAAAGCAAAAGATACTTGAAAATGTTTATGAAGAAGTTGTCTCTCCTGGTCACTAGATGGCGCTACTATGCACGTTTTGATATTATCACCTGAATTATTTCTTATAAAAATGTGAAATAAACAAAGATACCTGAAGTTGTAAAATTATTATTAAATCAAGAAACGTGTTTTTACCTATTTTAATAAGTAACCTGTCTCATAGTTTTGAAGAAAACCTGTTCTCTCGAAAGGACGCACACAGCGTCAAACCGGAAGTGATATTTGTGAGCCACGAAAGTTTTCCTATTTTAACTCAATATCTTACATATCTATTGACAGTAATTCATTTCTTTTAAATAAAATTAAATATTTAGTAAATAAAATACAGTATATATCGTGTGCGGAACTTTACTTTAATAATAAGTATTTGGCAACAAAGAATAGGAACATCCGGCCGGCATGGCGTCACTTCACTTTCTTTCGTTCGGTATTACTTGATTGAAGTGGAAGTGAGTAATTTGTTTGTTGTGAAAGGAAACACTTGAAAAAGGTGAGCATTATTTATTTGAAACTACAGTATTAAACGACAAGTAGTAGAATTCAACTATGTAGGTAGCAAAAACAATATTTCACAAACCAAAACCATACCGATGATGTCGAATGGCGTCGGCGTCACTCAAGTAGGTACTTGTTGTTGATTGGAAACTTATTCGCTGTAAAGTGATAGAAACCACGTCTAGTAGTAATAGACCATCTGTAAGTGAACTGGCATAACCCCTTTAGCTACCAAAGGACCATTCCAATTAGAATCTTATTGCAAAAACAAGTGAGCATCATCAGACATCAACGCCTTCTTATTTTAAAATTTACACCGTACCGTACCTTGGAACAAGTATATTTCAGTGTTATTTGTTATAAACCAGATTCGTGATACTTAGTCGAATTTGTTACAAAGGTTTTGTAGTTTATTTGGTCCAAATGTATGTAGGTAGGTGTGTACCTATGTACGAGTAGTTGAGTGAAGTCCAGATCATAAGAGAACTTTAGAGGTAGGTACATTTAAATCAACCTAAAACTAATTTCATGCCATAAAACCCTATCGAACAAAGAATAAAGTGCATACATTATTTCTCGAACAGGAAAACGTTAATAAATCCAGTCACAAGGGACATAGGTACCCTGCTGGCTACCCAATCTTCATACAGAAGAAACCTAGAGGTATGTGATTTATGTATTACTTATCAACCTGGTGCAATCTACTACAAGTTTAATCAATTTACATAGAAAGCTTACAGCGGGGAACAAAATGTTTCATATGTTAATCCATTTAGTAAATGCAGACTATCTATAACTTACAGTTTGTTTGAAGTTTAAGTTTAATTTCAGTCTATGAACAGAATGGATTTAAATATCCTATGATTTGTTTTTAAAACGAGCGGTAGCTGATTTACTTGTGTACAAATTTGTTGGTTGATGTGAAAATTGTTTAACAATATCTATGCAAATGAAGCATAGGTACATTGCAATTAAATTTTATCCTCTTATTCAGACCTAAACAGACACTTTCATGTTCATGAAAGTTACATACATATTTGTATAGAATCAATTTACCAAATGAGAACATAGAATTGAAGTAGAAGTTTAATGTACCTATTTATTTCATCTAGTTGAAAGGACAAGGGGTGAAATACATTGAAATTCTGCTATGCATTATCTAACTTTAAAATAAAATTTAATTTTCATAATTTAAGTATACAGGGTGAATTTTAAATTTTTCAGTATACACGGTGAATTTCAAAAAGATTAAAATTTTAAATATATGCGGTGATTACAGGTCATCTTACATTATGATGAGTATAGGTCCCTTATAAAGGCCATACATTAAGGTGAAATTGGTAAAGTTAGTAAATATTTGTTTAAAAATTTACAAGTACTTAGTAAAACATTTCTGTTTGAGTTAAATTAATTTAGTCATGTAATGATAATACTAACGGAAATTATAAGATAATAAATGTGACTATTTTAAAATAAATAATAACATTGAAATTTATTTACAGTAAATAAAATTAAACCAGTTAAACTAAATTTCTTTAAAATATACATAATGAGTGTTATATATAAATAAATTACTTTAAAATTAATAAACTATAACTGCGTAAATTCCAATAAAATTTTATATGACAATCATGAATTAACTTTATTGAGATACAATAACAATAATAATTTAATGGTTTAAATAGCAATTAGATGATTTACCTGCTGTTAAGTAAAGGGATATCAATTACCTATAGCTACATTTATTACAGATTGGAAATTCTCACAAATACGTTCAGCTACGAATAAAATGGACGAAATTCTACTGAGTAGACTCAAACTACTGATCGATGAAATCGACAAATTGTCGTACTCTTCCCAATCTCTCCCTTACAACAATAATGAGGATCTAGCTAAGGCTGAGTTTTATAAGACGAAACTTAGTAGACTTCTAAAAAGATTAAGCGATGATCTTCTGAATTACTTCAGACTTGTTAGCAGTCCATCAGCCGATGAGATAAGTAGAATTTCAGAAATTCAATTGAAGGCTGAAGACAACTTAGCGCACATAGAAGCACAACTGAATACTAAGACGAAAAATACTTCAGCAGCAGATACTTCATCTAGTAGACTACCTAAACTAAACTTACCGGAATTTGATGGTAGTATCCTGAATTGGCATCAATTTTGGGATCAATTTGAATCTAATATAGGGAATAGAAACCTATCATCCGTTGACAAGCTGCTCTATCTTAAAGCCTCACTTAAGGGTGAAGCAAGGAAAGCTATAGATGGACTAGAAATAACTAATGCAAATTATGACATTGCAGTAACTACCTTAATAAACAGGTATGGGAAGACCAATCATATTATCGACGCGCATTATTCTGCTTTATACAGGGTAAAAGCTGCCCCTGAAGGAGATTTAAAAGAAGTAAGAAATACTTTAAATGAGATTGAAAGACATCTCAGGGTATTAAAGTCTTTAGGCGAAGATATAAACCATAATCATCTACGATTCCTGATTTTAGAGAAAATGCCTGCAGATATACTGTACGAAGTACGACTAAAGGCCAACACAGAATCTATTAATACAATACGACAACAACTCGAAATAATCATATCTGCTAGGGAAGATGCCCAAAGAATGACTGCAGACGATCCTAAATCGGAATATACTACACAAGTCTTACATACAAAGGCGTCAGTGAGAAGAACTGGTCAAAGCACAGGCCCTCACCATACCGAAACCCGTTATAAACCTAATCATACATTTACGCAAGCCTCTAAAGGGGAAAGAAAATTATACTCTTGGAAATACAGAAATAGTCAAGAAAAGAAGCCATCAGAAAAACGATTTGAAGGTGAAAGACAATCTTCGTCTCAAAACGACAAAAAACAACTCAAAAGAAAACCCGAGGAACACAGGTTCAATTTACAGAATATAAAGAGAAAAAGAATGCAATGTATATTTTGTCAAAATCCACATTACAGTGACCAATGCAAAAAATTTCCTACTATAATGGAAAGAAAGGGAAAACTTAAAGGGAGATGTTACTCTTGCCTTTCAGAAGGACATTCAAAAGCAAATTGTAAAAGAACTATTTCTTGTTTTCATTGCAATAAGAAGAACGAACATAATAGGGCTCTATGTCCTAAAATATTTTAATTAAAATCCGAAACTAGTACAGCAATGCATAGCCACACCAGAGAATCTCATAACTATGCGATTCTGTAGAGTCCCGTTCGGAGTCATTTCTAGCCCGTTCATCCTAAATGCTACAATAAAACAGTACCTATCTAAGTCGAATGAACAAAGTATTAGAGAACTCTCTGATGATATTTACGTCGACAACCTGATTACGGGAACACCAGATGAAGAAAGAGCTTTAAAATTATACGAAGAATCTACGAACACCTTTCGTCAGATTTCAATGAATCTGAGAGAATGGAACTCGAATTCGTGTGATTTTATGAATCAAATACCAGAAGAATCAAAAGGCAAAGAAAAAATAGTAAAGATATTAGGATTGGATTGGGATTTAGAAGAGGATACATTGAAATTGAGATTTAACATTAATACTCACATAAAAACAAAAAGAGAAGTTTTAAAGGTAATTGCTTCAATCTACGATCCATGTGGATACTCCGCACCATATACACTTTCTGCAAAATTATTTTTCCAAGAATTGTGGAAGCTGAAAATCAAATGGGACACACCTCTACCCCAAGAAATGATCGACGACTGGTCAAGTATTCATACAGAATTAAAAGATATATCTGATATAAAGTTACCTAGAAGATATTTAAAATCTTGTAATGCAGAACCATATCAAATACACTGTTTTACAGATGCATCATTAAAAGCGTACGCCGCAGTCGTATATATTTCAAACGGGAAAGAATTGCGCTACGTGATTGGTAAATCACGTTTAGTTCCTTTGAAGGACCAAGATCACCTAAAAATACCACGATTGGAACTATTAGGAGTGCTCATAGGAAGCAGACTTATTAAATTTGTTCTTTCATCCCTTAAAAGATCTATATCGTGTCAGACTCTCTGGACAGATAGCAAAATAGTTATAGATTGGTATAATTCAGACAAACTCCTAACACCCTTCGTTGCTAGGAGAATCGAAGAAATAAAGAAAAACAAGGATTTAACAATCAGATATACACCATCAGAGCTAAACACCGCAGATGTAGCAACAAGACCATATAGCAACAAAGAAGAAAAGGACCGTTGGTTAAATGGACCTCAATTCCTATTGCAGACACAGGAAGTTTGGCCTTCATATTCTCCGCCTATCTCTTCTCTTTTAGTTGGGGAGGATCTCTCGGAATCGAGAGAAACATCGAGAAAAAAGAGAGTAGTCGTGAATAATAACAAAAAAGAAACACATAGAGAAGAGACGGTGAATCCAACTATAAGTAATATATTAGAAAATAAAATGGAAAAATTGAAGGAAATACAAGCCGAACATTTTCCTGACGAACTTCAAGGAACAGAAACAAATCTCAAAAGAAATTTAGGTTTATTTGTTGATATAGACGGACTTTTACGTTGTAAAGGTCGCCTGAAGAACACAAATTGGTCCTATGACAAACGGTATCCGGTACTCATACCGAAGAAGTGTGAGTTCACAGAAAATGTGATTAAAGAAAACATGAAAATAATTATCATGTAGGCGTAAATCATACTCTAAGCATAATCAGACAAACATTTTGGATCCCACAAGGCAAAAGTCAAGTACAAAGGATATTAAGGAAATGTCAACAGTGTGTTAAACATAATGGTGGTCCGTATAAGCTACCACCCACTCCAGCTCTTCCAGCGGAACGAGTGAATTACAGTTCACCATTTACATTCGTGGGAATAGACTACTTAGGACCCCTTTTCGTTAACAATGAGAATGCATCTAGTAAAAGGTGGATTTGTCTTTTCACCTGCCTTGCTGTAAGAGCGATACATCTTGAAGTCGTTCAAGACCTTACCGCTGAGGAGGGATTGTTAGCTTTGCGGAGAATGATATCTAACAGGGGAATTCCAACACTAATAACATCTGATAATGCTCTTTACTTTAAACTCATTTCCGAAGTACTCTCAAGTCAGTATTGTATCGACAAACAAATTAAATGGAGATTTATACCACAGTTAGCACCATGGTTTGGCGGTTTTTACGAAAGACTTGTTGGATTAGTTAAAAATTGTATGAAAAGAACTTTACAAAAACATCTACTAAAGGACACACAATTAGTAACTGTCGTTAAGGAAATAGAAGCTGTAATTAACTCCAGACCATTGACATGTGTTGACTCAGAAATTGATCACATCTTGAAACCCTCTGACTTTCTCACTATGGGAAATTGCATTACAATCGAGAATTCCGATAAAGACATTATACCAGTATATACCACAACCAAGACTGATTTGATTAAAGGTTGGAAGAGAGCTCTTAACATATTACAGGAATTTAAAGAAATGTTTCTTAATAGATACCTACCAAGTCTTCGAGAGAGATATAGAAACTCACCCAAGGAACCGAGAGTGACCTCGAAGGTTAAGCCAGAGATAGGACATGTCGTACAAATCAAAGACGATAATAAAAATAGAGCAGGGTGGAAAGTCGGTAAGATAACTTCCTTAATGAAAGGAGCCGATGGTTTATTAAGAGTAGCTAAAGTAATGGTCGGAAATAAAGAATTCATCAGGTCTATAGGGCAGTTATACCCTCTAGAAATGGATGAAGAAGAATTAAATGTAAAGACTAACGACAAAGAGGTAAATTCGAACACTTCGGAGATTCTTGGCACAGAACCTATGGAGATAGTACTTGCTCCAAACTTTACGGATGAACAAAGCATACCCTCTAATCTTGAAGAAGCAAAGATATCTGAAGGCAATTCAGATATCGGTGACGTTGCAGGCGTCTCAGAGGAAACGTCTAGAAACATTCTTGATCCTGAAAGAGAGGAAGGCAATAACGGAGAAATAGAAGTTTCTACTGATAGCCTTGAAGACTGTAGTGACAAATCTGAAAGTATGAATAAGGGAGAGTCGGGAGATGGAAGAAACATGAGAACAGCGTCCATTAAAGCTAGAGAGAAGATAAGAGAGTGGACGCGAAATATATTAGACACATTGTAATCATTCTTCCGTCGTGGGGAGTGTCGTGGAGTTCCACGATGTCCCAAATATCACGAGATGCCAGGTCAGTAAATATCAATAGAGTAAAGACTAATTCTATTATCTATGGCATGCATATGTCAAACACAGTAACTAAATACCGCCACGGCAAGAAGTTAAATTGAAAGTTTATCATTGTTAAAAAGGATAATCTTGCTTAAGAGCCAGCCTCTTAAGCTACAGCTAAGTGTTTTTGGTTTCTTAGTTATTCTAACTTAGTTGATAAATATAAAGTCATAGTAAATTAGTCCTATAGCAATTCACAAAGATTCTAAAACGTTGATGAATGTTTGACCGTCTTATATCTTAAATAATAATGTTGTTTGATTTGATATCACTTCATTTCATTACCGTATTCACTTTCCTTAAGACGTTGGACTAATTGACAATGAAGGAGTGACAGGCGAAGGCCTAAGAGCGGCGGCTCAGCACGCATAGTGGGCGAAGGCCTAAGAGCGGCGGCTCAGCACGCACAGTGGGCGAAGGCCTAAGAGCGGCGGCTCAGCACGCATGGAGGGCGAAGGCCTAAGAGCGGCGGCTCAGCACGCATAGTGGGCGAAGGCCTAAGAGCGGCGGCTCAGCACGCACAGTGGGCGAAGGCCTAAGAGCGGCGGCTCAGCACGCATGGAGGGCGTAGGCCTAAGAGCGGCGGCTCAGCACGCATGGAGGGCGAAGGCCTAAGAGCGGCGGCTCAGCACGTATGACAGGCGGAGGCCTGAGAGCGGAGGCTCAAGGACATGACAATGACTATTACTTGGGGGGTGATGACGAGCGTTTGCTCAGGGGGACGAATGACAAGTGACAGCTCCAGAACATGCATGAGTGTTTACTCAGAGATATGACAACAAGTATTTGTTTATAGAGTTGATGATAATGAGTACTACATTGTAAAGAGGTTAACGTGATATCAATCAATCTATATAATTCTAAATGAGAAATCTTTATTATCACAATAGATATTCATTCATAACTTACAGACTAAGCTAGGATGCCAAACCACTTAGTTCACACGAGTTCAGTGTGTATTAAATTTACAGGTGGTGGATAAGGAGTTGCAAAGAGGAGCCTTCAGTGACAGGATAGGAGAGACAACTTATTAACAAAGCGAAGCAGTAAATGAAACCAGGCAAGGAGGAACTGAAGGTGAGCTTCAATTCCTCATGTTATTCGCGAACTAACATCCCCATACATTGTGTGATATCTAGCCAAACACACACACCCATAACCCTTCGCGACAGTGGTTTCTTCCGAGTCAAAATGTGATGGCCTATAATAAATATAAGGAGCTAATGAAATGTTTAGCCTTTTACAAGCTTTCTTCCGCGGCTCCACCCGCGTTAACAGTTTTTCCCGTGAAGGTGAGGCATTTTCCCGCGGTAAAAGGTACCCTATGTTACTCGGGGTGAATGTAGCTTTCTAATGGTGAAAGAATTTTTGAAATCGGCGCAGTAGTTTTTGAGTTTATTCTTTACAAACATACACCCAAAAATACAAATCTTTCCTCTTTATAATATTAGAATGATAGTCATTTTGTATATTAAGCTGTAACATAAAATTAAATATTTTAAAAACCGTTCATTATTTGACGTTGCAACTTTGCACAGTTGATCTGATATGAGAACTATATTTTCACAAAATTTTAGGCAAAATGACCGAGCGGCTTTTTCTATTCATTTAATAACCTTAGGAATCAAAATATAAATGTCGTAGCCAACTGGTTAAAATAGCCGTTCAATCAAACAGCTAGCCCTTTGACTGAACATCGCCATTCAATCACTCGGCTGTACGTCGCTTAGCCGACTTGTTGACTGCAACGTTTAACACTACAGCTTGACGACGCTTAGCCAACTGGTTAAATGGCTAATTAACTAGGGAGACCATTAGTTTAGCATGTGATTTGAAAGAATAGGAAAACTTTTTGTGATTTCTTGGGAGATTTTTCTTGGATTAAGTTTAAGGATGGTTTAAGAGGTGACCAAAAGTATGAACAAATTAGTAAACATGAAAAGCAAATTAATAACCGTAATATTCTTTATTGCACCAAGCAAAAAATTATAAACTCAAAAAGAGCTCTGTGGCTACCTCGTTTCTGGCTCTTCAACACTAGTAACGTATATTTACTACTTTCTTTCCGAAAAATATCTTGAAACAATCAAAAACGCAGGTCAGCTGACGCCATATTGAAAACAAAACACACCTAGCGCCGTCGCGGTGGTAAGCTGAACTAATTCAATTAAAAGGCGGCTTTTGAGTCAGCTGTAATGTTGAACGTTTTGAGCGCCTCAAATATTCAATTAAGAAGCTAGACGTGTGATTGAATGGCGATGTTCAGTCAAAGGGCTAGCTGTTTGATTGAACGGCTATTTTAACCAGTTGGCTACGACATAAACATCGTCTCATATTTTCGAGTTAAATGATTCGGACCGGATTAATCTTAGAGTGTATTTTATTTTAAGGATTTGTAGATATCAATTTACTTACTTGAAGTTATCAACATTCGAGTCATCTGCGTATTTCTTTAAGAAATCTTCAAAGTTAATCGTATTTTCTACTCCAACTTCTTCTCTGTCAAAAGTCACAACCTTGCATTCCATCTTGCAGTTCTTGAGTGCGGTACGCACATCATTTGCCTTTTCACTTTGACAGAATACAAGCTTTGGCTCGTCATTTATAAAAAAATGACCCAGTTCATCTAAAAGTAATATACTTAGGTATTATTAATACAAGGTGTCTCAAAAGTTTTATATTTAATAGGTCGATTATAGAAAAAGTAAGCCGTATATAGAAAAAATGTTTATTAATTATTAAAATAAGTACACTTTTTGGGGATTTATTTCTTATAATAATTAATATCGTCTAAATGTAGACCCTCGCGTTCTCGGCACTCATTTAATCGAACAGTAAAATTACTTTATGACGGCTACAAATGCGCCAGTGAAGTCGGTATATGGCGTAAACATCCGTCTTCGGTTAAGAATTCCTCTCATTCGACATTATTGGGTTAAAAGTTTGAAGAGACTGGTTTAACCCCTATGGACTTTTTCTTATGGAGTTATCATAAATCTGGGAACACCCAAAAATTCCGAATTACTTTTTTCCGAATTTGAAAATACTGAATTTGAAAACTACGAAATATTGTAATTTCGAAATTTTTAAATAACGAATTATAAAAATTACGAAATTTTAAATTCCGATTATTTATTAAGAAATCGATTCGTTTGAGTTCACCCCTTATAATCGGTTATTAATTTATAATAGTAACACTATATAATAGTTCTGCATGTTGGCCACTGCGTGGCGCCTTTTTTCACTTCTATCTGTCAGCCCCTATGGCCGCTCTTGCTACTGTAAGTTATTGTTTTTAAATCGTTTTCCATCGACGTATTAATTGAATATCATAGTATCTATTTTGGTGTACAAATATATTGAAGTATATTTTACCGCCAGACCCTGTTTTATTTTCACATCCACCGACAACCTCGCTTCCATTGCCTAGGCTCAAACTTAGAGGTTATTGGCACCAGGCTTGTTGTGAAGAATCAAGAGTGGATTGTGGATGGAATAACGAGTAACGGGCTGGTTGGTATTGGAGATCTGTGGCAGCGCTGTAGTGTGCGCTTGGCTGCGGCGATATTTGGATTTGGACAACGTGTGTCGTTGGATCCTGACTTTGGACGTGACGGTGTGTCAACGTGGCCAAGATGTCAAACGAGGGCAATGTGGGTTTTGCTCTGTCGTCTGGAAATGCGATTGAAAAGCTCAGAGGAACAGATAACTATCATACTTGGAAGTATCAAATGAAAATGCTTTTGACCTTGGAAGGATTATGGAATGCAGTCGAAGGTACGGACACGGATGTCACTCGTGTGGGGCGCGCTCTCGCCCGCATTGGTTTGAGTGTAAATTCCTCGTGTTATCAGCATATTCGAGATGCCAAGACGGCAAAGGAAGCTTGGAATAACCTTAAAACTGTATTTGAAGACCATGGTTTATTCAGAAGAGTGCTGTTACTTCGCAAGTTGCATAAGATGGAATACAAAGAGTTTAACTGCATGTCACTATACATTGAGAATGTGATGAATGTAGTTCACCAACTCGCTGATATCGACAAAGTGATTGATGATAAGGAAATTGCAGAACTTTTACTAAGTGGCCTGCCTGAAGACTATGATGCCTTAGTCTCTAATCTTGCAACTGCATGTTTGACTTCTGAATTGAAGAGTGAACTGGTACGCGCCCGTCTTCTTCAGGAGGAATCTAGAAAAAGAAAAAATGATTCTACGGAGGAAGCTGCTTTCTTTTCAGGTTCTAATAAAAGGCATGTATCTAGTGGGGGTACACAACGGAAGAAAATTGTCTGTCACTATTGTAACAAAATTGGTCATGTTAAATCAAAGTGCTTCAAACTGAGACGTGACAAGAAAGGTGACATGAACTTCAACCGCTCGCTCCTTGCCACAGATACTTGTGCTTCAGCTTTCTTTGTGAAGACCGATGAGTGGTATGTTGACTCTGGTTGCTCTAATCACATGTGCAACAATAAGCAGCTGTTGACCAACTACAAAGACTTTGAGGACCGTGAAAACAAAGTGATGCTTGCTAATAATGAGAAGATTACGGCTGAAGGAGTTGGTGAAATAAAATTAAAGGACTCTATTACTATTGAAAAGGTATTATATGTTCCTAGTTTATCTGCAAATTTATTGTCTGTTAGTAGATTAGCACAGAGCGGCTTTACTGTGATATTTAATAGTGATAGTTGTAAAATCTATAATAGTTGTGAAATCTATGGCAACCCTATTACCTCTTGCATAAATTATAATGGGCTTTATAAATTGAATGGGTGTAGTCGAGACAGATCTTCGCAAGAAGTGCATTCTTCGATGTTCTTGCGTGATAGGCAAGAAATACAGAGTGCTAATGTTGCTGCTTCTGTTCAGCCAGCTGAGCTCTGGCATAAGCGTCTGGGGCATCTAGGAGTTAAGGGGATGTCTGCTTTAAGGGATGGACTTGCATCTGGTGTAATGTTTCAGGTTTGTAACCCTAACCTCGAGTGTGAGACCTGTCTACTTGGGAAGCAAGTCGCATTGCCGTTCCCCGTGGGCGAGGCAACACGTGCTCTTAAACCCTTAGAGATCATACACTCCGACGTTGCTGGTCCCATGCAGCAGTGCAGCTTTGGTGGGGCGAAGTATCTCGTGACGTTCACGGATGACTACACAAGAAAATCATATGGATATCTCATGAAGAGGAAATCAGAGGTAATTGATCATTTTATTAATTTTAAAAATGAGGTTGAGAAACAGTTGGGTTTATCAATTAAGGTTCTGCGTTCCGATAATGGGTCAGAGTACTGCAATTCACGGTTTGATGCTTTGTTAAAGAAAGAGGGGATTGTTCATCAGAAAACCGTACCTTACTGTCCTCAGCAAAACGGTGTTTCTGAACGCTTGAATAGAACACTCATGGATAAGGCTAGGTGCTTAATGCTGGGAGCTGGTCTCTGCACGCGCTTTTGGGGAGAGGCAGTCATGACTGCAATCTATTTGAAGAACAGGTCGCCCACAGTCGCTTTAGCAGGACACACACCTGAAGGTTTGTGGACTGGGTTGAAGCCGGACCTTGGTCACCTTCATGTTTTTGGGTGTATTGCATATTCACTTATCCCTAAAGAAAAAAGGCGCCACGCAGTGGCCAACATGCAGAACTATTATATAGTGTTACTATTATAAATTAATAACCGATTATAAGGGGTGAACTCAAACGAATCGATTTCTTAATACTTCCCCTCACACCTTATAATATGCACAATACGCTCTACAATTTTTAGTACATACAAACTCAATGAAAATACTGTTCGAGATACCATCTCTACAACATGGCGTGATTCTAATATAACTTCAATTACATTAGACATAACATTTACTAACTCTAAGTTTGAGCCTAGGCAATGGAAGCGAGGTTGTCGGTGGATGTGAAAATGAAACAGGGTCTGGCGGTAAAATATAACAGTAAATTCAATAGGAGTCATTGGCAGGCAGCGAAACGCATTTTGAGGTATCTAGCGGGTACGTTGGACTATGCTCTACATTTTAGAAAAAGTAGTAAAATATCTTTAACAGCTTATGCAGATGCTGATTGGGCCAATGACCCCTTAGACAGGCGCTCGTACACAGGGTTTGTTGTTGTGTTAGGTGGTAATACGATAAACTGGGAGTCGCGTAAACAGCGCTGTGTTGCCCTCTCTAGTACGGAGGCAGAATATCTGTGTATAAATGATGTGTGTAAAGATATCTGTTTTATCAAAAACCTTATATTTGAAGTTTTTAGTATGAAATTGAATACTGTTGTTTACAATGATAATCAGAGTGCACATAAGCTTGTAGAGACGAGGGAATACAGCCATAAACGCACCAAGCATATAGATGTTAGGTATCACTTCATAAAGGACTTAGTACATAGAGAGAATATAGTTATTAAATACTTACCCACCGACCAAATGATCGCCGATGTGCTAACCAAACCTTTGGGCGCAGGCAAACACTCTACATTTATACATGGCATGAATGTTAGTAAATAAGTAGGAAACAATGTAATGAGTCATTTATTTTGTATTTTATACTTTTGAGTTTCTTTGTATGCTATGTATGTGTGATATGAATGACCTAATGGTGTCATGATGGCATGCTATTTGCACATAAGTAAATTGGCATGCTGTCATGCTATAATACTGAGAATAGTCTCTGTACAGGTAAACATTTTGTAAATGTTATGTCTAATGTAATTGAAGTTATATTAGAATCACGCCATGTTGTAGAGATGGTATCTCGAACAGTATTTTCATTGAGTTTGTATGTACTAAAAATTGTAGAGCGTATTGTGCATATTATAAGGTGTGAGGGGAAGTATTAAGAAATCGATTCGTTTGAGTTCACCCCTTATAATCGGTTATTAATTTATAATAGTAACACTATATAATAGTTCTGCATGTTGGCCACTGCGTGGCGCCTTTTTTCACTTCTATCTGTCAGCCCCTATGGCCGCTCTTGCTACTGTAAGTTATTGTTTTTAAATCGTTTTCCATCGACGTATTAATTGAATATCATAGTATCTATTTTGGTGTACAAATATATTGAAGTATATTTTACCGCCAGACCCTGTTTTATTTTCACATCCACCGACAACCTCGCTTCCATTGCCTAGGCTCAAACTTAGATTATTACAATCACGAAGATTTGTTATTCCGATTGTTAAATATACGAATGTTAAAAATTACGAATACTTTATTATACGAAAAATAAAATACCGATCTTTTATAATCACGAAAAACTAAAATCCCGATCGGAAATTCGTGATTTAGACAAAAAAAATATAAAGTTCAAGGTTGAAAGAAAAATAAGTACCTGATTAGTTCTGGTTTTATAGTTTAGGATGCATGTAAGGATTTTTGACAAAAAACTACAGGAGCGGGTGCGAGCGAAGCGAGCACGGGAGTTCTTGGCACCCCGACACGGCTAGGTTAGGTTCGAAGGGTATGGCAGAAAGGAGCGCGGCGAGCGGAGCGAGCCCGCTCGTTCTGCTATACCCTTCGGGTTAGGTTGACATGGATGTATGCCTGCTTGCATGCATGCATGCTTGAATGCACGCTTGCTTGCCTGCATCCTTGCATGCTTGCTTGCTTGCTTGCTTGCTTGCTTGCTTGCTTACTTGCTTGCAGGCGTTTAATTATATTTCTTAATATTTGATTACTTGTAAGTTAAATTAGGGATTTTGATTTTCGGAATGGATTCGTAATTTTGAATATTCGATATACTAAAAATCGTACATTTAAAACATCAAAATTATAATATTCCGAAAATTGACTTTCGGATTTGTAATAAATCGAATGTTTGAAATTTCGTTAATCAACTATTCGTCATTTTCACAATTCGGAAATTTTAAATTCGGAATTGTAAATCATTCGGAAGTATGAAATTCGGAATTTTAATAATTGTCATTTTCAAATTCGTAAAAAAAATATTCGGAATTATGTATAGTGTACTACTCCATAAATCTAAAATTTACGCCATTTGTAGCCGTCATAAGTAATTTTACTGTTCGATTAAATGAGTGCCGAGTACGCGAGGGTCTACATTTAGACGATATTATTTATAAGAAATAAATCCCCAAAAAGTTTTTAATAGTAATAAACATTTTTTTAGACATGGCTTACTTTTTTTTAATCGACCCACTAAATATAAAATTTCTTTTGAGACACGTTTTATAGGTAAAGGTAAAAACGTTTATTGTACTTAAAACAAAGTGCTTACATTAAGAAGCCCTGTAGCCTGTGCTAGCTATATAATTAATAACTACTGTGTTACAGGCTATAGTGTCTTCCCCATTAAACTAGTCATGGGTACATAAAGTACATTGTTAGGTAGTTTTTATTAAGCAAAATTATAGAGCTTATAAGTGTAGAATAAATATTTGACATTTTATTAGGTTACGTGCGTGAGGAAAATAGTTATGTGTGTGTATGAATAAAAAATCAATATGTTCTATATCGCTTCTTACATCCTTAATCAGATTTTAGCATATTTTTCTTTAAACAGATTTTCAACCTCTACAGTTTTATTATATAGGTATCTGATTCATGCAAACAGGTTAAAATGATTCAAGACGTTGTTTTTCGCGGTCGATCCA
Organism: Teleiodes luculella; assembly: GCA_948473455.1. Classification (NCBI taxonomy): domain Eukaryota; kingdom Metazoa; phylum Arthropoda; class Insecta; order Lepidoptera; family Gelechiidae; genus Teleiodes; species Teleiodes luculella. The sequence continues at coordinate 12,440,510 of OX419600.1, forward strand.
ATAAAAAAAAGTTTTACATACTGATGCCCAGAGTTCTATCAATTGGAGCTATGGCCACACCCAGATACAGCGCTGCGTAGAATGGAATGCACAAATCGAGGTGGTTCGGGGCCATCAGAACTATGACGTCACCGCGTCTCAACCCCAGAGCTTTGAACGCGTCGGCGCATCGCACACTGCGCTCCAACACCGACCCACTCGTCTCCGATTGGCCAGTTGCACCATCAATCTGTAATTTTAAATTACAATTTCAAAAATCCTGATGGTGAATGCATATCGTGTGGGTTTCGAGGTTAACCTACCTCACAAACCTTGGTGTCGGATTATAGATAGAACCGCCTTAGGCTTCCGACATGGCTTCTATAACGACAACATCCGTTGATAGTAGCCGGGATCAACGGCTTTACGAGCCTTCCGAAGCACAGAATCATCTTTCTTTTCGGTCAATCAAGTGATTCAGTCTGCAATGTCCTAACCAAACTGAGGAAAGTCTCACAAAGTGATATATGTTCGACGAGTCCCCACCGGGATTCGAACCCGGAACCTCCGTAACGTCAGGCGAGCTTTTGACCACTCGACCACTGAAATCGATAGTGATTGAAAATTTACATCAACACGACCACGTCCGGTGGCCGCGTCGATGTCAGGATTGTCAGGCACAGAGGACAATTTTATTTTTGCTGCGTGGAGTAATATCTGAGGAGAGGTCTTGTTGAGAGGCAACGTTGTTCTTTGAGAATCTTTTGTATATTTTAAATACATGTTATTTAATTGCAATGTTTAGTCTCAGATTGCTTTTAATATATTCTAGGATAGGAAGAGGGCATTCAAATTTGTAGGTATAATATTAATTAACAACATAGCTATTAATATACTAACGTATGGACAAAAAATAATATATTCAAAGTCAAAGTCAAAGTCAAAATGTGTTTATTCGAAGTAAGATTTTACAAATCATTTTTCGACGTCAAGGAGATCGTACCTATGTATTAATTTTACAGAACGTCATCATTGACAGCTCATATATGTCCCCACCGAGGAGCTAGAGCCTACCCTGAAATCAGGGTGAATAGGCCTTAGTCGACCACGTTGGCCTAGTGCGGGTTAGTCAACTTCACACACAACCCTTAAATTACTTCGCAGGTGTGCGCAGGTTGAAGCCTGGTTCATCTTTGAGTCCCTGCAGTACGAGCTTGCCGAGATGGAAGCGGTCGGAAGGTCGGCCCGACTCAGCCACCACGCGAGCGCCCAGCTCACTCATGTAGGACCAGTGCACGGCGTCATTCATACTTGCCTGTAAGGTGAAGCCTGGTTCATCTTTGAGTCCCTGCAGTACGAGCTTGCCAAGATGGAAGCGGTCGGAAGGTCGGCCCGACTCAGCCACCACGCGAGCGCCCAGCTCACTCATGTACCAGTGCACGGCGTCATTCATACTTGCCTGTAAGGTGAAGCCTGGTTCATCTTTGAGTCCCTGCAGTACGAGCTTGCCGAGATGGAAGCGGTCGGAAGGTCGGCCCGACTCAGCCACCACGCGAGCGCCCAGCTCACTCATGTACCAGTGCACGGCATCATTCATACTTGCCTGTAAGGTGAAGCCTGGTTCATCTTTGAGTCCCTGCAGTACGAGCTTGCCGAGATGGAAGCGGTCGGAAGGTCGGCCCGACTCAGCCACCACGCGAGCGCCCAGCTCACTCATGTACCAGTGCACGGCGTCATTCATACTTGCCTGTAAGGTGAAGCCTGGTTCATCTTTGAGTCCCTGCAGTACGAGCTTGCCGAGATGGAAGCGGTCGGAAGGTCGGCCCGACTCAGCCACCACGCGAGCGTCCAGCTCACTCATGTACCAGTGCACGGCGTCATTCATACTTGCCTGTAAGGTGAAGCCTGGTTCATCTTTGAGTCCCTGCAGTATGAGCTTGCTGAGATGGAAGCGGTCAGAAGGTCGGCCCGACTCAGCCACCACGCGAGCGCCCAGCTCACTCATGTACCAGTGCACGGCGTCATTCTTACTTGCCTGTAAGGTGAAGCCTGGTTCATCTTTGAGTCCCTGCAGTATGAGCTTGCTGAGATGGAAGCGGTCAGAAGGTCGGCCCGACTCAGCCACCACGCGAGCGCCCAGCTCACTCATGTACCAGTGCACGGCGTCATTCATACTTGCCTGTAAGGTGAATCCTGGTTCATCTTTGAGTCCCTGCAGTACGAGCTTGCCGAGATGGAAGCGGTCGGAAGGTCGGCCCGACTCAGCCACCACGCGAGCGCCCAGCTCACTCATGTACCAGTGCACGGCGTCGTTGACTCGTCTTTGCCCGAACATGATTAACAGACAACTGACTTATGATTGCATTGCCAGTAAAAAGCTAATTATGCAGTGTGATAGTGGCTTACTGATAAGATATTGGTATTACAAAATTAAATTAACACGTTCGGGGGCGGTAGCCATCTACATGATATACGGGCTCCGGTATTAGCCGTGTACTGTCAGAGCAGTAGGTACTTAATATTTGTAATGTAAATGGGGGTTTAATAATTTTTGAGTACTGTTGTAGCCAAACTACTGCTGCAAAGTGGTATATTCAATATCAGGTTGTGCTCCTGTTAGAAGTATTTCATATCACACTTTACGTCCGGAACGATTAAAAGTGAACCGAAATATAAATGTACACTATTCCTAACTGTACTCTGTCGTCACACGATTCTGCCAAATCCAGTTTTTGCCTAAACCAGCTTCTGCCGAATCCCGAATCTGCCGAAACCCGCAGAAGGGATGTAGGTACCTAAATATTTTTCTTTGTTATCAGTACGGCGAGAGCAGCTGCACTGCTGTCACCGTTCTGCCTTAGATTAATATAATAATATTATGTTATTGAATATGATAAACATAACTACGGTTTCAACAGTTCCACGGTTGCAGATCATTATGAAAATTTCAAAATGTTAAAGATCTAGGACTTTTTTAAGTATCAGGGAAGATACAACCGTGCTATAGCTTCCACCACCTGAGAATGAAACATTTATAAATTTCCAAGTTTAGGACCATTTAAGTACTAAATTAAATAGGGGGAGTAGTAATAAAATAAATTTAAACTATTTTTTAGAAAAATAATTTTATAATTTATTGCTACTAAACGAAGTAGTCCACCGCCAGCCACCTTTTTCAGGTCGTTGGTCCATCTTGCAGGGGGGCGTCCCACGCACGGAGTATCTACTCCGTGGTCCCATGCTACTCTTGCCAAGAAGTGGTCTCCATTCGAGAACCTTTCGAATCCAACGTTCATCCGTTCTGCGACAAATGTGACCAGTCGTCAGTTTTTATACGTCATACTGATAGAGATATGTTTAAAGGATAGCCATGGTCGTATGTCACTTTGAACGTATTTTATTATTATTATAATGAATCTGTTTTCTAATGACATATGACCACGGCTACCGTATGACGTAGAAAAACTACTTACTAGATCTCGTTCAAACCAATTTTCGGTGGAAGTTTGCATGGTAATATACATCGTATTTTTTTTAGTTTTATCATTCTTTTATTTTAAAAGTTACAGGGGGGGGAAACTTTTTACCAATTTGGAAGTGTTTCTCGCGCAAACTATTCAGTTCAGAAAAAAATGATATTAGAAACCTCAATATCATTTTTGAAAACGTATCCATAGATACCCCCACCACGAATGGGTTTGATGAAAAAATTACCAAATTTCAACAGTATAGTTCATATAGTTTCCGAAAAAAGTGACTGTGACATACGGACGGACAGACAGACAGACATGACGAATCTATACCTAAGGGTTCCGTATTTGCCATTTGTCTTGGCGGAAAAAGTTGTGAAGTACCAAACATGGAATGCGTTACCAGACACATTTAATTGTGGCTCATGCTATTTTAACATATTTTCTTTTTCATTATTTTCAGAGATGAATAACATCAAAGACTCGATCAGAAACCGATTGACAGATGAATCCAGTTCAGCATGCATTCTTCTAAAAGTGACATCTTAGAACTCTAATATGAGTTACTTGTAATCTATTCTGCAACAACAGAAGTCACACTTAACTTTCCTTTTTTAATTACGCATTGAAACATTGCAAAAAGTTCCTATTTTTGTATTAAATAAAGAGTTTTGATTTGATAGTATTTATTATTATTATTATTTTTATGATAATCACAAAGTCAAAATTATTTCATGGCACATATTGACCCTTAAAGTATGACTTGTAGTAAAAGCCAAAATGGAACCTACTTTACAGGACGAGCAAAAAACGAAAATGGTCAAATTTAATTAATTCATAACTTTTGAAGGAATAAAGTTATATTGACCCCGATAGGTTCATTTTTCTTAGATCTTGAATCCCTTTCATATTAACAAACTTAGTTTCTTGTAGCCCTAATAGTTTCAGAGATAGCATGGCTTCTACTACAAAATAAAACTGCTCTTACTGGCTCTAACGACATATTTTTTAAGGTACGGGGTTTTCGTCTGTTGTTAATTTTGTTATAATAGCCACTAATAACAGTGTATAATGTATCAAAAGGGTATTTAGCCTTAATTTTATCAAAGAAGATTGTAATTTATTGTAGTAAATGCAGAACATTTTTAGCAGTTTGATCTTAAATTGTACAAAATATTTATGCAGTGACCTCAAAACACACACAAATAAACGGCTTTTGGCCTTTTATAACAGAATATATAATTTGATAAAAGACCCTAGTGAAATTACGATAGATATTCGTTTTAATGTCGCTTTTTCAGAAAAATACTTCATTTTTGTAACTAAACAGTATTCAAAAATCATAATTTAGCTGCTAATAAATAACTTATTGTGTTACTATTAGTTATTAGTAATCAAAAAAGTAAAGCAAAATGAATATTTGAGTTAAGAATAACTGTGTAAATGTTTTATACAGTATAATGTTAAATCGCTAACCATTTTCTAGAGTTTTTCTTTGGTTAAATCAAAATTATTATGGCTATGACGACCAAATTTACAAGTGACTATTAGATCGACATGAAACGTTTGTTGTTAAAGCCCGTAAGAGCACTTTTATTTTGTAGTAAAAGCTTTGCTATCCTATAACTACAAGTCATTATGGAAACTATTGTGGTAATTAGGACAAAATAACTCTGTGTATTTTTTTGTGTTGTTACTAGCATTATGTAGTATTAGCCAAACAAAGACAAATTTTGTCTCTTAAAACACAATTTTTAAAATTTCATTGTCAAAATTGATCATTACGACTAATTAAAAAAACTAAAACTGGTTTTGGATGTAAATCAGAGTGCGTTGTAAAAGAAACTTTTTTTTCGAATTTATAGATTTAAAAATACAGAGCTTGAAAAGCTGATTCCAATGGTATTAAAAACTCATTTTGGCCAAAATGGCTTTTACGACAAGTCATACTTTAAGGGTCGTTAAAATGACCTCATTTAACATTTCTATAGAAAAATGGCACGTTGGTTTGGTACATGAAGGTTCGCCATCCCTGGTACCTATAGTTCTCATAGTTTCGGAAAAAAGTGGCTGTGACATACGGACGGACAGACAGACAGACATGACGAATCCATAAGGGTTCCGTTTTTTGCCATTTGGCTACGGAACCCTAAAAAAATAGAAAATCTTTATGTTAGGGTGAAGGTTTATTGCTATTATGCTGAGGTAGGTTTCCAGGCAAAAAAAAAAGTTTTTGGGTAAAAATTGTGTAATAAAATAATAAAATTTAAGTTGGTTTGGTTACACAGATATTCAACGGTAAAAGTGTACAAATAGACGGCCTTATTGCTAAGGTAGCAATTTCTACCAGGCAACCAATCATCATAACCCAGGCAAGAAAGTCTTGTAGTTCAGTTAAGTAGCTAAAATATAGGTACTACGAATATACCTCACCACTGATCCTGAAATAAAAATATTAGATAATCATTTTGTTGTCTAGAATACCAATTTATTATACATAATTATCAGCATCACAAGTAGGTGTAGTAACACCGATAAAAGTTGTTTTTCGGAAAATTTTGGAGATAAGCGAGTAGTTTTTAGTTTAAATGAGATTGTAAAGTGTTCTCAGTCTCATGAAGCACTGATAATCCAGTATCTATTAAAAGGTTGGGTTATGTTAAGTTTGGTAAAGGATGCAAAGGAATATCTTTTTTCTCTCCGGAAACATGGTCCAATTTTCATATATTTTGGAAAAGTACGTTTCTATTAGTCGAAATCGAGATTTGTACTCTCAAAACAAGTAGGTACCGCACGAACCGACCCTAATGGTGGAGGACAATCCCTAGCAAAATGAAAGAAGGGATTACTTTAACTATGAGTTATTTATTAATCGAAATGTTAGATTTGCTTTTTAAATCATGAAAATGGCGTCCGGCTCGTAGCGCGGGCTACGGCCATCTCCCTCTCATCAACGAAATTCAAAAAGATATTACTTTTCACAATAATAAAGCCTCAAACGCAAAAAGAGTCTGCCAGCATGAAACGGCGTGCATGAAGGACACATGCACACCACAGTACCTACCTACCTAGGAATTCGTTCAGCTAATAGGTAATAAACAACAGTTTCATCTTCATCATCATAATTTCAACTTCAACCTGACGACGTCCTTAGGTGGACAAAGGCCTATCCAAGGATCTTAGCAGCTTGAATCATACTGACGTTGACTGATAAATCTATATTTCTATACTAATATCATAACTCATAAAGAGGAATGTAGCAGAAAGCTAGTTCAATTATTATAAAACCTGTTTATTAACGCTCTAGTTAGTTAGGTAAAGTCCAGTGATCAGACTAAAATAAAGAAGCAGTTTAATATAAATGCAGCTGTAGGTACCTACTTACCTTTATATATTTATTGCTTGATTCAGGTAATTTTGGCTTATTCCTTGTCTGTTTCAACAACAATTTTTTTAAGTTTTTTGTTATCTACTTTGCCTCCTGGCGTCATGGGTAATGAATCTAAAAATATTACCCCCCCTCGTAATTGCTTCGTATCAGTCAAATTGTCTGTAAAGTTAATGTAAGGTACTTTTTACATTTAAATATATTAATTATTATGTTTTACTGAATCAATATCTGTCAACCAGTGTAAGATATCTTCAGATTCCCGTGGGATAGTTAAAAACTACTACGGAAATGTCGAAAAACAACGAGGGCGTAGCCGCGGGCAGACAGCTAGTGATAAATCAAAGGTATTTGTTTATTACAAACAATAAAAATTTACTGACAACTTTTGTATTAATTTGATTTATCCGCGTTATAAATTGAGATTGATCTCATTATTCAGCACGGCAACAAATATGACGTAAGTAAGTACCTTTGACCAAATCCTTGATCTCTTGAGCTGAGACGTTACTCCCTGGACGTCTGACCACACAGGCTACTGGCAGGTCACCACACTCATAGTCCGGGATTCCGGTTACAGCGACATCTAATACGCCAGGATGCCCCGCGATCACTAGTTGAATTTCAGCTGGAGATACCTTTGAAATCAAGAAAATTCTAAATACTCCCTAAAAGTCAACCGTATATAGTAAAAAAACACCGGTCTAAAATATTACCTAGTTGAACTCGCGTGAAGGGGTTTTGTATGTACCTACGAAATTATTCATCATCAGCATATAACTGGACTGATTGAGTTGAAAGTTGCAAGTGTGTTATTACCTACTAAATGTTAAACGTTCGTCTTTGGGTCACGGTTTACTAACGTGTATCAAATTTCAACGCAAGTGGCCCAATAGCAAGGATGTTTAGTACTGTTGTACGGTATTACTTACTCAATACTCAATAATTTTATTGCTTTCCATAGGTTTTACATTGTTACATATTTAAAATCAGTAACGATCATTTGAGTTTCTCTATGGACCTTGTCAGGCACGCAATACAAGAGAGAGACACTTCCCTTTATACTTAATTTCAATTTATAATCTTGTTCCTAGACACATATTAATTATACATTTTATTTTATTTTTTATTTTTATTATATTATTTGTATTGTGTCTATAATAATATGCTTGTTTATCACCTCCTTATTTTACGTTTGTTTTTTATCTATCTTGGCTGGTATGATTATTTTTATGAGCTTGTTTGAAGTGTGTTTTGGTGGAGGCTATATTTACTGCAGTCTGCATTTAGGAATTCCTCTATTGAGTAGGAACATTCCGTAAGTAAATATTTTTTTAAAAGCTTTAGAAATTTCTTGTTATCAGACTCGTTTTTCATAGGGTCTGGCAGTTTGTTATAAATTTTTGTCGTCATGGTTAATGGGCCTGAGGGAGGAGTGTAGTTTTAGGCGGGAGGTTGTTGTAATAATTGTATTTAGCGGTGTGGTCGTAGTGAGCGGTTTTGTGATCAGGGTGATTTCTATTCTTTTAATTTATGACATCTTATACCTCGAAAAGTAAAAATAGACTCTCAAAAAGTGATAGACTCTCTTCCGCTCTTCTATTTCTGTGCCCTACAGCAGGAACATTAACAGTAATAATAGTCTAGATATCTCTGATTTTTTCTTTACCTGATGGTTCCTGTACTTCAGTAACATCTTTAATCTATCAATAAAAAAAAAGTTGAAGTGTTCATCTCTGTATAACAAGTCACCGGTTTTTAACCATCCATCTTCAGTAAAAGCTTCTTTATTTACATCTGGATTCTTGAAATATCCCTAAAACATTATATTATATATTATTTATGAGGATCGCTTGATGAATACCATCATAAATGCCAACTTGCTGTAATATTTCTTTCGCTGAATTCTTCACCAGATACAGTATCTAGACAGTATCAGCTGTGGTATTGTCAGTGACTCTTGTGTATTCGATAAAAAAATATGTTCATCAAGCAGTGCCCCCGCCGAGCCGATCGTATTAGTTGTTATTGTTATCAAACCTTTACTACACTAGGTCCTTTCATCCACAATTCTCCAAACTGATTAGGTTCCGTAATATCTGTCCTTGTATTCACATCTACGAGCTGAAACAGACAAAGATAATTGTATAGGTTCAAAAGATAAAAGCTTAAGGCAAAATAATATTACTTACTCTATACTGAAAATGTCCCAAAGGCTTTCCAAGAGATCGTGGAATCGTTCTAATGTCCAAAGAAAAAGCAAAAGAACATATCTCGCTCATTCCGTAACCAGCGACAGCTTGTACGTTTGGAGTGTATTTCTGCAAAATATTAGTACCTATAGTCACAGATAATATAATACTAGTTACACGTATAGTAGTAGGTGTACGTTTTCAACAACAGCTTACTGTTCCAAAACAAGATTCCTGATCAAGGCGTGTGTACCTACGTCCTTTAAAAAACAATTCACAAGTATTGTCTTTTATTGTTTTCTGTCATGTCATTTCATTTCGTCACGTACCTCAATTTCAGCCAATAGTTCTTTGGATACCGCCCCTCCACCGATAACTATATATTCAAAACTGGTCCAATCGCATTTCCCTCTGCTTGATTTAAAAAGAGTTGCTAACAAAGTCGGACTGATGATTGTATGAGTGGGCTAGAAGTGAATGAAATTTATTACTAGCTGGCAAAGACTAGTACGAGTAGCTCCATGAGCTAAAGACCTTGCGAGTTGTGACTCAGTCATAGAGTGAACCTGCAGTTGTTTGCTGTTATGTACTGACAGACGGCGTTTTTAGATTTGCATCCGCAAGCTATTGAGCTCGCGAGTTTGTCAAGATTAAACTACTTATTAAATTAAACCTAAACTCTGTTCTTTTCAAGATTTCTGAAATCGTTTCTATTTCTAATTATCTTTATAACTAACTAGCTTTCCGCTGCGGCTCCGCCCGCGTTAATAGCTTTTCCCGTGGGAATGAGGAATTTTCCCGCGGTAAAAGTTAGCCTATGTTCTTTCCTAAAGTCTATTCTAACTTTGTGCCAAGTTTCACTAAAATCGGTTTAGTACTTTCGGAGCATTTTCAATTATTAGGAATATTTTAGGTATTTTTTTTACACCTTGGGTTACATTATTGAAGTTTTAGTAAGGATCCCTAATTTTTTTGAAAATAAAATATAGCCTATGTTACTCAGGGATCATGTAGCTTTCTAACAGTGAGATAATTTTTGAAATCGGTTCTGTAGTTTCGGAGCCTTTTCGATGCAAACAAACAAACAAATAATCAAACCTTTCCTCTTTATAATACATGTATTAGTATAGAGTATAGTATAGATAGCAGTGGACGTCTACTGGCTAAAATGATGATAGTATAGATAAAGAACATTATATTACCTTGTAAGTATTTATGAGAAAGTATGCATGATTCCGGTCGATTTCCTCAGAAGTTTGCAGACGGGTGTACCTCAGTATTGAACTAACAATGAACGCTATAATGGCTGTAGCCCACTGCAGTGGGGATACAAGCAAGCTTATTCGTGTTGGGTAAGGAAATTTAAATTCAGAAGACCTGAAACACAAAATAATAGCAGTAACAACGTTTGCTCTTGAATATGAATATTAAGTATTTTTTTGCTTTGAGGACGTTACTCTTTACCATGTCGATGTAACTCCGACTGTCCAATTCTTATGTGTTGCCATTGTTTGCTTTGGGAGGCCAGTTGTTCCACTGGTTGAAACTAAGATTGAAATTGTTTCTTCCGGGTCGAAATCCGATGGCCTGTAATATTTTAACATTGTTTTATTATTTATTTATATATACAACATCGACTTATTACTAAGCATTACAATCACATTACATGGTTTTATACAAGGTAAGTAATAAACCTTTCCAGGTGTAGGTATACAGCATTACTGTGAAGCAAACATTATAACGTATAACACTAAATTAAAAAATTTAATAACCCCCGACACAAAACGGTTACTTGATCCTTTCAACAACTAAGAAAAGAGCTGATAATCTTCAAATGGCTGAAGATATTTTCTTGGATCATAGCTAAAAATACTCTCGATTGTGACACCTTGCAAACAAAAAAAAATTGGATCAAAATCGGCGTATCCGTTTAGGAGCCACAGACATACACATTACACACAGACAGACACACACGTCAAACTTATAACACCCCTCTTTTTCGTCGGGGGTTAATAAACCATAACTACTGACTAATTTAGTGACTGCATCTAACAGTTTATAACAAGCCAAAATGAAATAATTTAGTTTAAGCCTTTGGTCCTTTGGAAACGAGATTATTATAGGTGCTTAAAAGTCTGTTAACAGGACCGTGTCTACCAAGATTTGTTTTGCAAGGTACAGTAGGTATTAAAAAGGTTAATCAATTGATACCTAGCGATAGGTCGTGGAACTGATAGTCCTAGTTTTGCAAGAAACTCCGGGACCATCAAGGAGCCATGGATTGACTTGTGTAAAGTGACAAGGTCGCAAATTTTGCGTCTTTTCTGTATACTATGCATATTGAAATGTTTCAATCTTGTTACGTAATCTGAACGATATGGACAAGTGCGATCTTTGAAAGCCATATATTTCGTAAAATTACGTTGGAATTATCTTAGTATGTGTGAAATACTTTTCCTCTATCGTAGCTATCTCACATGATACGTACTCGAAATCATCAACAGTCGAATCAGCCCCAAATTCATTTAAGAGATCTTCAAAGTTAATGGAATTTTCTACTTCAATTTCTTCTCTGTTGAAAGTCACAACCTTGCATTCCATTATGCAGTTCTTCAGTGCAGTACGCACATCATTTGCCTTTTCACTCTGACAGAATACAAGCTTTGGTTCATCATTTATAAAACATTGACCAAGTTCATCTGAAATTATTTTCAATTATGTAGTGTTATACAATATTGGAATTACCAGACTTGCTATTAACCAGCTAGGTTCATAATGACAATGAGCCTCTTTGTTGTACTTCGAAAATAGTTATTTTATGGTGTATCTTATGTTACATTATAATGTAAAAATACATTTGAATCATTTTCAATATATTTTTACATATTTACATAAAAGAACAGGCCTATGTTCAGCAGTGGACTGATGTGAGCTGAATAGATAGACAGATAGATAGATTTTATTATTTGTTTGTTTAAGAATACAAAAAAACATAATATTATAATAACGACGCCTGTGGAGTTTCTTCGGCAAGCTTTTCTCTACAAGAAACAGCATAATTATGTTGCTTTACTAAACTCACCAGTAATTCGAGTATTGTTTCTTAGTGATTTAGATTTGATAATATTTTTGATGCCATGCCGTACGAGAAGTAGGTACCTATATTCATGAAAATCATGGAAGTTTTACATACTGATGCCCAAAGTCCGATCAATGGGAGCTATGGCGACACCCAGATACAGCGCTGCGTAGAATGGAATGCACAAGTCGAGGTGGTTCGGGGCCATCAGAACTATGACGTCACCGCGCCTCAAACCCAGAGCTTTGAACGCCTCGGCGCATCGCACACTGCGCTCCAACACCGACCCACTCGTCTCCGATTGGCCAGTTGCACCATCGATCTAAAAAAATACATGAAATGATAGTGGTAAAGAATGCCATATTTGTAAGTTAAGAGGGCAAAATTAACATAAAAAATGTAAATCCAGCATCATGTTTATTCGTTTATAAACAAATTAATAGACGTAAAATAAATTCGTAAATTTATTCGTCTGAAAACCCTAGTGGTCTTTTCGCATTTCTCGTCGTGAGTTGGACTAAGGCCCTCAGGCCTCTGCCCCCACGCGAGCGCCCAGCTCACTCATGTATGTACCAGTGCACGGCGTCATTCATACTTGCCTGTAAGGTGAAGCCTGGTTCATCTTTGAGTCCCTGCAGTACGATCTTGCCGAGATGGAAGCGGTCGGAAGGTCGGCCCGACTCAGCCACCACGCGAGCGCCCAACTCACTCATGTACCAGCGCACGGCGTCATTCATACTTGCCTGTAAGGTGAAGCCTGGTTCATCTTTGAGTCCCTGCAGTACGAGCTTGCGGAGATGGAAGCGGTCGGAAGGTCGGCCCGACTCAGCCACCACGCGAGCGCCCAACTCACTCATGTACCAGCGCACGGCGTCATTCATACTTGCCTGTAAGGTGAAGCCTGGTTCATCTTTGAGTCCCTGCAGTACGAGCTTGCCAAGATGGAAGCGGTCGGAAGGTCGGCCCGACTCAGCCACCACGCGAGCGCCCAACTCACTCATGTACCAGTGCACGGCGTCATTCATACTTGCCTGTAAGGTGAAGCCTGGTTCATCTTTGAGTCCCTGCAGTACGAGCTTGCCGAGATGGAAGCGGTCGGAAGGTCGGCCCGACTCAGCCACCACGCGAGCGCCCAGCTCACTCATGTACCAGTGCACGGCATCGTTGAAACGTCTTTGTCCAAACATGATTAACAGGTATCTGTTCTGGTTAATTATTTACCTCGTTCGGACATCAAACAAGATAAGATAATATATTAAATAATAACAAAGTTTATTGATTATTAAACGTTCTGATAGATAATGATAGCGAAAACCCTTCATTAAATTTTATAACAGTGACCGCGAAAGTTTATTGCGTGTTTCGTAAAATCTTCTTCGGCCGCAATGACAACCGATTGCAAAACTCAAGTAATGTAGTAGAAAAAAACCATGTTATAACTAATTACTTAATCAAAAGAGTGAAATCTAGAATTTCGTAATGCTAATGTTCAATTTGTGTAATTGCCTTAAGTGATTCAGATGAGTCTGATTGGTTAAATATTGGCTAAAGCTGTGTGATTGAAAGCTATAGAATAAGGCCACTCTTTGTCTTCCCACTATTTCGGAGTATGTTAACTTACTTACAAGTGAAGCTAATAAAAGCGTGTTAAAAATACTTTTCTCCAGCAGAGGTTCAATCAGTGATCGCAGGACACCCTGGGGTTTTGGATGTTGCGGTGACCGGAATCCCGGACTATGAGTGTGGTGACTTGCCAGTAGCCTGTGTGGTCAGACGTCCAGGAAGTAACGTCTCAACACAAGAGGAAGGATTTAGTTAAAGGTACTTACGATATTTTTTTCGTTTGAACAAGAGTCACAAATTTAATAAGTTCTAGATAGAAGCATAATACAGAGGTATTTTACAAGAAAAAAAATTATATCAATGAGTAGCCCAATAAAATAAACTTAGTACAATGCTTTACAAAAAATCTGACTGACACGAAGCAGTTGCGAGGCAGGGTGATATTCCTAGAGGCATTGCCGATGACCGCAGCAGGCAATGTGGACAACAAGAAACTCAAGGAAATTGTTCTTGAAGCGGACAGAGAATAAACAAACCAGTCGTTGTCACCAGCAGCAAAATTACGTAAAGAGGTAAACCTACATTATGTAGATGATGGGCCATGATAAAAACTGTAAGTATTATGTGTTATCTAAGCATCTTCGGCATCTTCTTCATTCTTCTTCCCGTGATCTTCGGGCATATCATAGGCACAGAAGTAAACAATACTATACTATACTACTACAATAGTACATACTAGGTACCTTCATATCATAAGTATCTTCAGGCGCTCTATTGAGGTTAACAAGACTGCAGCGCAAGTAAGTAGTAAGTAGTAAGTAGATAATACTTACTACGTAGATCACGTAGATAAACAGCCATAAGGTGTCTTATCAACTGGAGTTACCTTTATGATACTTATTTTAACGATAAACGATATGATAATTATTAATGATGTTATATTATAAGTGTTGTAAGTATTTCCCTGTATTCGTATGCTATAATAAATTTTATTCCTTAGCTACACGTATTTTGCGCTTTCTACCTACGGACGTAGTATACTTATAAAATCCTTAACTCGAGCGGGTTTACGTTAGTAACTATTTATTAATCTGTGGTAAGGTGGAAGAGAAAGATGTATCCAAAATTTGTTCCAGACTTCCTTTATTATACTTGACCCAATGACAAATTAAAAACAGTATATTATTTTTTTAAATAAATTTTAAGAAAACGAACATGGTTTTGCTCATCATACAAAAAAACTAACGATCATTATAACTTTGGCGCATTTTCGACGTCAGTTCTTTTCCAGAACACATTTATTTGGTCCTTGTCGGTTTGTACATGGTATCACTGCTTTTCCATATCAACAACAAGTTTCTTCAAGGCCCTGTAGTCAACTTTAGTTGTAGCTGTCACCGGTATTGCATCCAGAAACACTACTCCACCTCTCAGCTGTTTTATATCTGTGAGCGACTCTGAAATATGAAATTAATGTTCAACATTGTCAGGGTTTTAATTTAAATGCAAACGCTTCAGCCCCTGTAATATGCAGTGCTATGACAAAAGTTTCTTGCACATTTATCTGTCAAAAAACCCGCCATATTGAAATAATATCCTCCAATAGGATAAGAGAATACGCACGACAAGATTATGTCTGTCACGCGTGAACCGGGCATGTTAGAGGGGCTGGTGCTATAGCTATGATGTGGCTAAATCGGAGAATCTATCACTTCATAACGTGAGCATAAGTTCTATCATTATTTATTTACTTTTGGCCGATAAGTTTTAAAATAACCGTTTTAGATTATAGGAGACTTAGCTTTCCGCCGCTTCAATTTTAACGGCTAACAATTTTTCCCATGGGAATGAGGCATTTTCCCGCGGTAAAAGGTAGCCTATGGGTGAATGTAGCTATCTAATAATGGAAGATTTTTAAAAAATCGGTTCAGTAGTTTTTGAATTTATTCATTACAAACATACACACACACACACAAATACAAATCTTTCCTCTTTCTTTATATTAATATTAGGGTTGCATATTAGAAAATCAAAACTTCATCGAGCAAATTTTAAAAGAACAACAAATGAAATAACAAAATTTAAATGACCAAATGTTTTATTTAGTAAAATTTTATAATCCAAATGTATGTGTCATCAAATGGACGACTGACCAAAAGTTGCTAGGTCAAAATTTAAAGTGCCAAATCATTCCTAGTTTTATTATCGCGAATGATATTCTTCAGTGTTTTGTTATCTTCCAAAGTCTAATAAATTAGTTAGTTTGCAATTATAAATGTTTACTTACATGTCCTAGGGCCTAGACTAAATTAATTCACCAGGCGGGTGCGAGCGAAGCGAGCACGGGAGTTCAGGGCACCCCTACTTCGGATAGTATAGGTTCGAAGGGTATGGCAGAAGCGATGTGGGCGAGCGTAGCGAGCCCAGATCGCTCGCCATACCCTTCGTGTTAGGTTACACATTAACCTAAACAAACCTAACCTTACCTAAACCCAGTTTAGCCTAGGCAAAACTAGTTTGACCCAACATTGGGTTTGGCCGGTAACATATAGGTAATAAAGCAAGTTTGGTTTGGCTGGTGAAACCAGTTGATAATTAGTAAATGAAACAAAAAATCTTTTAACCTTTGAACGATTTGGCCTATAGTGTCATAGATAATTTAAACGTTGATATTCCAGACTTTGGTCAGTTAGACTTTTGGTCAAATGACCATTGATATTTTAAAATTTGTTCATTTGTTCGTTGTTATTTTTAAATTTGCTCCATGAAGTTTTGATTTTTTAATACGTAACCAATATTAGTATGATGTATGCTTTAAATAACGAAGCAGTACTCATTACAACCGAGAATAATGAGGATTGCGGATAGCCGCTGGATGCGGGCAGCACAGGACCAATCGTTGTAGAGTTCATTGGCCTTTGTTCAGCAGTGATGTTTACAGGAAGAAATAGTGATAATGATCAAAAATATATATATAGGTAAGTACTTATATTGCTACAATGCTGCGGGGGTCGTCTAACGAAAACAATAAACCATAATTTTCTAAAATTGCCATGTATGTAAGTATAATACTACCTTTAACCAGCCTTTTGATTTCGTCAGCAGTGACGTTTTGGCCAGGTTGACGCACAACACAAGCCATCGGCAGTTCACCACATTCAGGATCTGGCAGACCAATAACTACCACATCCAGCACCGCTGGGTGCTGACGAATCACATTCTGGATTTCCACTGGAGAAACCTACAAAGATATCTAGAGTTTATGTTATATTCTTTAAGCGGGATCAACATGGATGTAGAATACTAAAAACATTCTTAAAGTGATGCAGGCTATTTCAGTTTTCATTAGGTACCTATGTATAATATCTTTAACAATAAACTACAATTCAAATTATCAATATTGCATTTTAAATCAGCATTTATTTTTAAATCAGAGTGCTTTATTTATTTTATTAGAATATTGACTAAGACCAGTATCATCGCCAGTAAGTAAGTAGGCATCGGTTAGGCCATCTCTTTTGCTTGTCGGTCTGGCCGCAAATACATTTAAATTTGAAACTATTTCGAGATATTTATTTTCATGGATTGAGTCAGTTGGATTCTGACGTCTTCCTGCTCCTGGTTACACCAGGGCAGGATAACTCGTGATACAGGGAAGCTACTAAATTTGTGATAAGTTTCTTTAAAAGTGTTGTGAGACAGTTAATGAAGTGCATTAATAATAATAAACGTGTTGTGATTTGGAAGCAGCTGTGCAACCCCCGCTATACCCCAGTTAAAATTAATTCAGGCGTCATCTTGCAGAAGTTTTTAAAACTCGTATGTGATAAATCTTAAACTTCTACAGCATTAAATTCGTTTCTGATACTGAAACTCACCCATTGACTTTTATATCTGAGTATTAACTTGATTCTGTCTGAGAAGTAGAAATTCCAGTGTTCATCTCTATAGAACGTATCACCAGTTTTTAGCCATCCGTCTTGAGAGAATGTATCTTTAGTTTCTTTTTCGTTTTTGTAATATCCCTAAAAATCAAATTTAAATTAGTTTTTTTTATTTATTGTGATTTAATTCTATTACCTACTGTCTTCTTTTATAGTACCTGGGTTTTATTGAATAAAGTGTTTTTTTTTTAAATTAACAACTTGTTATGCCATGTTATATAACCCACACGTATTGAAAATGAAATGTAGGGACTAAGTTTATCGTTATACCTACTCACTTTGAAAATACTTGGTCCTTTAAGCCAAAGTTCTCCCACTTCATTTGGATTGTCTATTATATCTTTGCATGTATCTACGTCGACGAGCTGAAAAGGCAATGGAAAATATTGATTATTTATTTATTATTATTAATTATTCTTTTCTGATATTTCATAGGTATCTTAAGTTGGAAGAAATCTTCAAGACGATATGGCCTGCGTGGGATGGAAGGGGTGTAGACGTTGGTGGAAGGAACCTTCGTTTCGCTGACGATATTGTCTCGTTGTCGTTCTCAGCAGTTGAACTAGAGGCAATGCTGCAAGACCTCAGCACAGCAAGCCGTGAGGCTGGACTGATGATGATCATCTCAAAGACCAAGCTTATGACAAATAGCTCGAAGAGGGTGGTGACGGTAGATGACGGGAGAATGGAATATGTCGACGAGTATATTTATCTCAGCCAAATAGTCTCTTTCCAGGCATGAAAACACAAATAAGTAGCTCGACGCACCGAAAATGCCTGGAAGAGTTATTGGTCGATGAAAAAATACATGAAAAGTGACTTGCCTTTATCTTTAAAACGTAAACTCATGGACGTATGCATTCTCCCAATACTCACCTACGGAGCTCAGACTTGGTCTTTGACGGAAGCTCAAAGGTCCAGACTCGCGGTTTGCCAGAGAGCCATGGAGCGCAGTATGTTGGGCCTGAAACTGATCGATAGGGACAGGAACACTACACTGCGCTCTAAAAGATAGATTGCTGATGTAACCTACGCATCCGCCAAACTAAAGTGGGACTGGGCCGGTCACATCTGCCGCATGCCAGATGTATTGTGGGCAAAAACGACTATGCAGACCTGGACGACGATGGCGAGACGAGCTAGACGTCTTCAGCGCGACATGGCAAGAAGAGGCACAGGAAAGAGTGGAGAGAGGCATTTGCCCAGCAGTGGGACACATAAGGCTAATTAAGATAAGATAAAATGAGATAAGATCTTAAGTTGATTCCGTCACTTTTCCTGATTTGTAAAATAGTACACAGAAGCGTGTTATAATTATATTATATATACCTTCATTTCAGGTCCAGGGATTTTTTTTCACTTTGAAAACTAAACTTAGAATAATGTTGAACGAAAATTTGGTTCCATTAAATTAGAAGAAAGGAAAACTTTAATCGTATTATTAAACATCTCCAGAAAGTTGGCAGAAAATTTATCAATAGTGTTTATAAGTTTTTTAAACTAATAATTGGGCAGAATACTTTTACAATTGACCGAATTAAAATATTTACTCGATATTCTAAATGAGGCGCTGGTGTTCCACTGGATCCCCGTGCAACTTCGTAGTTCCAAATGAACGCCATAGCGCTTACTTCACTGAGCCCGTACATGTTGAATATCTCCGCCTTTGGTGATATGATCTAAAAAATATATTTAGGTATATTTTTCGTCCTGCGCTGCACGCTACGGGCACCGATCGTTGTTGTTGGACGCTATTCGTGTGGCTGGTTTTTGGGCCGAGACTGTCTGAGTTTGCTGTGGACTCGAAAAGAAGAAGACCGATCGTTGTGGAGACCTTGGGGGAGGCCTTTGTCCAGCAGTGGACGTCTAAAGGCTGAGATGGTGATGGTGGTGGTGATATTTTTCGTTAATGTTATAAATTCTTTATTGTACGTATAGGTTCATTTACAAGCATGTTCATTTACAGCGGTAGTACACAAGGGC
This sequence comes from Teleiodes luculella, assembly GCA_948473455.1. Lineage (NCBI taxonomy): Eukaryota > Metazoa > Arthropoda > Insecta > Lepidoptera > Gelechiidae > Teleiodes > Teleiodes luculella. The sequence continues at coordinate 12,460,108 of OX419600.1, forward strand.
GAGCTTATCTTTAAATAGAGATCTTTTCCAGCCAACCCGTATCAAATGTGATAAAACTATTACAAATATAGCAGGAACAAGGCTGTGTACATATTAGATATACCTATTAGGTATATAACATTATTCATATTACACACACCATGAATCCATAATGATTTGATATATCTATCTCAATAAGTTAATATCATATAGTATTTTAATTTGAGAGCAGCGACGTTGACAATGGACGATAATCCACTTGATCAAAAGAGAGACGACCAAAAGCTGTGTAGAACAGAGAAATTCTTTGTTTTTATGAAAAATACAGACGTTCAAAAGGATTTTTAGGGTTCCGTACCTCAAAATCGTAAAACGGAAACCTTATAGGATCACTCGGGTGTCTGTCCGTCCGCCCGTCTGCCAGCGCCTATTTCCTCCTGCCCCCCTACTATGTAAGTAGCGACAGGCTCGAGAAGCTGTCAAACGCGACATATTGACAGAACAACTATGGCTCTAATGTCACTATGTCGCGTTTAACAGCTTCTCGAGCCTGTCGCTACTTACATAGTAGGGGGGCTGAACTACTGAACCGATTGGGTTGTTTAGTACCTACACGTCATGTAAGTCCGTGACCCAGTAACGGACGTGTGACAGTAAATAATGAATTATAACACTTTATTTAACTATTGGGTGATAAATTAGACTTTGCAAAACTAAAAACGTTTTGCAAACTATTATACCGTTTGGCATATCAAATGAAAGTGCCTGTTGTATTGTAACGATCTATCTATACTTATTTAATAAAGAGGAAAGGTTTGTTTGTTTGCATCGAATAGGCTCCGAAACTACTGAACCGTGGGGCGGAAACTTGGTATCTGTACCAATCTGAGCTTGGAGTATGATAGAGTAAATCTTGGAAATTAATATAGGGTACCTTTTACCGCGGGAAAACTCTTTATTCCCACGGAAAAAATGGCAGCGCGGGGGGAAAGTTTTGATGAAACTTTGTAGAGAGATAGAATAGACCCTGGGGATAAAGGATACCTTTTACCGCGGAAAAATACTTCTTTCCCGCGGGAAGATAATACCTCATTCGTAGCCGAGGCGGGCCGCTAGTAAAATATATTTTACGATATCAGGATAAATAGTTTTGAAGTTATTTAAGAAAATCCAAGTACGAGGATGGACAAGGATTTGCATAAGTCCAGTTGACTCAATCAGTCCAGTTGTTTCGGCTGTTGATAAAGAACTTCGTTTGTACAGAACACTCTTCAGGCTGATGGGCACTTGTGTTTGCCTTGTGTCTGGATGTTGTATATATTTTATATATGTACTAGCGACCCGCCCCGGCTCCGCACGGGAAAATGGTTATTGTGGGTTATCCTTCAGTATATTATGCATGTATTATACATATAAACCTTCCTCTTGAATCACTCTATCTATTAAAAAAAACCGCATCAAAATCCGTTGAGTAGTTTTAAAGATTTAAGCGTACAAAGGGACATAGGGACATAGGGACATAGGGACGGAGAAAGCGACTTTATTTTATACTATGTAGTGATGTATATCAGCTATCTGACACCCATAGTACAGACTCTGCCTAGTTTGGGTCAGATAGCCGTGTGTGAGATGTCCCACATATTAATTTATTATTTATTTATTATTATTACCTTTAAATCTTCAATAAGTTCAGATGATACGGCGCTTCCACCACACAAAATTAACTCGAAAGATGAGAAGTCACATTTGTCCCGAGTTCCAGGTGCAGTGAGTGTTGTCAACATCGTTGGACTGCATAGTGCGAAAGTTGGCTAAAAAAAAATTATGTTAAAAATATTTTTATTGGAACATGCTATGCAGAGTATCTAGTACCTTTCTACCTAAAATTTCAGTACCTACATAAACCTAAATTCCAGACAGAGTATAAGAAGGTCCAATAAAAAAAAACTAGAACACTAAGAGAGTGGCTTGTAAATCTCTGTTTGTACAATGTGCATGAATTTATTGATACTAACACTCATATCTAATATCTAGACTATTAATATACCTATTATGAGTAGGTACCTATGTTAAAAACTACATTTTTGCATACTAATTATATGTTAGCAGAATATAATAATTATGAATTTTGAAATTTGGGAATTTTACATTTTATTATTCTACCATGGTCTAAAAAAACAAGGTCTAACAATCGGACTGTCAAACTTGACACAAGCCTACGTCATATGCAGCTGTTCATCCTTGTCGAATGCGCATTATTCGACAAGGATGAACAGCAGATGATGTAGGCTTGTGTCAAGTCACATGGTCTTCTTGTTAGACCTTGTTTTCTTAGAACATGTTATTCTATAAAAGACCATTCATGAAATAATCATACATTTTCCAGCACAATACGTTCCGGACGAACATATTGTGCTGGCTTCTGTACTTAATCTTCTATTAATTATTTAATCTTCCTGATCGTATTACGTACCTTATAAGTATTAATCAGATGGTAAATATGGTCCACAGTCAGATTTTTAGGAGACATCAGCAATGTATACCTTAGCAACGGTGCAAGGTTGTAGTTAATTATAGCACTGAGCCATTGCAACGGAGAAAGTAATATAAACATCTTTGTGGGTGTCGGGAATTTTGTTTCTCTTGACCTGTTTTCAAAAAAGTCTGACTTACTATACTAGGTACTGTGGCAGTGAGAACTTCATCCACACGTCTCTTTTACTTTTGGTACTGGCCGCATGTTTGTTCGAAATTTAAATAATTTTCGAGTAGATTGATTTTGATAGTTTGAGTCAATTTTTAACGCGATTATTCCCTGGAGCTGTTGTAAAACGCTCCAGAAAATATCCTTCCGGGAATTATAAAGCAAATCGGGTTTTAAATGTGTTGTGCTGATGTATTTATATGTGAAATATATGTTTTAGTGCAATTTCTGTGAGTTTATTTGATAGCATAGGTCGCGTCAGTGCTACAGTACTTATTTCAAAAGTAGATTATAGCAATATTAGTATTATTTAGTCTAGTGTTCGTGTTGCGAAAAAATCTTACATTTGGACCAAATGATTTCCAGAGCATGCAAGACTTTGTCATTGGTACTGTTAGCCGGAAGGAAAATCAATCGATTGGGACATCTCTAATAACGCGTGAATCTCTAGCGCGGTGGCACGTGTGACGTTTGGTTTGGCTGTTACACCTATTCCATTTTATTGTGATTTCGCGATTAATAAATATAATATTTAAATACTTTCGTCTTTTAGTACAAATTTAATCTTCCTTCTCCGCTCGGGTCGCTTAAGTTGATCAAACCCATAGTTTTAATTTATGAGATTTACATAATATTCTTCTTTCATTAATTGAACATGATCCACTTACAATATAATTGGATTAGAAATTGCCAAATTCTTGTGCGTTACAGCGCCTTGTTTAGGCAGCCCAGTGGTACCGCTTGTAGAAATTAACACTGCGATTGTGTTCTCTGGATCAAAATCTGTGGGCCTAGAATTACAAGAATACAATCTTATTATTGACTGTTTATAATACATACCGTTATACATTATTATTCTTTAGATCAGATAGCCGTGTATGAATGTCCCCCCATATTATTACTACAATTAAATCAGGTAAGAACTCATATTTTTATCTCTTACTTTTTATTTAGGCATATAAGTTTCTCTCAAAACTCAACGCTTCCTATAGGTAGCTACTTATAGGTAGGTACCTAGACCTACTTAATTTTGTACTGTTCAAGACTTACTTAAATTGATTTACATCAACTTGTCCCTGATAATCCTTCAACAGGTCCTCAAACAGCACACTGTTGCTTACTGTGTCACATTTTTTGTCAAAAGTAACAATTTTCGTATCCAGTTTAAGTTTATCAAGAGCTATGCGCACTTCCTCTGCCCTCTCACTTTGACAAAATACTATTTTCGGTTGATCGACGACAAACAAGTCCTGAAGTTCCTCTGAAAGTAAATAAATATCAAATGCAGTATTTTCCTTATAATGAATGTTCTTATTTTCAGTGCAGATTTGCAGTGTTCTATATAAGATAGATATCCTGTGAGATCCTATCAGGATTGTTGAAATTCTTGGCAAACTAAAAGAACCGACATAGCCAAAGGAACTTAGTAGGTACCTGCCTAACACTGAGGGCTTCGTTGGGTCAGAGGTTTTTTTAGTGCCGACCTTGAGCCAGAGAAGGCTTCCACCTACATGATAGACCGGCAATCTCGTGAGAGTCGCGGGAAGCCATTCGCTGGATGTGAGCAGCATGGGACCGATTGTAGTTTTGTGAAGATCTTTAGATCTGGCTTTATCTTGCGGCTGAGATGATGATAATGTAGGTATTATAGGCATAAAACTACAGGTTGATTTCTTTGGTCGATTCTTAAGAAATTTTATGGACAAGTTCTTTAAATTAATTTTCAGGTCATGTTAATTTTTTTTTGTTTAGATTATTCACGGACCCGTCGTCATAATCTTATACCTTTAAAACGAGCAATAATTGTATATTTATTTATTTGTAAATTTATTTCTTTGATCTCGAAAACGGCTCTAACGATTTCGCTGAAATTTGGTATATGGGGGTTTTTGGGGGTAAACAATCGATCTAGTTTAGTCTTATGTTTGGGAAAACGCGTGTTTTCGAGTTTTTATGCGTTTTTCTTTCCACGCAGAATGTGGTCGCTAATTTCGTCCTGCCGGTCCAGCGGGTTAAGAAGAAGCGGACGGCAAGAAACGAGTGTTACGGGTTCGAATCCCGCTCAGTGACTTACTTTTGTTTTTTTTTTATGTTCAAATTTATAAATAGTAATAACCCAGCTAAGCCGGGCGCCTAGGTACTACTTACTTATTTGAAGCAATCTGTCAATAGGAGCAACGCTAACGCCGAGGTAGAAGGCGGCATAGTACGGGATTGCCATATCCAATTGGTTGGGCGCCATTAAAATGATGACGTCACCGCTTTTGACGCCCAAAGACCTCATTGCGTATGCGCACGTTACGCTTCGTTTCAGCACCGATCCGAAGCTTTCCGACTTTCCTGTTGAGCCGTCGATCTATGAATTCGGAAAAAAATGAATAATATTAGTCTTTTTTTTAATAGCTAACAGAGGCAAGGCAAGAAATGATGCGTATAATCCATACTTCTATTATCCATATCCATATCCATTTTAATATTATAAATGAGAAAGTGTCTTTGTTTGTCCTTCCTTCTCGCCCTAACTAAGCAACCAATCGACTTGATTTTCGGCATAGAGTTAGTTGAATGGATGGAGAGTAACACAGGCTACTTTTAATCCTGGATAAACGTCATACGGGAAAGTCAAAAATCAATGCGGGCAAAAAGTAATGCTGCGGGTCTTTTTTTTTCTATTATGCGTGCCAAATAAGAATAGGACTGGCGCCATCTTGAATTGACAGTCCGTCCTTTTCTTTCTATTTGGCAAATAAGAAAAGGACGGCCTGTCAATTCAAGATGGCGCCAGTCCTATTCTTATTTGGCACGCATAGTACACTCTAAGGCTGCGGGTATTATGGGTACTTTTGGCCAGGGAGCGGTTCATGAGGGCCTGTTTGACTAGGTTTGGTTTATTGTACTTTGACTACTAGTTTTTTGGTCGGTTTTGAGACACTCGGTCCTTGGGGCCTTAGGCTTAGTCGTTTTTTAACGAGGTGTCAGCGCATCTCGTCGAGGTGTCCGGAGATCACAGAGCGGGCAGCTTCCTTGCGCAGATGGTAAGCCTCGCAATTCAGCGCGGGAATGCTGCTTGTCTGCTGGGGACAATGCCGCCTCGGGGAGACGCGCTTGACACATTTTTTTATTTATAAGTTACTAGCGACTCGCCCCGGCTCCGCACGGGAAAATGGTTATTGATGGTTATCTTTAAGTGTATTATGCATGTATTATACATATAAACCTTCCTCTTGAATCACTCTATCTATTACAAAAAACCGAATCAAAATCCGTTGCGTAGTTTTAAAGATTTATGCATACATATGGACATAGCGACAGAGAAAGCGACTTTGTTTCATACTATGTAGTGATTTGTATTATATTCGAATATTTTTATGTTTATATATAACTGACATTTTTATTGTGACTTTACTAATATCCTAAAGTTAAAAATAAACATGCTACTTTTCACAGCAAAATTTAAATTAGAATAATAAAAAAATTGTGACCTTGTAATTTGTTACTATCTATGATATGGAATGTCTGTTGTTATAGATAGTAAATACTTTATAACACAATCAACAATTTGATATAACTAAACTCAATACAAATAGGTACTTTATTGCACGCAAACAGATAATTAGTCCAATTATACCGAACTTCTAAATAATCTATAGCGTTAGGCGACAATTTTTTTCAGGCAACCCAGCTGAGTAAGAAACATTTGATATTAGACACTTTTAAATGTTATCAATTTTAAAAGACTTCTATTCGATAGACGCGTTTTCCTTTTCTGGCAAGTCATGATGAATAACGCAAAATTAGTTCAAACTTCGGAACTTATCTGATAGGTAGAGGTAGATAGACAGAGGTTTTTTTTATTTTCGGTACATCTCGAAGATTCTATAGAGCGACATTCTGGCAACAGATTAATTTAATATACTTATAATATTACCTATATTATGGTCATTTTGGAACTGGATTTCAAATAGAGGAGCGAGATTTTAGAAATCGTGAATTTGTTACGATCCTTTTCCAATTCGTTCCTACATATAGAAAAACATCATGAGGAAACCTACACACACCTGCGAAGAAATTCAAAGGATGTATGGGAAGTTGACCAATCCACACTGGGCCAGCTTTGTCACCCTGATTCGGGGTGTAGGCTAGGTCCCATCGGAGGGACATAATAGGCTGTTCTTTCTTTCTTTTTTAGCGTGTGGGTTTCGAGGTTAACCTACCCCACAAACCCTGGTGTCAGAATCATTGAGACGCCTATGGCTTCTGACATGGCTCATGTAACGATTGCATCCGTAAATAGTAACCGGGAGGGAATCATCTTCCTTTTCCCAGTTTGGTTAGGACATTGCAGGCTGAATCACCTGAAAGTCTCACAAAGTGATATTTGTTCGATGAATTCCCACCGGGATTCGAACCCGGAACGGAGGTTATATTAAACAAGGAGGTAACATCTATATTTAACGGAAATATAAATGTTGAAATGTGATTAGTCATTCATTTTAATAGTAGTTTTCGTATCGTTGACCTTATTTTTTATGTGGGTTCATAATAATAAATTATCTCATACGTTAGGTACGTACTTATTTATTTAATTTATTTAATAATGACACTGAACTCAAGAAAATTATGAAGACCGGAGTCGCTTTGGCTACCGAGGACAATCAATTGAAATAATGAAACACAGCTGAACCACAGGCTGAACGGTTATAATATCCTGTACCTACTACTATAGGATATTATTGGCGGGGTGACCGTGTGACCTAGCCAGACATATAATATTGACGTTTTTAATAACTTTTAAGAAAAGAAAGAGGACAATGAACTTTGCTCCGGATGTATATGAAACAGACCATATAATAATAGACAGTTGACACACGTATAAAGAAAGATACCAAAATACATTCAGACACACAAACGGCAAATCATCATACAAAATGTTTGCCCTGTTCCAACCAGCAAATTTGATATCAGACGCACTGCCAACTAAGTTATGTGATTACATTTTAAATGGAGCTTTACGAAGAGGTTTACCTACCTGCAGCATCATCCTTGAGTCCCTGTAGTACGAGCTTGCCGAGATGGAAGCGGTCGGAAGGTCGGCCCGACTCAGCCACCACGCGAGCGCCCAGCTCACTCATGTACCAGTGCACGGCGTCATTCATACTTGCCTGTAAGGTGAAGCCTGGTTCATCTTTGAGTCCCTGCAGTACGAGCTTGCCGAGATGGAAGCGGTCGGAAGGTCGGCCCGACTCAGCCACCACGCGAGCGCCCAGCTCACTCATGTACCAGTGCACGGCGTCATTCATACTTGCCTGTAAGGTGAAGCCTGGTTCATCTTTGAGTCCCTGCAGTACGAGCTTGCCGAGATGGAAGCGGTCGGAAGGTCGGCCCGACTCAGCCACCACGCGAGCGCCCAGCTCACTCATGTACCAGTGCACGGCGGCGTCATTCATACTTGCCTGTAAGGTGAAGCCTGGTTCATCTTTGAGTCCCTGCAGTACGAGCTTGCCGAGATGGAAGCGGTCGGAAGGTCGGCCCGACTCAGCCACCACGCGAGCGCCCAGCTCACTCATGTACCAGTGCACGGCGTCATTCATACTTGCCTGTAAGGTGAAGCCTGGTTCATCTTTGAGTCCCTGCAGTACGAGCTTGCCGAGATGGAAGCGGTCGGAAGGTCGGCCCGACTCAGCCACCACGCGAGCGCCCAGCTCACTCATGTACCAGTGCACGGCGTCATTCATACTTGCCTGTAAGGTGAAGCCTGGTTCATCTTTGAGTCCCTGCAGTACGAGCTTGCCGAGATGGAAGCGGTCGGAAGGTCGGCCCGACTCAGCCACCACGCGAGCGCCCAGCTCACTCATGTACCAGTGCACGGCATGATTCACTTTTTTTTTATACATTTTATTTTTTCTACTGGACCATTAATGAACTGTCATTGACCAGCTTTGAACGCGGACTGCTCAGTTATCGAAAGATCCGTTATAATTATGTAGCTATTTTATAACATAAGTACCTACATATACAAGCACACTTGCGCTGGTAGCATAGATTTATTATCTTTGCTGGTAAACATATTAAATATTATATAGTTAAATATTCCCGATAACATTTAGTACAGAAGCCAGCACATGTGGTTGGACATTCGCACTAAGAAGTTCGCCCTTACTTATCACTACGGAATACGGGCACTCTCAAGGTCAAAATATCCGGCCGCATGTGCGGGCTACTGTACAAACGAATACGTTAAGTAATTTGTCTTATCTCTTAAAAGTACGTACGCGTAATCATTTAAGAACGGCTCAACCAAGTCCTTATGAATGTGAAAATACTCTGTCTGCCTATCTGTCTGTCTGTTTGTTACGCTTTCAGGCCAAAAACACTGAACCAATTTTGATAAAACTTGGTACAAAGATAGAATAGAGCTTGGGGAAGGACATAAGCTACCAATTACCGCGGAAAAATACCTCATTTCCACCAGAAAAACTGTTAACACGGGCGAAGCTGCAGGGCGGGAACCTAGGTGAATTTAGTTTGACATTGGATATGACTTTTCTTTCACTTCAGAAAATGCCGGCTCCTGACTTCAAGAAAAAGCGCGTTTCTCTTGTAGAGACTAGGAAACAATGTCTGAATTTGGACATCGCTGAATCCGAAAATTGCTATAGCAGTTCGAAAAATTACTCCTTATACCTGAAATCCAAGGCGACCAAAAAAAAGTGCCTTGGAATATCAAATGAAAAGGAATCATGAGTAGATTACAAAATATTCCTATAACATGTTGCTATAATATCCGCCCTCCCTGGACAAAGTTATTTTAAAAACATTTTTTCGAAAGTATCGTTTCGAACTTACTTTGCATAGCTTAGATTCAATTTAATACTTGAGAATCAATATTTGTAATTTATAATTTTTGTCATCAGAAATATCCTCTAATATGCGCAATAAATAAATTTTGCCAAAATGATTCAGGGTAAACATGGGCCCAAAGCAGCTGCGCCGGAATAGATGATGAAGATGAAGATTCTATTTCTATCTTCACGTGCGACTTTTGACACAACAAATTCATATTTATTTGTGGCAAACCCCATCTTACCCCAAAGGCTGCGGGTTAAAATGGAGTGATGGTGATGTTTACTATTTTTTATTTTTTTCTTAATGTTACAAATGTACTTAAAGAAATAAAAAAATCTGCTCTGGGGCGCAACGTATATATAAAGTACGACGGATCCATCTTCACCGGACTTACGGGGGAGCGGAAGACTCTACCCCAAAGTAGTCATGTACCAACGCGTCTAGGAGCGGCTCGAGGGAGCCTCGGACCACGGCCTAGCGCGTTGATACTGAAAAACATCGTGAAGGAGACGACGCCTGAGGGGCTCCGTCTCTGATTATCAATTTATTATTTTGAGTATTGGCCGCGCCCCCGCGTAAGGGCGTTGCTACCTGAAGGGTATTCGCTACCAGAAGCAACAGATTCCATTATAAAATTAGTTCTATATAATAATAATAATTTTATTTAGGTTCTCCTTCACATAGACCTCAAAATAAATTAAGCGTATTATTGGAGTTTTTAATCAACTTACAAAGTAGTTAGGTTAGGTCAGTCAAGGTAGGTACTTGTGAAGACTGGTGCCTGAAATAGACGGGAGTCTGTGCTTCAGGTCACCTGTACCTCAGATATACTTCCCCGTAAAATATTTTTAAACAGTAAGTATTTGGTTTTATTTTAGATAGTTATGGCAAAAATTGAGACAACATGAGAAAAAGAAATATTAGAAATAAACATGAGGTGTGTGTGTGGTGTGTTTGTGTGTGTGTGTTGAGTGAGTGTGTGTTTTTGTGTGTGTGTGTTGAGTGAGTGTGAGAGTGTTACACACACTCTGCAGCGGGTATTTTAGTTTCTCTCGGCAAGTTATCAAGCTACTAGGTAGGATAAAAAAACAATGCCACGGCATTCAACAGGCAAACTCCATTTATACCACAGGTTTGAGAATGTTTTCAACGTCAGTATAAGATAGATTTTTTACCAGGTCGAAATTCCGAAATATACTAGGAGTATTCATGCTCACTAAAGTGTCCTGACTTGCGGCTACTATTTGGTATTCTGTGCTTGCGCTGGCGTGTGGGCCGGGTCGTTGGGTTCCCTCTAATATGGTTGAGCCCGGCGATGACTGACCCATACGTCAAACCCGTGAACGTGGTGCTGCTTGGGGGGACTGGTCTGCTCTAGTCCATTGCCGGTTGTTTTATTGGTTATATAGTTTAGTTTCTCTACTTTGACTGGTTGCCTTCCTCTAATTGCATATTTTCGTTTGCACTCTTTGTTATATATTAATCAAATTGCATAAAATAATAATTTTGTAAAATATTTTTCAAAAGATGCAACGCCTGTGGAGTTTCTTCCGGCGAGTTCTTCTCCACAAAAGACAGCCAAATTGTGAACTCGCCTCGACGTCGAAAAGTGATTTGTAAAATCTTACTTCGAATAAAACATATTTCATTTTCATTTTCATAACTATTAAAATTCCGGAATATAGCGAGGTTTTTTATTTCTTTGGTCAGGCTTTACCAAGGACGCCCGGACGTTATAAGTACTACCGTCATCCTTGGACTTTACCTATTTGATTAGTTTGACACGATTGACAGTTTTATTTTGCTTCTATCGTTAACATGGACTTAGTAACATAGTTACTTCGTCCAAGATCGTTAAGTGGCCTGACGTGCACGTCTAAGGAATAAAATTTTGTGTAGGTATAATTTTTTACTACGGACATTAAACTGTGGGTTTTAGGTAACGAAACGCTAAAACTGTTTCAGGTATCTCCATCAGAGGTTCAGTTAGTAATCGCAAGACACCCTGCTGTTTTGGATGTCGCTGTAACCGGAATCCCGGACTATGAGTGTGGTTACCTGCCAGTAGCCTGTGTGGTCAGACGTCCAGGGAGTAACGTCTCAGCACAAGAGATCAAGGATTTAGTTAAAAGTTTGTAGAATAGAACTCTCTAAGTTAATCTGTTAAAGTACCTATTTTTATAATTAACAGGCCATAGGTCGAGAGACGTTTTCATAACACACTGGTATAAAAATAAGAAACCAACACCGCTATCATACTATACCTCTACTTACTCACTTACTCGTAATTACTACTTACTTTATTTTTCTTTTTTGTCTCTTTCCTGTCGACTGCTCACACTAGAATTTATGTGTAACTGTGGAAACGTTACTGGTTTTTGTTTTGTTATATTTACTTGTTTAAGAAAAAATTTCACTGTTTGTTTCCCAAATAAAAATAAAATAAAAATAGGTACCTCTTTGCTATGAAATCCCTCTACCCGATTTAGCTAGCAACAGCTAACTAAAGACCATGACATGTTACCATGACATGTTGACATGAGGCACGCTATCGAGGAGGCCTATGTATGACCAACAATGGACTGCACAGGATAATGAATCCCATCAGTCAAGTAAATATTTTGATTACAGATAATTTGACTGACACGAAGCAGTTGCGAGGCGGGGTGATATTCCTGGAGGCATTGCCGATGACCGCAGCAGGCAAAGTGGACAACAAGAAACTCAAGGAAATTGTTCTTAAAGCAGATAGAGAATAAAAACGTAACACCATGAAAAAGTCGATTTAATTTATTCATGCATATTACTATGAATAATGTAGCTAAATGAAAACATAGGTAGAACCTACTTGAAATCGAGCTTACTGATACTAACTACGATTGGGTATCCCATTGGGCTCAGGGGTGCTTAAATAAATGATATGAAAATGAAAATGAAATATGTTTTATTCGAAGTAAGATTTTACAAATCTTTTTTTTTGTCTGTCTTCTGTGGAGAAGAACCCGCCGGCGTCCACAGGCGTTGCATCTTTTCAAACTATTTTACAAAAATTATTATTTTATACAATTTGATTCATATAACAAAGAGTGCAAACGAAGTATGCAATTAGAGGAAGGCAACCAGTCAAAGTAGAAAAACTAAATTATATAATCAAAAAACAACCGGAAATCGACTAGAGTAGACCAGTCCCCCCAAGCAGCACCACGTTCACGGGTTTGACGCATGGGCACAGGCATGGGTTTGATACTTGACTTTACACAGTCAAGAGAAGAAAAACAGGTATGGATGTATCTATTAATAATGTATGTCTATTATCTATTATATTATATACTACTATTATATTATATAACTAGCGACCCGGAAAATGGTTATTGTCGGTTATTCTTAGGTATATTATGCATGTATTATACATATAAACCTTTCTCTAGAATCACTCTATCTATTAAAAAAAAAAACCGCATCAAAATCCGTTGCGTATTTTTAAAGATTTAAGCATACGACATAGGGACATAGTGACATAGGGACAGAGAAAACGACTTTGTTTTATACTACGAGTATGTAGTGATTGTAGGACAAAGTCGCTACTTGAGATGATAAATAATGGAGAGAAGAATAAAACGTCCGGCAGGTTGGGATGAACAAAGATTTATTAACTGTCAAAAACAGTGTTGCCAGTAAAAATAATATGTCGTAGACATAACTCCGCCCCTAAGCAAAACAATTTTATTGGGACTAATATAAGCTTAACAATACAAATTGAAACTAATCTCTCAGACACTATGACAACACTAAGTTATTAAAAAGTTGATGTTAAAGGATATCATTCACGTTTCATACAATGTTGGACCAAAAAGTGAAAATGCCGGCCAGAGAAAAAAAGTGTAATTTTCGGATAGAACACGTAATTCATATATTTTTTTACTATTACACCAAACCTGTGCGTCCCATGGTTGTGTTGGTATAAACTCGGATTTCAAGTTCACTTTTCATACAATTTGGACCAAAAAGTAAAAATGCCGGCCAGAGAAAAAAAGTGTTATTTTCGGATAGAACACATAATTAACATATTCTTTTACTATGACACCAAACCTGTGCGTCCTATGGTTGTGTTGGTATTAAACTCGGATTTCAAATCCGGTGAAGCTTGATTCGTCGTACTTTTGCGACACGAGAAATAAAAAAAAATACACAAAAAAACACAAAAAAAAAACACAAAGAAAAAAAAAAACTCGGATCTGCTTTCGTACGGAATGTCATTCGAAATACGGATTTTCGAAATTGAAATTCGAATTTCACGCCCTCACAATCAATTGTCAAATCAGTTGTCAATGCAACTGTTTTACATTGGACGGCCACGCGATCGCTATTTAGCGCTTTTCACTATTGTTATTCTTATTTGTTGATATTGTGGCTTCAATGACATAATGAATGAACAAGAGTGTATTTCTTGGCGATCGCCGAAGTTACACTTGGACTTCCCGAGAAGAGCAGCATATTTCTATCGCACAGTTGATAATAGAAGACCTAATAGTTTGTCAGGTAAGGATTATAATATATTTTTATTCAATATATATTCAAACATATAAGATCACTTCAATTATGCTGGTAGGTTTCTATTTACCACTTTTTTTGCAGGAAGAACCTACTGAGAATATTTGTCGACCCTGTTGGCAACGGGTTGAACGTCGGTACCACCGTCACCAACGTGATGATCTCAATAGAGTTTCCTAACAAGTGGGTCTGAAGATGAACATGGAGAAGACAAAAGACATGTCGAACGCCCATGTAGTACCCACTCCAATAAAAATTGGGGACTCTGCTCTCTAAGTTGTAAACCATTACGTCTACCCGGGTCAAACAGACCAGTTGACCAATGTGTGTTACCCGTGATGACTTACGGATCTGAGACGTGGTCGCTTACGATGGGCCTCATAAGATAGCTCAAAGTCACCCAAAGAGCGATGGTGAGGGCTATGCTTGGAGTTTACTTGCGTGATCGAATTAGGAATGATAAGATCCGCAGGCGAACCAGAGTCACCGACATAGCCTTTAGCGAAGAATCGCTAAACTTAAGTGGTGTAATGGGCTGGGCACATTGCGCGTAGAACCGACGGCCGTTAGGGCAGAACGGTTCTTGAATAGCGGTCGTGCGCCGGAAAACGTAGTGTAGGCAGGCAAACGAGGTGGACCGACGATCTGGTGGGGGTCGCGGGAAGCTGCTGGACTGATCATTGTGGAGATCTTTGGAAGGTCTTTGTCCAGCAGTGGACGTCATTCGGCTGAGATGATGATGATGATGATTTTATTGTAAATAAACAATAAATATATAAAATATTTTGTTAATATATAAACACCCTAATACCTAACAACAAATAAATACTCAATCATACTCAATGGGTAAACAACAATAATAAATATATATATTTTTTTATTTAATAATTATAATTAATAATGAACAAAAAAAAGTTGATGAACGAGCATATTATGCATCATAATAATACTTTCTTAATATATTTTTTTATTATATTAAACAAATACATACTAAATCCATGTGGGCCCCTATTATAATAATAAAAAAAAGTTAAACTACATCAAATAAACATATTATATATATTCAATACAATATGATTACATGCGTCAAAATAATACTTTCATAATAACATTTTTATTATATTTAATAGTCTCTAACATTGATATACAATAAGTCTCTAACAATAGAACCATCCGATAGAAAATCCGTATTTCGAATGACATTCCGTACGAAAGCAGATCCGAGTATTTTTTTCTTTGTGTTTTTTTTGTGTTTTTTTTGTGTATTTTTTTTTATTTCTCGTGTCGCAAAAATACGACGAATCAAGCTTCACCGGATTTGAAATCCGAGTTTAATACCAACACAACCATGGGACGCACAGGTTTGGTGTCATAGTAAAAGAATATGTTAATTATGTGTTCTATCCGAAAATAACACTTTTTTTCTCTGGCCGGCATTTTTACTTTTTGGTCCAAATTGTATGAAAAGTGAACTTGAAATCCGAGTTTATACCAACACAACCATGGGACGCACAGGATTGGTGTCATAGTAAAAGAATACAGGAATTGTGTGTTCTACCCGAAAATTATACTTTTTTTTGCTGGCCGGCACTTTTACTTTTTGGTCACTTTTGGTCCAAAATGAATGATATCCTTTAAACCAGCAATAAATAAAAAGTATAAGTACATTTTTGTTTTTATTTTTGTTATACAATTGCTGTTTAATACTACAAGCAGAATTTATAAGTGGACTGTATTAACATAGGCAAGTTGGGGAATTTAATTACCCAAGAAATGAAATTCTTAAAAAGTAAAACTAAATTTAACATGGAAATAGTCAAGAATAGACTTAATGCATGCACTTACATAGGACTTAATAACTTCTTAGCAAATATTACCTAATTAATTATCTATAGGTAACAAACATATTTTACTTAAAGAGGTTCTGATAACAGATCCATTTGGCAACTTAAGATCTAAAGCTCTGACTTTTCCATCCGAACCATTAATAGTTTCAATTATGCGACCCATGGGCCAAGTTAACGGTGAAGATTCACACTTTACCAAAACCAAAGCACCTTTCTTAACATTTGGAATGTCATGCCGCCATTTAGGACGATTTTGCAGCAAATTTAAATATTGCTTAGACCATGAATCCCAAAATTGTTGTTTCAATTTTGTACAATGTTGCCAAAAATTCAACCTGTTAGTAGGAATATCAACGAAATTCGGTTCCGGATAGGAAGTCAGAGTTTCACCAGTCAAAAAATGAGCTGGGGTTAAATATGACATGTCATTGACGTCATTAGATAAAGGCGTTAATGGCCTAGAATTTACAATGCCTTCAATTTGCACAAGAATAGTTAACAATTCTTCATAAGTCAGAATCAAATTGCCAACAATGCGGCGTAAAAAATACTTAATACTCTTTACTCCAGCCTCCCACAGTCCACCAAAAACAGGAGAATAACTGGGTATAAAATGGAATTTAATCCCAAGACTACTAGCTGTATTTTGAACTGTTTGTTGATGGTCTGTGGAAGATTGTAGTAAATACAATGAATTTAATTCATTGTGCGCCCCTTTAAAGGTGGCTGCGTTATCGCAATATATATCTGAAGGTAAATTCCTTCTTGAAATGAACCTTTTTAAGCAGGCTAAAAAACAATTTGAAGTAAGGTCCGATGCCAATTCTATTAAACATCTTGTCGCAAGATATGACGAGCTCTTTAAGCCATATGTGATGGTCTTAAGCTGAATGCACTTAATTGACTCCTCAGGACTCTCACGCCACAATATATTCTGTAAAGAACGAAAACGTTCTTCAACAAGGCAACATCTAAACATTTTAGAAATGTCAGTCATTAAAACATACTTTTCCAAGCGAAATAATAAAAGAATATTAAACAGTTCGTTTTGAACGACAGGACCATTCAACAAAAAATCATTCAATGAATGTTTTTTATCAACTGTTTTCATAGAACCGTCAAAGACAACACGACATGGTGTAGTTTTTGAATCTTCACGTAAGACCGGATGATGTGCCAAAAAGTAAACTGGATCCACAGCTAAATCATATTTCTCAATGTCAATATATTCAGCGTGACCCAAACGCAAATATTCATTTATAAAATCTTTATATTGCTTGTTTAATGCACTGTCTTTTTGTAAACGCTTTTCAAGATTTAAAAATCGATTTAAAGCAGCACTAAATGAATCACCCAGCAATGAATTGATTTCATTTAATTGAACTTTAAGTGGCAAATGTACTGTGAATTTATTTTTATTCAATTCAACAGTTTCACAAAATAGTTTTTCTGTTAATTGCTCCTCCGAGGAACATTCCAAAAATGTTTGCGGAACTTGCTCATTCTCCCAGAATTTTTTAATTGTTTCTCCCAAATTGTCAGATGATTCATTTGCAATATTACATGATTGGCAAGTAAGAGATATTACCTTATTAGAAGGGCATTGAGTTACACTTCCTGCTATTACATAACCTAACAAGGTATTTATGATGTACAGTCCTGGAACTTCTCCCTGAACTTGAACCTCTTGTGGTTTATTCAGCAACAACTGAAAGAAAACATCAGCTCCTAATAATAGGCTAATCTTTTCGGGTTGGTAATAGTTTTTATCCGCAAGAATAATATTGGGAGACAAGTTTATTTTAGTAATGTCTATGGGGGAATGTGGCAAATCTGAAGTAATAAGTGGCACAATGTGGCACTTGGCTTTAAATTTATACGGAAAAATGCATGAATAAATGTTCAGCAATGCTGAAACATTAGAGATACTTTCCCTATTAGAAATACCAATAACTGTAGTAGGATCATGACATGGCTTGATACCTAACTTTGTAATAAGTTCATTGGTTGCAAATGAAGTTTGACTACCACTGTCAAGCAATGCTCTTACAATGACCTGCTTACCATTTAAATCTATTAGTTTCACTTGGGCAGTCGGCAGCAAAACAGTTTGAGAAGAGTCAGGCAATGTCTGGCTCTTAAGGGTAACCTTTTTCTCACTATCCTTGAAATTCTCATGAAGCATAGTGTTGTGAGACCCCTTGCAAATAGCGCACCTGAATTTAAAATAACAGGGTAAATTATTATGTGAATTTAAACACAAAGTGCAAAATTTATGCTTAGTAATAAAGTTAATCTTTTCATGAAGAGCTAATAATTTAAATTTGGGACATTTATGTAGCCTGTGATTCAACTTACATAACGAACAAGTCTGTGTGTCTTTAACAATGACAGAATTTATCACAGCCTTCTTTTGAATGTTTACATCTGAAGCTTGAGCTACACAAGACTCCAAAGCCTTAGCCTTTTTTTCAATAAATGAGAGGAAATCTTCAATTTTTGGTAAATCACTACAATTACGCTCCATATTAAACTCTTTAACTGTTGATTGATCAAGCTTTTTCATAAGTATTGTAATTAGAATAATACTCCATTCCTCAATAGGCTGATTAAGATTTTTGAGTGCTGAAATTTGCTGCTTAACCTGTGAAATAAAAGATCTTAAGGTTTGAGCTGTACACTTAGCAATGCAGGGAATTTCAAGTAAAGCGTTTGTATATTCAGTCACTACCTTGAATTTGTTGTCATATCTCGAGTCTAATAATTCTAAAGCTTCTTTGTAGCTGGTGGATACCAAAGGTAAGTTAACAACGATATCCAATGGCTCTCCTTCTAAATGCGTTCTAAGATAGTATAACTTTTGAATATCCGACAAGTCAGATGCTCTGTCAATGACAGATTTAAACAATTGAATAAAGGTGTAGTATTCACTGGCCTTTTGCCCGTTGAACGTTGGGATTTGTATTTTTGGTAGCTTTGTCTGTAATGACGATGATGAGTTTGGGGAATCAACATGTTCTAACTTAGAAATCATGGAATTTATTTTACTTAAGACAGCAAAGTATTTTATCTCATAACTGTCTATATCCTCAGCATCGGTTTCATTTAAACTTAAGATCTCTGTAGTGAGTACAATATATTTGTTATAGTTGCTTATCAAAACTTCCTTTCTTGACTTCAAGTTACCGAGATCGAGCTGAATAGCTTGGGTATCTAAAACGTTTGCTGTACGTGTTAAATTGGATTTGCATGCCACGGGCCGCAACAAGTTTTTTAAGCTTTTCATCAGACATGGTAGCTAAAACAAAAAACAAACAGCAATATAGATTGATCACTAAAAGAACTCACTTCAAAATGCTTTTTAGCCGTGAAATACTAGGTACGTTAAATTACCTATAAAACAAATAAAATGCTTCTTGCAATAAAATTGCAGATTAGGAAAATTCCAGAATAAAATGTACAATTCTCGGTCGGTTGTTAGTTTCTTACAAAGTATTTAGACGTACAATGCTTATTATGTATGGTTAGTTGTAGTCAAGTTGCAGTCAATGTACTGCGAATTAAGATTACACGCAAACCTGTACTATAATTGAACAATGTGCAATTCTAGTACCAAGTTGTCACACAAAAAAATTTGACGTACAATACCGGTTTTTTAACAAGTAGCAACGCAATGTAATGCAAAATCAACCTGAAAATAAACAATGTTTATAAGAATTGAGGTACACAAAAGAAAAAGAAAAATATCTTGTTTATGGTCAACGACACATAGGTACACACACAATGTTGATATAAAAAATCCAACCAAATGAATGCCAACGGCGATATCTTGAATCTTGATCGGCTTCCTGCAACCTATGTTGCTAAATTCCAGGATTTAACAAATCCAAATGAATAAATCTTGATTGTCAATGACACAGTGTAACTAAAAATAAATGCAAAGGGTGAAATCTTGATAGGCAGGCTCACTCTGGAACAATGTCTTTCGTTTAGCCTCCAGGATTCAACAAATCCAGACAAAGTCTTTCTTCTCCACTCCTTGTACAGTGTAAATTAGCACAATCTGGGCTACGGCGCATGCACTGGAATGTGCTGTTCCTTTGTATTGCTCCGTTGTAGTAGGTGCGCAACGTGGTAATGGCGGACGCAGCTCCCGCGCAACCGCAAAGGTGTGAATTAAATAAATTGTAGCAATGCCACAAATAAAATCATACCCGACCGCCGAAGTCCGTGGATCGATGGACCATTTCATGTAGGACAAAGTCGCTACTTGAGATGATAAATAATGGAGAGAAGAATAAAACGTCCGGCAGGTTGGGATGAACAAAGATTTATTAACTGTCAAAAACAGTGTTGCCAGTAAAAATAATATGTCGTAGACAGTGATAATGTATAGGTACCTATTATATTAATAGTGTATGTCTGTCTATTTGTGGCATCGTAGCTCCTAAACGGATACGCCGATTTTGATCTAGTTTTTTATGCAAGGTGTCACAATCGAGAGTGTTCTTAGCTGTGATCCAAGAAAATATCTTCAGCCATTTGAAGATTATCAGCTCTTTTCTAGTTGTTGAAAGAATCAACGGTTTTAAGTCGGTTTTTTTTTTAATTTAATGTTATTAATACAAAAAAGCAAAATGCTACAACTCCAGCTGTTGTTCTGTTTTATTCATTTCTAATTCTGTACGTAACTTCCTATGCTTTTCTCGCCACAACAACGCAAAATCACTAAAAAGACTTTTTTGAGGAAGTTTTTCAATCTCTGAGAGTTACTGAGCTCGCGAGTTTGTCCTCCGATGTAGTTAAAGCAGCCAAATAATTCAGTTTATACCTTACATAATCTCGTCTGGTAGCGAATACACTTCTGGTAATAATTACCCTTCAGGAAACAATGCCGAAAAAAGCATGTTTGTTAGGACAATCGACTTAAGGTTTATTATAGGTATATATGTATCATCAGTGGCGTGCACTCCATAATCAGGTCATACAAGAGGAACCCCGTCTATTAGCACTGCTTGCAAGTTGCAATGCATCGTAAAATTTAAATTTACAAAAGTAATTGGTCACTTATCTCTTTTTTTTGTTTTTATAATGATAAAGCTTTATCCTTAAGATAGGTTGTCTTGTCAATAAAGATAGACACGCGTTTTTGGTGCGATAATACGTTAGTTAAATGCTAAACATGTTCGGACAAAGACGAGTCAACGACGCCGTGCACTGGTACATGAGTGAGCTGGGCGCTCGCGTGGTGGCTGAGTCGGGCCGACCTTCCGACCGCTTCCATCTCGGCAAGCTCGTACTGCAGGGACTCAAAGATGAACCAGGCTTCACCTTACAGGCAAGTATGAATGACGCCGTGCACTGGTACATGAGTGAGCTGGGCGCTCGCGTGGTGGCTGAGTCGGGCCGACCTTCCGACCGCTTCCATCTCGGCAAGCTCATACTGCAGGGACTCAAAGATGAACTAGGCTTCACCTTACAGGCAAGTATGAATGACGCCGTGTGAGTGAGCTGGGCGCTCGCGTGGTGGCTGAGTCGGGCCGACCTTCCGACCGCTTCCATCTCGGCAAGCTTGTACTGCAGGGACTCAAAGATGAACCAGGCTACACCTTACAGGCAAGTATGAATGACGCCGTGCACTGGTATAAGATTAAGAATAAGAATAAGAAATCATTTATTGCATCAAACATGGTAGTAAAGATTTTAAATAACAGTTTTGTTCGCATGTTTCGCCATTACAAAAAAATAGCATGCAAAAATAAAGTCACATTATATAACATAAAGAATCGGATTACAAACAAAATTAAATGGATGTCATAAAAGTAAAAAGAGATATTAACATGTTATGTCAGAAAATCCTTCACACTGTATATAGTTTGCTCAAGGAGCCATTTGTATAATTTTGTCGAAAATAAATTCAAATGTAAATTTCTTATGTCAATGGGTATCTTATTGTATATTCTTACTATCATGCACAAACAATTTTTACTATATTTCGCAGATGAGGGAATTGAGTCATAAATTAATCTGTCTGGGTCTCTACGGTTTCTAATACCTGCATCATAGATATACAATTCCGGTAAAGTTAATAAGCCTAGGTCTTTGAACACTGGCCTGCATGAATCAGTAGATGAGACACCCATTAGCGCTCTAATACACTTTTTTTTACGCCAAAAAGACCCTATTTATCTCCGTGCCATTTCCCCAAACTATTAGCCCATATCGTAAAATAGATGCTACATGCGCGTGGTATGCAGCGATCGCGGTTTTTTTATTTGTAACGTTTCTGAGGCGTCTAAGCACAAATGCAAAATTATTTATTCTCTTACTGATATTTTCAATTTGTGACTTCCAACTAAGATTTTTATCAATAGTTACTCCTAAAAATTTTATTTCATTAACTTCTTTAATGTCAGTGTTTTTGTAATTAATATATATTTTATTAGATACTTTATAATTTTCTAGATTATTAAAATTCATAAAATTAGTTTTAGTCAGATTTATTTGCAAATTATTATTTTCGAGCCATTTTATTATCAAATGCATAGTATTAATTATGTCAGCTTCATGTGTTTTAACCAAGTCATTGTTAATTTTTCCTTTCGTTGTCACAATAAAAGAAATGTCATCAGCAAACATTATACACTTATTCTTTGTAACATCAGGGGCATCATTAACATAAAGTAAAAACAATAAGGGTCCCAGAACGCTTCCCTGCGGTACTCCACATTTATTGTATTTGAATTCCGAGTTATAGGATATTAGCTCGTTTCTACTGTTGATTTTTGTTATCACCACCTGTTGTTTTCTATTTTGCAAGTAAGATCTAACCCAATCTAGAGTTACGCCTCGTATTCCGAATGATTCCAATTTACTTAAAAGAAGGTCATGATTTACATAGTCAAAGGCTTTACTTAAGTCCAAAAATAACACTGATGTAAGTTGCCTTTTATTAACTTCATTTAAAATGTTTCGTATCAGAGTAAAAATAGCAGTAGTCGTTGATTTATTTTTTTGGAAGCCAAATTGTTCAGGTTTTATTAATTTATATTTATTACAATACTCAATCATGCGTCGAAATATACACTTTTCAAAGATCTTGGCAAATATTGATATTAATGCTATGGGCCTATAGTTGTTTGCGTCACTTTTATCACCTTTTTTATATATGGGCTTTACGACTGAGATTTTTAGGATATCTGGGAAAGTTCCTGAAGAAAATGACAAATTAATTAAATAAGTCAAAACGTTACAAATACTGTCAATGCATGATTTGATTACTTTCGTTGAAACTTCGTCAAAACCCGTGGAATTTGTCGAGTTTAGACTCATTACTTCTTTCTTGACCTCATCAACCGAAATAGGCTTTAAGAACATAGTCTGAGGAGCAGCATTAGGGATCATTACTCTAGGCAAGCAGCCATTTGTGTCGTTATCAGTTGTTTCTATAAAGTAGTTGTTAAATTTTGTGGCAATTTTTGAGGGATCAGTTAATGTATTTTCATTATCTTTAATAGAGTCAATATTACATTTATTATTATTATTTGTTATTTCATTATTAATAATTTTCCATGCAGCTTGATTTATATTCTTACTACTTTTAATAAAATTAATATTATCATTCCTTTTTAGATTGTATATGCATTGTTTTAAAATTTTTGAATATTGTATATATTTTTGTTTATTATCTAATGTTTTATTTTTGTAGAAGTTATATCGAAGCTTCCTTTTTGTTTTACAGCTTTTTTTCAATCCTTTACTAATCCATTTTTGTTCCCTGGAATCGGATTGCCTTATTTTTATTACAGGAAAGCACATTTTATATAAAAGACAAAACACCTCATGAAACTTAACAAAAGCAGTATTAGGGTCAGTTTCCTGAAAAACGTCATTAAATGTCAGACATCTGAGATGTTGATTAAATTTCTCAATATTCTCTACGGAGTAGTCTGTTTTAAAGACAAAATATGATTTAGGTGAGTTTCTTTTCGATCTGACTGGGAATTGAAGTAATTGTGCTTTTTCATGATCGGACAAGTAAAGCGGTATGGTATTTGCTGTTGCATGAGTGAGCTGGGCGCTCGCGTGGTGGCTGAGTCGGGCCGACCTTCCGACCGCTTCAATCTCGACAAGCTCGTACTACTGCAGGGACTCTAAGATAAACCAGGCTTTATTACAGCAATAAATATTAATAAGTCGATATAATACATCGGGATGATGGTCTGAAGGAGGAGTAGGTATCTCCTAGTTTTTGGCGTAAAAAATCTATTGAAACAACTCAAAAGTTAAAACGCAATATCCATTTGCGCTTGCCAGATAATTCGGTCTACCTTGTGCGGTGCCCTGTCCTTCCCACTCCAGGAGCTTAATAACATAGGTACCCCGTAGCTGTAAAAAGTTTCAGAGAATTACAAAACTACAAATCACAAAAATTATTACAAAATTCTTTATTGGCAATGAAATAAAACTGAGTTACAAGAAACAGGTAGCCCATTGGTGAGCAATCCCTCGGTCGCTCGCCATTTATGACCCCCATGGGTAAAGATCTCTTTCAGTCGTAACACTTTTAGCAGAGTGGTCGTGGTCATGGATGGCAGATGTAGCTCGCCTCACGATGTCCCGCCATCTTTCTCTACTGATATACATTCTGGAGCACTCTTGCAAGAGCCCGCCCACCATAGTCTTTATTCGGTCAGTCCATCTCATTGGTGGTTGCCCAGGTGCACGGGTAGAGATGGAGAGATGAAATTCTAGGCTGGCGGCCCTCGGCGCGGCGGCGGTACCACACGGTAGGTATTATATTGTTTTTCGTTGTATGGAATAATTGTCATAATGTATTTAACTTTTTTCTTTGTAGATTGATGGTGCAACTGGCCAATCGGAGACGAGTGGGTCGGTGTTGGAGCGCAGTGTGCGATGCGCCGAGGCATTCAAAGCTCTGGGGTTGAGACGCGGTGACGTCATAGTTCTGATGGCCCCGAACCACCTCGACTTGTGCATACCAATGTATGCAGCGCTGTATCTGGGAGTGGCCATAGCTCCAATTGATAGAACTCTGGGCATTGGTATGTATGTTTAATTCAGTAACGATATGTAGTTTTAATATATAATAATAATAAGCTTTAAGCTCACACAGTAATAATAATAATACAGATTTAAATGAAGAATAATCGTCCGTATGTCAACCATACTAATAAACTAGGTACTTACTAATTAAATCTACTGTGAGAAAGTTGCTGTTATAGTGCTAGTTAGAATAACGTCACTCATCATCATCATTATCATCATCATCTCCCTCCATCGGCCATCCAAAAAAGCAAGTTGTACCTATATTAAACAAAATAAATGTTCGTTTTCAGGTGAACTCAATAAATGTTTTATAAATATCGAGCCAAAGGTTGTATTCTGTCAGAGTGAAAAGGCAAATGATGTGCGTACCGCACTCAAGAACTGCAAAATGGAATGCAAGGTTGTGACTTTCGACAGAGAAGAAGTTGAAGTAGAAAATTCTACTAACTTTGATGATATATTGAGGAAATGTGGGGCTGATACAGACATTGATGAGTTTACGTACGTAGTTTGTAATATGATTCATCATAATAATAACATTTTTAAACAATCAATAATGCCTTTTGTCCTGATCTGCATTATTTTGGTATCTTCTGTGGTTCATAAGTGTATCTATCTCATCTATATAGGTAAGCTCAGTATGCCTTCTTACATAGGGCTCTCTCAATGATTTTCATTGTTCTATATTTCTCTCAACTACGTGACAAGCTGTTTACCGCTAACGATAACAACACATTTCAGGTCGTCCGATTTTGATCCGGAAGAAACCATTTCTCTCTTGGTCTCAACAAGTGGATCTACAGACTTTCCAAAGCAGACTGCTGCAACACATAAGAATTGGACGATTGGAGCAATATCGACATGGTAAACAGGAACTTTGCAAATATAATTAATTCTAAAGATCTTTTTCTGATAAATCAAAAATTAACAATGGATTCCCAACAATATTTTCAAAGGGGCAAGGGTAATTTGAAAAAGCAAGTGAATTATCCATTATACATGTAAATGAGTAAAACCTATTAAGGTTCCTAGTTCTATTAATGCTTCTCTTCCGCTTACAGGACCTCCGAATTTAAATTTCCTTACCCAACCCGCACAAGCTTGGTGGTGTCCCCACTGCAGTGGGCTACAGCCATAACAGCATTCACTCTTAGTCCAATACTGAGGTACACCCGTCTGCAAACTTCTAAGAACATCGACCAAAATCATGCTTACTACCTCATCAATACTTACAAGGTACGTAGTGTTTCACTATGCTTATGATTTTAATTCTTTCTCTATCCGATTTTCTTATCACATAGGTAGTTGAGGAGAAATTATAACTGTTAATTTTGTAGTCAGGCATTCTGTCGGCAAATCAAATCTAAAAATACGTATACAATTAAGAACCTTCCTTTTTTGAAGTCGATATAACACAGAAGCCATTTTGAAATCCGTTTGTTATCTTACAATCAATCGTTTGTTATCTACACCATTAGAAAACTACATTCACCCTGAGTAACATAGGCTATCTTTTACCGCGGTAAAATGCCTCATACCCACGGGAAAAACTGTTAACGTGGGCGGAGCCGCGGCGGAAAGCTACTCTAGTATAAAGGAATACTTACTTGGCCAATAATAATCTTAATAACTTAACTTTTAGCCTACTCATATGATCACAAGTCCAACTTTACTAGCAACTCTTTTTAAATCAAGCAATGGAAAGTGCGACTGGACCAGTTTTGAATATGTACTGATCGGCGGAGGGGCCGTTTCTAAAGAATTGTTGGATGAAATTGAGGTAAGTACGTGACAAAAAACATCAACGGCGTAAATTCCGCGCTTAGAATTGGATCAAGTTAATCTCTTCCTTTTGGTGTCGTATTGTATATTACCCACAAATTCGCAAAATTGCTTTTTTTATGTTTCGAATAGGTTCGCTATGGTAAGGGCAGTTCTGCAACGGCACCTAATAATCAAAGATTTATAGGAACAATATAATTTTACGTACTAGAAGTAGCATAATCTCACCTACTTCCACGTTATACAATGCTTTTTCATGATATCATACCGCCCTCTCGCCTGCTACACCAAATCCAGATGCACTCTGCACAGATGATAACATTAATATGTTAAATAACGTTAAATAAATTTAAAAAACCCGCGACAAAACCGTTGCTTGATCCTTTCAACTACTATAAAACAGCTGATAATCTTCAAATGGCTGAAGATATTTTCTTGGATCATAGCTAAGAATACTCTCGATTATGTCACCATGCAAAAAAAAACTAAGTATAACAAAATCGACGTATCTGTTTAGGAGCTACGATGCCACAGACAGACAGACAGACAGACACACACGTCAAACTTATAACACCCCTCTTTTTCGTCGGGGGCTAAAAATGTATCAAATACTTACTCCTCTCGCATTTCGCCCCAGGACAGAGCATCAAGGAGTTGTTAGATGCAGTGCTACTCTTTCTGAACAAGAAAGAACATAATACATATTTACATAATATAGAACACATACAGCCCTAAATTCACGAATAAAAATATTTGTATTTTATTTATTTGTAAGTAAAGATTCGCGGAAATGTTTTGACGAAATGCTACATACATCCCTATAATAAGAATACTAACAGTTGGAAGGGGTCATATTTATATCATTCCAAAAAAGGTAGAGCCTTCTACTAATGTATATCAAACAGAACATATATATTATTATATTGTATACGTAGATAGTTAAAAACAATAAAATTGTTTTGGTAGATCATGCAGATATTATAATATTGGTACTATCCTACGTTGCAGGAATTGATTCCAAGTGTAGAGGCTGTCTGTGGTTACGCAATTAGCGAAATATGTTCTTTGGCTTTTTCTTTGGAAAGCAAGGCACCTTCGCGATCTCTTGGGAAGCCTTTGGGAAATTTACAGTATAGAGTGAGTACCTGATATTCTCATCGTTACATACGACATTGTTCTAAAATCGTTTATGTATAATAACATAAGTGATTGTGTACTTTCAGCTAGTAGATGTTGACACAAAAGCAGATATTACGGAACCGAATTTACCAGGAGAATTATGGTTAAAAGGGCCAAGTGTGATAAAGGTTTGACAACAAAATATCTATATAATACATAAATGAAGTTACGCCTCTGTAGGCAGGGACTATTTCCTTACGGAATATAAATTTCTGTTACTCTTAACTTAACTTACATCAAATATATTATTCGTGCACTAAAAATACTAATATTGCACCAAATATCCAAGGGCGTGAAACGAAGCGGGGGGACTGGGGGCGCAGCCACCCGCTTAAAAAAACAAATCTACCCAGAATCAAATCGGTTGGTTAGGTTAGGTTAGACTGATGTCCATAACAGAGCGGAGGGAGCCGAGCGAGCGGAGCGAGCGTGCCGCGGCAAACTCAAACTCAAACTCAAATCATTTATTGCAAGTCACAGTTGGTACAATTTAGATGTTACAAATATGGTACAGTATTTTGTGACACCCTGCAAGGGCGCAGCAATATTATGCGAGAGCGCATTTAACATTAATAAGTTAAAAACAATATAAATTATTAAAACAATCCATCTAGGATGTACACTTATATCTGCCTGTGTGTGGATGTTGCGTATAATATGTATTTAAGTATGTATTTATCTATCTATTTATATTCATCAGCAGGATAACCCATAGCTCTGCCTGGTTTTGGAACAGACGGCCCTCTGTGAGATGCGCTCACATACTTGTTTATTTATTTATTATTATTATTATATCAGATTATCTTCAAAAAATTCTGTTATGTTATAGTAGCTTTTCGCAATTAGAAAAGACTTTAAATGTTTATTAAATAAAGAAGTTTTTTGTATTGATTTTATAGTGTTCGGTATTTTATTATAAATTTTTATTAACATGGTATGAGGTCCAGAAGTAACTAATTTTAATTTGGAAAATGGGACTTCTAATTTATTTAGGTTACGATTGTTACGCTTTATTTCAGTCATTGGGGTGTATAGATTTGGGTGTTTTCTAATAAATTTACAGGATTCGAAAATATATATTGAGGTGAGTGTTAGGATTTTATGTTTAATAAATAGAGGTTTACATGTTTGGGTTTGATTTATATTAGTTAATATTCTGACACATTTCTTTTGCAAAATAAAAATTGTTTCAGCCATAGCACAATTTCCCCACAAAATTATGCCATATGAGAGTCTAGAATGGGCATAAGCATAGTATGCGGTAAGAGCCGTTTTAAAGTCCGTCACTCGTTTCAATTGTCGAAGGGCATAGGTAAAGGAAGATAGTTTATTAGAAATTTTGTGTACATGAGTTTTCCAATTTATATTAGTATCAAGATCTATTCCTAGTAGAGTTGCTGAATCAACAATTTCTAAAGGCTCGTTCTTATATTGGTAAACTATTGGCAAAGCGGTTTTTTGGTGAGGTTTAAATTGTATTAGCTTGGTTTTATTTACATTTAAAAGTAGATTGTGACACTCTAGCCAATTTGTAATTTTATCTAATGTTGTATCTAGTTTATACTTTAACTCATTTACATCGGAACAGGCAACTAAAACCGATATATCATCAGCAAAAAGTATAGATTGATTTTCTAGCACTCCAGGCAGGTCGTTTATGTATACCAAAAATAATATACACCCCAGAACGCTACCTTGTGGGATAGAGCCATTCACAGCAAGCCTATCCGACCTTATACGCTCTATTTTACCTGACACGTAGTTCGTGGAATCAATCTCTACATACTGGTAACGGTTTTCGAGATACGATTGAAACCAATTGAGGGCAATGCCTCTTATTCCGGATTTAAAAAGTTTATCTAGTAGTGTTTTGTAGCAAACTCTATCGTAGGCCTTACTCATATCGAGTAGTAGGCCTACGGCATGTTGTTTATTATTGATAGTTTCAAGAATTTTTTGTACATATTTATATACGGCTAATGATGTAGAATGATTTTTTCTAAAACCGTTTTGATTTTCATTGAAGAAATCAAACTTTTCATAAAATTCGTAAAGGCGTTTAATCATTACTGTTTCGAATATTTTTGCTGATGTTGGTAGCAAAGCAATAGGTCGGTAGTTATTGATATTAGTCT
Source organism: Teleiodes luculella (assembly GCA_948473455.1). Classification (NCBI taxonomy): domain Eukaryota; kingdom Metazoa; phylum Arthropoda; class Insecta; order Lepidoptera; family Gelechiidae; genus Teleiodes; species Teleiodes luculella. The sequence continues at coordinate 12,490,200 of OX419600.1, forward strand.
CATCTCCTTTTTTGTGGACAGGTTTTATTAGTGATACTTTTAGCGCATTTGGAAACGCACCTTCCAAAAAAGATTGATTAATGAGCATAGCGAATGGTTCAGCTAGCTCTGTAGCACAACTCTTAATTAGCATTGGAGGCAGTTCGTCAACGCCAAAAGAGGTTTTATTTTTTAAATTTTGAATAATTTTATATACCTCCTGTGGGTCTGTAGGTCTAAGAAAAAAGCTCTGCGGAATAGCATTGGTTGTAATATTGGGGTTCTGTCTTGAAGGACCCTTTTGTTTATTTCCAATTGATGTGAAAAAGCAGTTAAACAAATTTGATACTGATTTAGGATCTGATATTAATGAGTTTTGATTATCTTTAATGCTTATATTATTTTTAATTTTCCTTGGATTTTTGTTTGTTTCATTATTTATAATTTGCCACATGCATCGAGTTTTATTATCAGAATTACTGAATTTAGACATATTATGAAGCTTTTTAGACTTGTACGTACATTTTTTTAAAATTTTGGTATATGTTTTATAATAAGTATGCAAAGTTTTATTTTTTGTTTGTGATACTAATAGTTTAAGTAACCTTTTGTTTTTGCACGCTATTTTTAATCCTTTCGTAATATAAGTTTTTTTACATGTTAATTTTGTTTTAAAGAGTTGTTTTGGTATACAAATATTTAAGTGTTTTAGTAGAGTTGCCTGAAATATATTATAGTTTTCATCAATTGAGTTATTTTTATCATTAAATAAGTAATTCCAATTAATTTTTTGCAGTTCCGATTTGAAGTTGATTATGTTTTTCTTGCTATATATTCTTTTATATTCTGAAAATTGCTCAGTGCAGTGCAAACTGAGAGCCGTGTTAAAGAGGACTCCTGAATGATCTGAAAAACCAAACTCGCGAACATTAACTTGGGGTTTCGTGGTTTTAAAATTGGTAAAAAGTAGATCAAGACACGTAGAAGAAATGGGTCTAGTGATATCTTTAACTTTTTGAGTAAAGTTATATTTCAGCATAATATTAGTTAGTCTTAGTTTTGCTTGTTTATCTTTCCGTTGTTTTTCCTTTTTCGATTTTTTATTTATAATAAAATTTACGTTTATATCTCCACCGATCACAATATTTTTGTTATTGTCTTTTTTTGACAGTAAGTTAAGGAGTTTTTCTAAACAAGTATAAAATATTTCGGTTTCTCTACTGCTGTCTGGCCAATACAAGTTTACAATAACTAATTTAACCTGGGGTATCTCAATCGCACAAACCTCAAAAATATTTTCTACTGACAGCTGATGTATATCAACTCTCTCAATATATTTAAGTGTATTTTTAATTAAAATACATGTACCACCACCGTCGTGATTTTCGCGGCAAAAAGACGACCCTGTGACAAAGTTATTTATTTTTAAAAGCTTTATTTTTTCCCTATTCATCCACGTTTCAGATAAACATGCAATGTGAATGTCGGGGTCCCGTTCCATAAGGTCTTCTAATAAATGAATTTTATTCCCGACGCTTTGCATATTCTGGTATAAAATAGTTACGTCAGTCCTGAAAAGTAGAGTTATTTAATCTATTATTAGTGGAAGGTTTCTCTCGTTCTGTGGTTTTAGGTTCTTCAACAACTTCATCCAGGTTGTAGATAATTTTTCCATTGATCACAAGTGTGTTATCCCTTATAATTGCGTGATGTCCGTTTTTTCTTGCAGTGTACATAGCTTTTTGTAAATTTTTTCTTTCTTTCAGGGCTGATTTGCTTAGGTACTCCGTAACTCCTAGTCCGGCATCCCTGAAGTATGCAGAGTTATTTAATATGTATTTTTTCATTCTTTTACTTATCAGCTCTATTTTTATAGGTCGGCATGCCCCCTTTTTGCCTATGTACGATATTTCCTCCAAATATCCCGATATGTCTATGTTCAGGACATCATAGAAGATGTTAATAATTCTGTTGGAAACATCATATTCGGTTTCTCTATAGTTTTCTTGTAATCCATGTAGAACTATAATTTTTTCTCTATTTTCCTGAATTTCATTTGAATTAGAATTTATGTTTTGGTTTGCCATTAAGATTTGGAGCTCCTTTTGTAGATTTTCACTCTCTTTTTTTAATATAGCGCATTTTTTGTTTAGTTCGGATATTTGCTGTTCCATGGAGGCAATATCTGATTTAATTTGTGCCTGTTCTTTACATATAAGTTCTCTATGATCTTGAGAATCTTTTTTAAGTTCAATCATTACATTTTTAAGTTCGTTTTGAAGGTATGTTCTTATAGTCGACAAAATATGGTTATTGTTATCATGGAGTAGAGTAGTGAATTTTTTAATCAAGGCTGACTCATCTTCGGTTATATTTGTTTTTGTTTGCTCCAAAGGTGCAATTTCTCCAGCTACTTGGGGTGATTTGCTCAAGTTCTCCAGCTCTAGTGTATTTCCATGTGGAGAACAAACTGAATCGTCTTCATAAAGCATGGAGCTATCATGTGTATTTTTCGAAGATAGTCGATCCTTTCGAATTGTCACATTTGGATGAATCGTGGAACTGAGGTCTTTGCTATCATCTGTCACCTGAATAGGTCTAGCAGGAGAATTTCTATTATCGCTTTTTGGCCTGTTGGCAATGCAGAAAGGGCATTTCCATGTTAACCTGCGGTCCCCCGTTAAGGTACCAAAGTATCGCGCTTCGGAAACGTTGGCACATTCCAAATCATATGTTCGACTGCACAAAGAACATTTTAAAAACTGCTTCACGATAATGTCTTTACGGCAACCCGCACACACTTCCGCCATCTTGCGTCTAGTAGCGGTACTTCGTTTACTAGTGATCGTGCAAGTAGGATGTATAATTACACTTTGCAATGGCGGAGCAGACACTACCAGTGATTTTCGATAGATGGCGCTTATTTTAGAAATCAATATTGATGATTCACACAGATCTTCAAATTCACAAAATTTTGAGGTTATATTGTGAAAGAAATGTTCAATCCTTTCCTGAAATTCACTTCAAATGATAGCCAACTTTCACTTGTACACTTTTGGAATATGTTGCACTATGTCACCGTAGTTAATTTAGCACAACTTAACTGATAAGGTAGATTTTTGGGTAGCCTCATAAAATCGAGGTTTTCACTATATGTACACTAGTTTATTAGTTGATATTATTTACACTGAAGCTAAATGGACTTAATTGTTAACTTCTGTCTATATTTTAACGAAATATTAAGACAGTATTTTTTAACTTCAAATAAATTTAGCAGCTGATGTTACGGTGCAAGCTAACAGCGCCCTCTCTGCAAGCTGCGGCCGGCGACCGCCGTAGTATTGAATTTTTCAAAGTTGATAACTCAAGAAGTCTCAAGTTTGCATGTTTTGGTGCACAATTAGTATTTTAGGTGGAACAAGAGTATAATTTGGTGAAGATATTTAGGTGGAACAAGAGAATAATTTGAGGTACGGTTAAATACTATCCTTTCCTTACACTTGTTACGATTCAGACAAACTTGTTTCGCTTCACTCACATTCAATTATATCAATCGTGCACGCTTGTCGGTTTAGAGTACTCCGAACTTAACCTTTTATCAGAAAGTTCCCAATTTGATGGTGATACGTTCGTCTTGATGTTCCCCTTCCATATCTTAATTCTACTCTCGCCTAACAAATCTGTTTCGTTAATCTCTCTTCTCTCATTCTCTCCACGTCACCAAATCAATTTAGTATTTAGTAATTTAGTAGAAGTACCTAGTTTCTTAATTCTCGTCACGACATATTTTTCACTTCACATTTTTACCAAACAAAACATCAATAATATCTTTCAATGCTCTCATTTCTACCAGCATTCCCCCTTTTTTTAATGTCTCTTTAATTTTATCCCATCTTTAGAGTTGTACAAGAAGATTTAAAGTACCATCGGTTTTACAAAATATTTGACTTTACAGATTATTTTGTTATTATTATTCATGCGTATGAAGAAAGTGATACAAAAATAGCCGTTTGCAGGGTTACTATAGGAATCCAGAAGCAGATAGAGAAGCATTCTCAGAAGATGGATGGTTCAAAACCGGAGACTTGATGTACAGAGATGAACACTTTAGCTTCTTCTTCGTTGACAGAATCAAGATGTTACTTAAATATCGAAATCACCAGGTAAGAAACCAGAAAATAAAATGTACTTAGGTCAAATTTTAATTGTAACAGTTTGTAAATTTAGAAAGTGTTTAGTGCATATAAACAACGTGTAAATAATAAGAAATGCTGAATTTCCTTCAGGTATCTCCCGCAGAGGTTCAATCAGTGATCGCAGGACACCCTGGGGTTTTGGATGTTGCGGTGACCGGAATCCCGGACTATGAGTGTGGTGACCTGCCAGTAGCCTGTGTGGTCAGACGTCCAGGGAGTAACGTCTCAGCACAAGAGATCAAGGATTTAGTTAAAAGTTGGTACTTATTTTGTTGTCTTCTTACAACAATATTTACTTCATCGTGCGTGATGAAACTGAATAACCGAGCACGGCACTGCACGGTCTAACAATTTCTGATTGTTCCGTGGTGGGGCAAAACACGTGTAGAGTATTTGGTGAATATGGTGTGGCATCATCGCCTGTGCAAATGCATTACAATACAATACAAATATTATTCAAATAAAATTAAAAACAAAAAAAGCATTAATAGCTTTGCATTACGTGTTTAGTTTCTAGTTTGATCACCTTGTTTGTAAGATTAGAGGATGAGCCTGATAACCCGCAACGCAACACAGGGTATCCTAGTGCGGGTATCAGAAAAAACTTGTAAACACATTGTTTTGAATGAATAAAGATTTATTGTTATTATTTATTATTATTATTATTATTATTATTACATATATCGCATAAAAAAGCATCATAAAAATAAAGTAGCCATTAGCCAATGATTACGAATTTCTGCAAGGTAACGCCTGACGAAACGGAATCAATTGTAAAATATTTTGTTGTGTTAAATATTTTGTCTAGACGGTATACCTACGTACAGTCAGTATCTGTCCATTATCAGAAAAAAATTTACCTAAATATATTATGGAGACCGTTACCTTGTTGAAATCTTTGAGGGAAGTCTTTGTCCGTCCAGCAGTAGATGTTTTGCGGCTGAAATGATGATGATGATAAATAAATTACGATTTTTTTCTTATGCAAAAGATATATTTTGTGATTTTGCTACAGATAATCTGACTGACACGAAGCAGTTGCGAGGCGGGGTGATATTCCTAGAGGCATTGCCGATGACCGCAGCAGGCAAAGTGGACAACAAGAAACTCAAGGAAATTGTTCTTAAAGCGGACAGAGAATAAACTTCTCTCATCAAAATAACGTGAAAGAGTTAACGTGAGAGAGAATTATATGATTTCTGTTCGTTTGATGATAAATGTTTTATTTCATAATAATATAGACATTACACAATCATAATCATTATAGCAAAGATAAAATAGAAAGATCCTCATTGGTTAATTTATGATCAGTGGTAGATTATTTTAAGTACCTAATAGGTATTTATTACTTTACCTAAAACGTTTCTTTACTGGCATGGAGCAGGAAATCAAAGACGAGATTTGTAAGTACACATGTTAATTTTACTATTTAAAATAGGTCCTAATAATTACAACTTTAGATTTTATTCATCTGCCAACGTAAAGAGCCTTCTGAGCTTACTAAGTAATCAGCAAAGTTATTTCAATAATTGCTTTAGATTTACTTCATTTATCTATTTTAGTTGTAAATAAAAGATGTAGCAATCATTTAAATTATCCCAAGGAAAAGTGCCTGACAAAATAATAAAGACAAATAGGTAGTTGCAGTGTGTCTTCACTAAACGCACGCACGTCAGTGATCAAAATTTACGTATGAAAACAGTGTTATTTTGGGTTGATAATACTAGGGCTAGGTCCCCGAACGTGTTAATATTCATAACATTTGTAATACCAATATCTAATCAGTAAGCCACTATCACAGACTATCTAATAAGTTTTCTTATTCTAAATCAACTGGCAATGCAAACATAAGTCAGTTATCTGTTAATCATGTTCGGGCATAGACGAGTCAACGATGCCGTGCACTGGTACATGAGTGAGCTGGGCGCTCGCGTGGTGGCTGAGTCGGGCCGACCTTCCGACCGCTTCCATCTCGGCAAGCTCGTACTGCAGGGACTCAAAGATGAACCAGGCTTCACCTTACAGGCAAGTATGAATGACGCCGTGCACTGGTACATGAGTGAGTTGGGCGCTCGCGTGGTGGCTGAGTCGGGCCGACCTTCCGACCGCTTCCATCTCGGCAAGCTCGTACTGCAGGGACTCAAAGATGAACCAGGCTTCACCTTACAGGCAAGTATGAATGACGCCGTGCACTGGTACATGAGTGAGCTGGGCGCTCGCGTGGTGGCTGAGTCGGGCCGACCTTCCGACCGCTTCCATCTCGGCAAGCTCGTACTGCAGGGACTCAAAGATGAACCAGGCTTCACCTTACAGGCAAGTATGAATTACGCCGTGCACTGGTACATGAGTGAGCTGGGCGCTCGCGTGGTGGCTGAGTCGGGCCGACCTTCCGACCGCTTCCATCTCGGCAAGCTCGTACTGCAGGGACTCAAAAATTACTCTAAAGAACAATTTAGAAAAGGGACTGAATTCATACAATACGATTTAGAGAGCTTTTATCTTCTAGATCGACGGAGCAAATGGTAAATTTGAAAGTAACGGATCAGTGTTGGAAAGATCAGTCAAATGTGCAATCGCAATGAAGAACTATGGACTAAAAAAGGGAGACTTGATAACCTTGCTTGCACCAAACCATCTGGATGTTTGCATTGTATATTACGCTGCTCTATACCTTGGAATATCTTTTGCAGCCCTAGACAGAAATGCTACTATGGGTATGTATGGGTGTACTAAGGTAAGTAGGTATTTCGAATCAACCCAATCTTCCTGTAGATATTCCTTTTGTTTTATAATGAGTAATCGTGCGAAGTTCCAAGTCAGTAGGTATATATGTAACAATTTTTTTTTTCATACAAACTTTCTACCTATAAATTCTTCCCTTGTCTCGTACCTATGTCATTAAGGAACCTTTGTGCCAAATTTCACTTTCTAGGTTAAGGATAGTTAAGGGGTCTGGGTTAGGCGCTGTTAGGTCGTCAGTGAGCCAAGACTTTCATTTACATGTTTAAAAATAGATAAAACGCGTTTCTGTTTGTCATAACTTTTTAGTTACAAGAAAGGTTACAATATCATATTTTTCTTTCAGATGAGCTAAGGAAAATATTTGAATGTGATAAACCAAGACTTATGTTTTGCCAATCTGCAAAAGTACTGGATATTCAACTTGCTCTTAAAAATGCTAAACAGGAAGCAGACATTATAATATTTGATGATATTACAAATGAACATTCGATGAATTGTCTAAATTTTTCCGCTTTCACGAGAAAACATGGAGGTGATGCATTCTCGTTTGACAGTTTCAGGTAAGCTAAGCCAAGTAGTTCGGTATAGAAGCCAGCACATGAGGTTGGACATTCGCACTACGAAATTCACCTCTACCGTTACGGAATGAGGGCGATCTCAAAGTCAATATGTCTAGCTGCATGTGCTGGCTAAAACTCTAATACTAAGCATTTTAAAATACTTTCAGACCTACGGACTTCGACCCAGATACCACAATCGCAAGTTTAATAGGGACTACTGGAACGACTGGTCTACCTAAAAGAGTAATCATCACTCACAAGAACTTTGCTATTACAGGACCTCATCTTTGGTAAATTTAATTAGCTAAAATTAGCTTTTTTAACTCTATATGCGCCGAATAATTTTATAATTCAACAATCTATTCTATTAATATACCTATTAGATCTACATACTTGTAAACATCAGTGTTCATATTACTATAATGATAAAGATCTCTTTTGGCATTTTGATGGGTTGCGAAATCTTTAATTATTTTGCATTAAAACAGCTGATGTTGATATTGTTATAAATATTTTATTCTGCACGGCACATGTAATTGTTCACTTTGACCATGAGAGCTTCTGCATTCCGCAGTGGTAGAGGTGAATTTCATAATGCGAGTATGCGGCCGCATGTGCTGGCTTCTGTAGTTACATATCAAATAAGCTCTTTACCTACCGTTTATTATATTTGACTATACTGCAGGTCTAGATTTACCCCTTTCCCAACGCCAACTCGTATGATACTCATCATTGCTCCATTGATGTTGTCTGCCATGGTCCACTTCAACATGTCTCCTATTTTGAGATACACACGACTTCAGTCGTCAGAGCCATCTACCATACAGCATATTCGTCATATGTTTAAAATATATAAGGTAGGATCAACAAGTGTTTTTGAGAACATTATTACAATATAAAAGTTATCAAGTCCGAGAACATCCTAGAACCTAGATATGAAATTTGATCCGGTTGTTTCTACAGCACGCAGACTACAATCAGTTTGCATTTATTCTTGGGCTGTTTATTTGCAGTTGTAAAGCCTGACCAAAGAAATAAGAAGCCTCACCATATTGCGGAATTTCAATGAAACTAATTTTATAAGGGAAATTGTTGCCATAGTCGTAAAAATATACACGTGGCGCCCCCAGAGCAGGCTTCTTATTTCTTTGGTCAGGCTTTACCTGATGTCTTCAAATTGCACCTGACTGAACTGTGATTTGGCAATCTGGGAGCCATTGAAATACATTCCTTTTGTCAATGCATTGAAAATTCATGAAATAATTTTGTTTTGGGTGCCTCTTTGGTTGCACCTGTAACTCCTCCTTTGGCAACTATTGGACTAGACTGATCTAATCATAAAATATGACTATCGGACAACACTGCTGTCGCGATATAGGTACTTAGCAACAGCTGTCATACTTACAACAATGTGCAAAGACAATGTGCCACAAACTTTAACTATTAAGACAGAGAGGTGGGAGCCGCTTTAAGATATTTTAAACCCTTTATAAGGCAAAACAACTTTATAAAATTCATTATTTTACAACTTTATGTTGAGGGTTACAGTTAAAATTAAGGTGGCAATATAGTGGACACTACCTTTAAAGGTTTAATAGACGACTGCAACATAATAGTCGAAGTCAAAGGTTACACGTTCAGTCTAGCGTCAGTCTGGTCCAATCAGTCTGCTCAGAATGACGAGAGAATTATTGTCTAGCTAGACGATTGGGTATAGGTATAGTATGGATTTTAAATATTAATTATTCACCAGGGTGCATTTATTTAGCTAAATGCTTTAGTTAAATAAACGCTAAAGTAATATAAATATAGTTACGTTACTAATTGAAGCATTGGGTGCAACAAGGGCGTTTGGCGAAAAAGCGAGTTTCGAGAAAATTTAGAGAAAAGATTTAATTGCTATATATCTTTTTGATATTTAAGATTATGTTCTTATGAACTACATTATTTTTTAGTCCAATTATATAGCTATAAAATCCAAATATAGGTATTATTGTAAAACAGTTAAAAATATTTTATTTTTATTTTTTTTTAACTTGTGTTATACGCCCTTGTTGCACCCAACCACTAAAAAAGATTAGGCTGTCATTAATGTTGAGGCTCTATAGGAAAATACTGGTTCTCCTGACAATTTAAAACTATTCTCAGACGTTTTTCAGATATTTGCAATATAGACAGTAATCGTTTTTTGCAAATTTGTATCTCTAAACCCTGCACATTAAAAAAATATTTCCATTGATTAGTATCTTGTTTCATCTTGTCAGACCCAACGTTTTCTCTTAACTTTGGAACATTTTCTAAACACGACAATAAGAAGGTATCTTGCTGTGCTTTAATACCTGTACCTACATACCCCAAAATTCTGAAAATATCTTTGCTGCGTATTTTTGTCGAAGTTATCCTAACATTTTTTGGAACAACACTTGGTGAGTTAGTGAAATTACTTCTTAGGTACCTTCTTGCTCCTAACTGATTGTATTCTTCACCTAAATTTCTCTTTAACTTTCGCACGTTTTTCTTAAATTTTTTTCATTTCTTAACTTTCTTTTTCTTTGTTTTTTGGGGGAATGTTCGGGGAGTGATTTTAGTGCAGATGATGACCAAAGTGAGTATTTTCGTCATCATCTGCACTAAAATCACCTAAATTATTTGATTCAGACATTTTATTACATTAAAATAAGTTTAAATAAACAACAACACGTAACGTATTTGCAATTCAAACGCTGTTGTATAATCTGTGCAATAAGGGCGCAGCATCGCTGCCGCAATTATTGCTTCTCACGCCCTCTAGATAAGATCGATTGATTAGAGTTTTTGTTACAAGGTACTAGATGGAGCTAGCTATATTATGATGCAATAACATTAAAAAGGGCTTTGGGAACAGAACGCCCTTGTTGCTCCCAATGCTTCAATTTAATTTTACCGAAATGGCTAACGATACGTAGATATAAAGATTGTTCAAGTCACGTTCGTGGCACTTAAAATTTTCGGTTCAGCGTTATTTCGATCCGCAAATTTTCGACCCAGCGTTCATTCGAACAGCAGTGATTCGTTAGAACTGCCAACCTTTCGATCCTACATTCATCGAGCCAGCAATTTTCGACCCTTGGTTACGGACTCGAAGACTTCACCAGACTGACGCCAGACTGAGCGAGTAACTGTTTTTGGTTTTAGCCGACATTCTTGGCCACCAGTACAACGATGCTATCAAATCTGATCCAGCAGGAGGGACATGGAGCCATGTGTGACTTATCCAGCTTAGAGCTTGTTATATTTGGTGGAAGTGGGATATCGGAAAGACTGTTGGCTGATCTCAAGGTAGAAAATCTGATATATCAACCTACCTACCTAGATATAATAATTAACATGATTATCTATACCTACTAATATTATTAAGAGGAAAGATTTGATTGTTTGTTTGCATTGAATAGGCTCCGAAACTACTGAACCGATTTGGTACAATAGACTCGATTTTGGGAAAGAAAGTAAACCTCTAACCGCGGGAAAGTTCCTCATGCCTTCGAGAAAAATTGTTAACACGGGCGGAGCCGCGGCGAAAACTTAGTAGTAGATTAACCTCAAAACCTACACGATAGGTAAGCGGGCGAGCAAGTAACTACGTTTAGACTGAAATTTTTCGTTATCATTTATCATCATTATTTTTTAATGTGTTATTATTATTATCACCTTTCAGCGAGCAATGCCTAAAACAGAATTATTTGAGGCTTATGGATTTACAGAAGCAAGTACATATTTCGTGTTTGAAGTGGGCTCATCTCCTACAGGATCTTGTGGAAAGCCCGCAGGTTATTTACAATACCGAGTATGGTCTTTACATTCAATTTTAGTACCACGTAGTCTTTCTTTCCATATTTGATGAACTTTGTTTATTTTTTGTTTGTACTTTACAGCTTATTGATATTGAAACTCAAGAAGATATCACAATTCCAAATAAGGCAGGAGAGCTATGGGTTAAAGGTCCAGGAATGAGCAAGGTAGAACCAATTTGGTATTCTGTGGTAGAACGAAATAAGTCATACGTAGTTCATCACAAAGCATTTCTTCAGCGGCGGACCTAAAAAGATGGCCAAAAACATCTCCACAACTTAACTAAAACTCCGATTTTTTTACTTTATTTTTTGTTGGCTCTCAGGTTTATTACTATAGACAGGTACATATTTCAGAGTTGCCCCTTTGGTGACATTAACTATATTTTATTATTATTCCATTGGTGCATGTTTAATTCCTGTCGATTCTGAGTTTTAAGTTTATTCATTTTTGGCCATCACCTTTCAATAGCAACTTATACCTACAGACTATTTTTCAAATAGTTATCAATCACTCACAGAAGGGCAGAGTAAGACCTGTTGTTGTGGAGGTCTTCAGTCTTTGCCCAACAATGGGTAAATAAAATTATTAGATGTGAAAATTCTTTAGCTACCTCCACACCTAAGTAAGCCTGAATGTGATCCTTTTTCGTGCGATAAGAAATACACCGTCCGCCCGCTTGCTATTAATGAAGATAGATAGGTACACAGGCGATGTCATCTATATAGTTACAGAAGCCAGCACGTCATGCGGTTGGACATTTCGTCGTTGCCAAAACAAGACCTTGTATGTGCACAGATGGTACTTTTGAGAAAATCGAAAAAAACTTCTTCGTGAAAAAAAAATGTATGGAGGCATGTCAATTTTATTTTTGTTATATATGTATCTATATTTCAGACAATTTTTATAGTTATTACAGTATCGATACCGAGACATTAATCCACTTTTTTTTTATTTTTCTGACGACTGCTGCACATGAGAGGTTTTAATTGCTAATTTTAGAAACACAAGAGGTTTTATGAAACTAAAAATAAAAGACTACTATAAAATCAACCTCTATAATCTCACGTATTTTAAGTCGACATTCTCAAAAATACAAAATATAAAAGAAATTGTTCCAGGCACAAAAATAAGAGAATCATAAAATGAATGATAAGTAGTCGGTCTACCTACGTAGATAGGTCACACTAAATATTTTGCGTAACTTAAAAAAACAACATGTTATAACCAAAGTATTATGTTTATTGCTTTCCAAAATACTCTCCTATACATTGATCGAACCATTTTTAAAACAGGAGGGGGTCCAACGACAACAAAGTTTCCAAACTTTTAATTCTTCGTGTAAAATTTTATGAATTTAGCTCACACCAATCCCACGTTCAATCCTGCGCCACGTTTTCTCGTTGCTCATACCGCAGAGCCTAAAGACGAAAGTCTTTGATCAGTGCGTCCTACCCGTCATGACCTACGGTGCCGAAACGTGGACACTGACTGTGGGACTAGTCCACAAATTTTAAAGTTGCTCAGCGAGCTATGGAGAGGACTATGCTCGGAGTCTCTCTGATGGATAAAATCAGAAACGAGGAAATCCGTCGGAGAACCAATGTAACCGACATAGCCACTCGAATAAGCAAGCTGAAGTGGCAGTGGGCTGGTCACATTTGTCGCAGAACCGATAATCGCTGGAGTAAGCGGGTTCTGCAGTGGAGACCACGTCTAGGTAAACGAAGTGTAGGACGCCCCCCGGCTAGATGGAGTGACGATCTGCGAAATGTGGCTGGCAGCAGGTGGATGCGTGCGGCCGAAGATCGGGCCAAATGGCGCGCCTTGGGAGAGGCCTATGTCCAGCAGTGGACTGCCGCAGGCTGTTGATGACGATGATGATGAATCCCCAATAGTCCTCGAATTGTCTCATAGGTAATCCGCGGATTTTCTTCAATTAGCCGCTTAACAGTAGCCACATTATTTTCGTTCACGGCAGTTGAAGGCTGCCCTTCACGAAATTCGTTATGTAGAGAAACCAGACCTCACTGAAATTCAGAAAACCATCGCCTCACGGTGCTCAAACAAGGTGCTTCTCCCCCAAAAGTATTTTGATGACAAGCGGCACAGTCTTGCGGAGAGAGAGAACTTTTAAAATCATAAAAAATCATCGCTCTAAAACATGAAGTAAGAAATTTTAGAGTTTTATTTTATTTTGGGCGCGTAATTTTAGTTTCCTTCATGCTCTAAAATATTTTCGGTTTAATTCCATTTTCGTTGCGTACCTACCTACGTTGAAATTTGATGTGTGATAAAAAAACATGATTTCGCGCTAAATTTTTTTATTACTATGAAGGTTGCAAGTCTATTCTATTATACATCAAGGTCAGATTGGTAAAGATACCAAGTTTCATCAAGTTTCCGCCCCACAGCTCTGACCGCGCTTACAGTCTTTCCCGTGGGAATGAGGTATTTTCCTGCAGTAGAAAGTAGCCTATGTCCGGGCCCAAGGTCTATTTTACCTCCGTACCAAGTTTCATCAAAATCGATTCAGTGGTTTTGCCGTGAAAGCGGACGTAACAGAAAGACAGACAGACAATAACTTTTGCATCTATAATATTAAATAATAGTAGGGATAGTAGGGATTGTCCCGTCTGGGGAATATTTATAGATTTCAGATTACTATCAAGGTTTTCGTCATCTTCACTGATCTGTGTAGTTATTTGTGTCACCTAATAAGTATAGAGCATCTTTTTTGTACTTGAATAAGAAAGTACCTATGCAAGTCAAAACCTCGCAAGTGTTTATCATTAGCACAAAATATCATTTTAGCGATATTTAAAATATCTCATGTGCACAGTTGCACCACATGAGACATTTTGATTGTCAATTATTTTCGAGTGCCACATGGGAGATATTTATCGTCGCCTGTAACTCTGCGAATATATAAGATATTGACATGGGAGTTTTTGTACAAGGTGGAGAATTCGATTTTTTACAACATGGTGTAAAAAAGTGATTTTCGTCCAGGGCGTCACATAAGAGGTCTTGTTTTGGCAACGACGATTTGCAGTTTCACCCCTACCGTTACGAAAGACGGGCGCTCTCAAGGTCAAAATGTCCAGCCGCATGTGCTGGCTACTGTAACAAATATGTACTCAACACATGTTTCGCCCTACCAAACCAAGGAGTTGACATACCACGCAGTGCTGAGTTCCGAGGGGTATATTGTTCGGCTGAAATAATGAATAAATCTTTAGGGCTACTACAACGATCCAGAGGCAACCAAAGAAGCGTTGACTGAGGATGGATGGTTTAAAACTGGTGATTTATTGTACAGAGACGAAAATTTGAACTTTTACTACGTTGACAGGCTGAAGTTACTTATCAAATACAAGACTTACCTGGTAAGTTGTTTTTGTAGAATTTTTTTTTTCAAGATTAACAAGCAAAATCTAATTCAATTTTCCTTTGGTTTTCGTTGATGGTATAAGTATAACAGATGGTATAAAACTATAAAGTAATACTGTATTCTATTCTATTGTATGTATATTAACACGTTTAAATTATCGTGTCATAAGACAGACAGACACACACGTCAAACTTATGATGACTAGGTGATCTAGAAATATTAAATTACCACGAATATTGGAGGTGGACGAAATTTTCCCCACGTTCTGTTGTAATTTGAATAATATTGTTACACCCGCGGCTCGTCTAGCTCCTGAACGAGCCTGCGGGGCAACTACGTTTTAGATGAAGATGTTTGAGGTTGCACAAATAACAAGATTCACATTCACGTATACTTATAATATATTCTGAAATTAATTACATTTTTGGGAAAAGGCCACGTGTCGTGGTCAGGAGTAAAAGTAGTAATGAATAATGAAAGATGGATGATTGACGGATGATTTTGAATGAATTCCAAAATTAAATATTCAAATTTTAAGAAGGAAATGGTAAATGAGGTGAGAAATGAAGTAAAAAAAAGGCAACGAGGTAGCATGTAATGTACCTCGTTACAATATCAACCAAACCTAAAACTAAACGCTAGACTAAAAGTTAGTCTTAAGTTGACTATACCTGTATATACATTCTTTACCGATATAATATAGTCCACCTCCAATATTGGTGGTAATTTAATATTTCTAGATCATCTAGTCATCATAAGTTTGACGTGTGTGTCTGTCTGTCTGTCTGTCTGTGGCATCGTAGCTCCTAAACGGATACTCAGATTCCCTCTGATCTAGATTTTTTTTTTGTTTGCAAGGTGTCACAATCGAGAGTGTTCTTAGCTATGAATAAAAAAAATATCTTCAGCTATTTAAAGATTATCAGCTCATTTCTAGTTATTGAAAGGATCAAGTAACGGTTTTGTGGCGGGGGTTTTTAAGTTATTATTGTAATTTTTTGCAGATATCACCAACAGAAGTGGAAAATGTGATACGCTTACATCCAGGAGTATACGATGTGGCAGTTACTGCAGTACCTGATTACGAATGTTTAAATTTACCAGTGGCTTGTATCGTCCGACGGCCTGGACATAATGTATCAGCTCAGGACATCAAGGACTTCGTGAAAGGTAATGTGGTTCTCAACAACATTCAATAAAATGTTTGTTACTGTATTGCTGAACTAATTTGTTCAGTAGGTATTGAAGCGATTGTAACCCCCCCCCCAGAAGACTACAGAATTTTATAACCATCTCAATATAATTAAACAATTAACCTACCTATAAAGTTTATACCGATGTTTCAGATCTTACTTAATATGGCCAATGAACGTCTAGTGGAAAGGAGAGTCGTCTAGAGTTACCTTATGAACCGCTTGGAGTAAGAGTAACCCTGATTCTTTTAGTGAGAATTTTGTTAGTCCTAACTATGTAGATAACCCAGTAATAACCGCAATGACTTATAAGCTCCCCGGAGATGAATAAAATGTATGAAAATTGGTAAGTATAAAGGTAATGAATATTTAAAGTAAACTAGTAGGTACATAAGTTAATTCTGCTTGAAAAAGATAATAAGTAAATGAAAACTGTATTGAGTAAAGAAAGATTAATATGATGAATTTACTTGTTTATGCAAACTTACTATGGATAATGAAATTAAATACCTAATTATAGAAATTCCTAGCTGATATTATTATTAGGTCAAGCAAGAAAATACTAAATATTATATTGAAAGGTAAAAATGAAAAGAAAATATATTTATCATACCCGGCGTCCGGAGATTAAAGAAGAAGAATCTGGAAGCCTGCTCCCTCTGCTACCCTGGAGAAGCTCCATCAACTGCTCTCCTTCATCTCATCTTAGTTTACCATTCCTAGGAATACAGAAGTTACCACCTGTAAATTTAAAATGAAGTAGATATGATTTCGGAGCTACCATTGATTTACCAGAGTTGTGAGGGATGAACAATAAATAATATATGTAAGTATACAAAATAAAATAGGTACCAAGTAAGTTGTGAGTTGGTCATTATACCTACTTGAGTGCACTCAAGAACAGTCTTCAGTCATGTCCTGCAGAAAATACACATTTTACAAAGATGATAGAAATTAGTGAGAGAATAGAGAGAGGGAGGATATTTGGAGAAAAACTTAGTTATATAGAATAAATACTTGGAAGAAATAGAAAGGTTATTCATGGTAGACCAAAACCACTACTTAGCTTTATTCTGCGTTGTAGATTCTCGTTGACTGCACTGCAAGCGCCCGGCGCGATAACCACACAAACGTCGGATGATACCTAGGTCTCCTAACCGAATAGAGTTCTAAACTTTTGACGAAAAACTATTTTCTAATTTAAATGATAAAAATTGACTTTTTCAAACTAGGAGAAAGCGTGCGTCTTGAAGAAAGCGTCCTTTTTTTGAAATTCGAATAAGTACCTTTGTATTTTATTGCTTGCCCACTAAATAAAATGATCATAATAGTACATAATAATTATAAATAACATTACATAAAATAAATTAAATAATTTTAGAACGATTTTATAATATTTTTGTCTAATTTAATGTTGATGCACTATTAAATATAACTATAATTGACGAAAATTACTTCCTGTTCGAAACAAGGATACGGTAGTGAATATTTGTATGCCCATGAACGCCATCTATCGTCAAATTGTAGAAGCTTTACCTAGACTAGTGGAGATAACTTCTCTCTGCTAATATCCTACTTTTATTTAAAAAATTGAATGTATTACTTTGAATCTATAACTCATATTTTAATTATATTATAAAGACTGAATAACAGAGTTAATTTGTTAAGTAATTCATTATGGAACGATCCTTTTAGACTTTTCCTTGAGACAAATTATGAAATTTCAATTATTGCATAGATTTACTTCTAAGCATTACTTTAGACTTCTTGTCTTAAGCAAGGATAAACAACTTTAATATAGAAGTTTATCAAAGATCCAGCATTTAGGTATCTTTAGCATGTTCTTGTTGAATTAATATATTCAGGCTTAACTATAATTTTAGTTAGGCTCTCAATAAATAATAAAATCTATTTCCTTTAAATGCTTAGATTTATACAAAGCCCAGAATGATTCCTATTTACCATCCTGCCAAACTCCATGTACTTGATCTGGTAAGAAGATTAGTTTGTTTTTGCTTTTAGCACAAACTGAATGATTATTTAATCTGAAAGTAGGTAGAAGTTCCAATCCGCATGGTATGGATGCTTACTACAGGAGTGCTATTGCTTTTCCTCAGTCAGACTATAATATCATCAAGTATTTTATTCTCTTGAAGATAAGTTATTATGAACTATTATTTGCTTATGTAAATTAAGCACATAGAAGCCTGATCAGTCAGATAGAACAACAATCATTTGGACTTATTATTCTCAAAGATCAATACATTAAAATTGATTATTTACTTTTGCATCTATGAGTCTCAAGATAGAATCTAGACAGAATCACTTTATATTATATAAATATCTTCATAAAGACTTTCAACTAATAAGCATGTAATTAATTTATAACGTAATTTTTATAAAATATTTGTGAAATCTGTACGGGACCCAGGTTGGTACCGTTACACGATCCAAAGAAGTTCAGTAATTTGGATAGCATTCAACCTTCATGAAGGCGCACCTACTAAAATTACAGATTAAATACGTGTCCCATTTAAATTACGATCGTATAAAATTAAGCATTAAGTTAATTAGTCTACTAATCTTAGGATCCCAATCCTACTTACGTTACTAAAGCCCGACCAAAGAAATATGACACCTGGCCATATTGCGGAATTTCAATGGAACTAATTTTATAAGGGAAATTGTTGCCATAGTCGTAAAAATATACCTACACGTGGCGCCCCCAGTGCATGTTTCTTATTTCTTTGGTCAAGCTTTAACTACTATGTCTACTGCTGTCCATTTTAAGGAAGCACAGAGAAGTCCCACCTCCTAATCCGGAACGTCGTAGAAATAACCCACTCACTGTTCAACATAAGACTAAATTCGCTCAACATCAGTTTTTTGTTTTAAGTAGTCATATGTACACAAAAGTGAACAATGTTATAGGATTGTCAAACTTAAATAAATATGATTTGAAAACTAAATTAACTAAATGGCTTTTATCACTAGATTACAATAACACTGAAGACATCTTAAAATTCTTAACATAACTAAACAGCTAACTAAACAAATTATTTCATAGACTTAATTATCTATACCTACAATATCTATCATGTATATATATAACTTTAATATATTTTATGTATATATTTTATGTATGTATTTTATTTATATAATTGTTCTAATTTCATTATCTATATGTATATCATTCTTTAAAGTTTTGATTATATTTGTATTTGTATCTTACTGTCATCATATTTTAACATCTAATAAAATCATGTGAATCAGACTCACTGTCTTCCAAGACACAGGTTACCCTAGTTTGGGAGATAGGGATTATACACTCAAGGATGTTACCGAGTATTTTTAAGTTTCTCTATGTATACTGCATTTTTTGTAAAAACTCAGAATAAATAAAGATTATTATTATTATTATATTATTATTATTATTATTACTATTTATTAATCTGATATCCCACCCCATATAATTTAGGAAGTAGGATTACTAACTTTAGTGTCATTTTATTACATTAAAACAATTTTATAATTAAATAAATCTTGTATGTATATTAGTTTTATTGCCGACAATTCAATTCATTATAGGTAAATAATAATAAGCTGGTTATCTAAATGCTTTTGCAGACATCATCAACGATAAAAAAACATATTTTCTTCTCAGAAAAACTAGAAGATTGGAAACAACTTACTGGTGGAATAATTTTCCTGAATGACCTTCCAATGACCGCAACAACAAAACTCGACAGAAGAAGAATAAAGGAAATAGTTCTTAAGGAAACCAGGGAATAAAATTAGAAATAACGATTGATGATAAATTTTCTCTTTCCAGAATACTAGTAATTTTTTACTACCCAATACCAATAAAAAAATTTTTACAACCAATGATCTAAATTTTCAGTCCTTAATACTCATTATCTTTATTGTGCGCAAAAAAAACAGATAAAACAAGTAGGTACAGAAGGAAAAGTGTAAGTAGTTATACAAAGATAAAACTTATCTCAATTTTTGACATTGAAGCATTATTGGTCTCACAGCGATTAGTCGCTGCGAATTGGCACTCGCAGCGAGAACTCGCTCAGTGTGACCGGGCTATTAGCTGCGAATCGTATACTGACCGTGTTCTTTTTTTTGTCGCAGCGACTATTCGCTAAATGTGTGACCGAGGCTTTATTGAGCCCTAATCCTAATCAATCCATAACGAATTTTCGTACTACCGTCTTTCGGAATCATTCGTCTATAATTTTTTATTCTCGTTCCATTTGACTGGCCATTTCTTTGAGCTTCCTTCTGTGGATCTTAGTCGACGCTGTCATCGGTAGCTCTTTTAAGAATATCACTCCTCCTCGTAATTGTTTAGTGTCTGATAGATTATCTGTAACAAAAATTATTCCATATGGGTTCCATATAGTATAGATAGATTTTCGACTAACAATAAGTTTCCATGTGGGATTCGTACGTACAATAGCTTTGCACTTCACTCTAGTTGGTAGCCGCCTGCAGATTAAGTGCGTAAGTACCTAATCATAATGGGCAGAAACGGTTACATGTGAAACCGGCAACTAGTGAGATGCCCAACAGTATTCGATACTGTACCTGGTCTTCGGACCAGGGACTTGCACACACTTCCTCTCGATGCGTGGTCGTCACTGAATAACTTTTTTGCCCCCGCGATTGACTTTAAAATTGAGATCTATGCTCCACCTTTCAGGTATAGTTAGGTTGTATTGTCTTCTGTCAAATAAGGTACCTAATTCTCAAATTCTTATAAACGTTTCTTACTTTTAACTAGGTCTTTGATCTCCTGCGCAGTAACTTGACTTCCAGAGCTTCGCACGACGCAAGCAACTGCTAGATCCCCACATTCAGGATCCGGGATACCAGTCACAGCCACATCCAGTATTCCAGCATGCTGTCTGATAACGTTCTCCAGCTCCACAGTTGATATCTGTAAAAAAAAAAAATTTATTTACTGGTGGCAAGCATGCCTAAGCTACTAATAATTATGCTGCTTGCCGTCTTGATGCAACGCCTGTGGAGTTTATTCCGGCGAGTTCTTCTCCACAGAAGACAGCCACGCCACAAAAGAATATGTAACTGACTTAAATAAGTGATGTAAATATCTAAAGTTAAAAATAAATACTTTGATTTTGACAAAGGTAAATTTTACCTCACCACCGGAAAATTTGTTGATGTTTCCTTACGCAGCTAATTAATTCTGACATTTCTGACGCCAGTTTTTAGAGCTAAGTGGTACAGTTGTATGTATCGCAATTTGCAGTGCTAAACGATTTCTTCAATGGTCTCTTCTCTTCATTCATTCATATTAGTGACCGTAAATAATTGGATGTTTCGAGCTTCTAACCCGAGGTTTAAACAAGTTTGTAGAAAATATAGAAAATTTTGTTTCATCGTCAGTTAAACGTCATTCACCATTGAAACTGCTGAACATTGGTCATTTTCTTAACACTAAACGTGACACTAAACCTTAGTAGTTTTCTGGAATTTACCTGATAACTTTTGTATTTAAGCAGCAATTTAGCTCTTTCAACGAAGTAAAAGTACCAATTTTCATCCCTGTAGAATATGTCTCCAGTTTTGAACCACCAGTCTTCAGAAAATGTTTCCGCTGTTGCTTCGTCATTATTATAGTATCCCTAAGAATATAGTTCGATATTATTTTTTTGAATAATATGTATTTTTACGAATTTTACAATAATTTTAATAATGCTATGATATTTCTTATTGTTATCTCCAATAGGTTTTTTCGCCCGGTGGACAACATTTTGGTAATATAATACGTTATAATGTAGAGAGCATACCATTCAAAATTTTATAATAATTTTATTACAATAACAGATAGTGCTCAACTTGATATTATCAAACTCATAGTAATACTCAACATGATATTAATTACTTCTCTGACTACTAAAATGGGTCTCCTGCTATACAGTATACAGCTTTCATCTTACTTATACTCTGAATTGAATCAGTTAATATCTTTATCAACATAATAAAAAGGATGTATAAGTTAACACCTATAAGAGATTACTTATGCATTATGAAACCATAAATCACTTTAGTACTACTTTACTGACCTTAAAAATTCCCGGTCCTTTCATCCACAGTTCTCCTGGTTCTAGTGGTTCAGTTATATCCTCTTCAGTGTCCATGTTTACTAACTAAAACAAAATATATAAGCACTAATTAAATCTATGGATTTTGCAGGTAAATGGACTTCGGTCAAATTTTTCGTTTTTAATAGCAACCAACGGCCGTTTTTCAAAATCTCTTTCAGATTTTAAAATAAAAATTAAGTAAAAGTAAGTTGGAATTCAGCTAACCCATTTTGTGTTTATCGAGAAGACTTAAGCTATTCTAACTATCCTATTCTCAAATACGAGTAACGATAACGGATGTACTAGATTAAATGTAGGTACATAAAGAATTTTTTTCTTCATTATTATGAATGCACATAATTTACAATTCCTTGAGAGCATATATACCTACCTACTTAGTAATAGTTTAGAGTAGTTTTGTAGAATAAATAATTAGAATTTATTATCTAAACACACCCCAAAATCTGATGGAGAGTTGTGATGAATGTAGAGGCGTAAACTTCGTTTAGGTTTTTAAGAGGGAAGAATTATGTTCTCGCCCATACAAAAATAGAAAACGTTTTTCTACTTCTAAATATTTTTCAATCTCAATGATTTTTTTAGTGTGTTATTGACACAGTGAAGGACTAGTTCTTCTTTTTTCAAAATTTGCAATAAATTCAAACTTATTGGTACTCTCAAAATTAAATCGGGGACGTTCTGACAAAAGGTCGGGTCAAGAGTACTCTAAACCGACAAGCATGTATGAGGAGATTAATGAGTGTGAATGAAACGAAAAAAGTGTGTTTGGATCGTAGCAAATGGAAGGAAGTGGTCTCTACCTACCCCTCCGGGAAAGAGGCGTGACTTTATGTATGTATGTTATGACACTTGAATAACTTTATTTTTGTGACAAAAACTTTGTCGAATTAAGCCGCTTGTTTCGTATAAAAATAATATATATTTTTTAAAAAGCGAAACCTACAAACCCAGAATATTTTATGCTGAAACGATCAACATCAAAATCAATCTGTTTTGTTAAGATTTAGTTAGTGAAAAACGATTTCTCCCGAAATGGAAATTTCATCAAAAAAGTACCGATTGTCACTCTCGAGCTGCAACGCTCTCTATCGCACTATTGGGGGTCGGCATGAGCGCACGAGGGATAGCATTTTGTTTTCCAAAATACCTATTTCGTCAGGATCGCATCGTTATTTTTCCCTCTATATTTCAAAGAAACTTACTCTGTACTGGAAGCATCCTAAACGCTTCCCGCAGGACCCCGGAGGTGGGTTATCCGGCTGGAATCCCAGACTCGTCAACTCGGTCATTCCAAATATGCTGAAAACCTCTGTATCTGGAGACATTTTCTGCAGCAAGAAATGTGTATAATTTCATCATCATCATCATCATCCATAATCATCATTACTATAAAGTAACTGCGAAATTTTAATAATAATGAATTGTTTCAAGACATGATAAATGGAGAATGTGGTCAAAAAAGTTTTTGGTTTTCCTTTCAAAATCTAAATTAATTAAGAAGCGCCGCCGGTATAATATAACAATTTACAAAACAATGAAAACTACACAATTGCTGACAATTGACTGACATTCAATAATAATTGATCACGAATACCGTGAACTAATAAAACTACGGCGGATTAAACTAAATTAGTATTATTAAGCAGTCAAAAGAACTTATTATTGTACGATTAGTAAGTACTTATTATGACAAGAACGTGACAAAAAACATTATAAGCAGACATCAATTTATTTTCAATTAGACTTTTTGATTCTCTCAGTCAAGGGTTTTCAAGGTTTTTCGCATAGTTTATTTTTTATGACTCTCCACTTTGGCTGCATTAATTTTATGTTAACGACATGTACAAAATTACACAACAATAAAAAGATTATATTCCTGTACTACAATAATTAAAGTCAGTAGTTGAAAATTATGGTTCATTAAAGTTATTTACTTTAGTAGGAGTAATTTATTTATTTACCTAAGTATTTTATGTAAATCGGTCCAACGGTTCTAGAGATTAGCATGTTCAAACAGACAGACGGTTTTTTCAAAACTTGTAATTTTGTGTTCAACTACACTCCCTTTATCACCTGTAGTAACTTTTGTAATACTGCCTACAATCAAATTTTTGAAAAACAAATCAATGTACAAACACGCCGATTATTCAGTTTTATATAGTACCTACTCGTACCTATAGAAGAAGTGGTCGTAAAGCGACAGCAAAAACAACTTTGCAATACAAAGGTATTTTTGCCGCTTCGATTGTCTAATTTGCTTTAGCACTGTTCGGAATGCGTGCGCCCTTGGCTCCTAATAAACCTGGTAATCGCTTGCAATTTTACTTAAGCAGTAGATAATTACCTTGATTTTTTCAATCAGATCCTGTGGAACAGCACTTCCTCCTAACAAGAGGGATTCGAAGCAAGTTAAATCACAATAATAATTCTTTTTGCCAAAGTTTAAAAGGGTGGTCATCATTGTTGGGCTTAATACTGCGAGTGTTGGCTGAAACAGTTGAAAAAGTATGTAAAAAAACTGCACAGAAAAACATAATTAAACGAATTCCGCCCTAACTTTTTTAAAAAACCTGAAAAGTAAAAAGCGCTAGGCGCTAGTGCTAAAAAGTGCTACTTTCCGCAGTATTTGCACGTTCATAACGTTTAAAATTGTATGACAAGAGCAATGTTGTAAGAGAAACCAGTAGGTACCAGCTTACCTTGAAGTTGTTAATGAGATATGAAGCGTGTACAGGTGTTAGACTGAGTGAAGACTGCACTCTAGTATACCTCATGATTGGTGAGAGTATGAAGTTGACGAGCGAAGTCAGCCATTGGAGGGGAGCCGCTATCAAAATGGAACGGACTGGAGTTGGGAACTTTGACCATCTCGACCTGACATCGGAAACAATGGGAAGTTTTCCAGTAGCAAATTAAGAAAAATAAATCCTTACAAAACGGCTCAACAGATGGCACTAGTAAATAGTGAGGTAATTGGCTTTATTGATATTATTTGTAATAATCTTATCTATTGTATTTGGCTGTAGGTGATCCAAATAAATAAATAAATAATTATACAGAAAAAAAACTGATTATTGAACTGATTTTTGAGCTATTCAGGCAGATTTTAACCACATTTAACGGTACACAGTTGAATAATAATACAGGTTTAAATAATGTAAGTTTAAACAAAACGACTCACCAAAGATAAGGGTTAGTGATGGCAAAATTTTTGTGACTCACTGATGCGGATTTGGGTGTACCTGTAGTCCCACTTGTGGGTATCAAAACAGCAAGCGTTTCATCTGGGTCAAAGTTTTCAGCTCTGAAAACATATTACATCTTCATTATTAAAAGTATTGGTATTATATTTAACTCATTTATTACGGTTAAGTGATTATTGACTTGACCAGCAACACTTTTTCGAAATCAAGCAATGAAATCAATTTCTTCAATTAACAATTTCTTGCGGTTTGTACTCGTACCTAGTCACAAATGAAGGTAAAACTCTGCATCCAAAAAATATACTCGTAATATTGCACAAAACAAAAATAAGACATATCACAATTTACAGCAACACAAGTTTCCAAAGGCTAAGGCTAAGTAATTTCTGCCAGGCAATCCTTCTATAGGCCTTCTATAGGATATACCTACTAGTCCATCTTGCGACTAACAAGACGACCAAGGCCAACGATGATGATTATTTTTGCAAATCAAAGCAAGTTTTATTCGGTTCGATGTTTATTCTAAATGCTTCTTACATAAATTGAATTTTAGGCTTAGAGCCCTCAACCACTAAAATACACCAAATGCATCAAATGCACCAAAGTGAATTCGTGATATAGATTTTTTATAATTACCACTTACCTGAATTGATCTACAGGATACTTATCAGAATTTTTGCCCAGATACTGTTTAAAGTTGCATAATAAAAAGTCTCCTTTGTCAAAAGTTACTATTTCAGCGTTCAAGTCCAGTTGGTTCATAGTGAGCTGGATATCTGGTGCTTTTTGACTTTGACAAAATATTAGTTTTGGCCGTATCACGTCAAAAGTATTGGATAGCTCCTCTGTAAAAATCAGTGTAAAAATAAGAGTTTCATATTCATTTAATTTATTTTAGATCATAGGTATATTTGTCTCTCTTTTTCTTTCGTAAGTCATTTATCGCATCTAACCGTCTCGACATATTTTGTTTAATATCAGAAAGATTTAAGGAATATTATTAGGTACTTGATAACGTTCTTATCATTATGAGTATCTCAGTCAAATATCCATAAAAAATTGCTTTCACTCCCATCACTCTACCAACCTACGTCTTTTTTTCTCGTGTCTATCGAAAATGAAAATGAAAAATGTTTTATTCGAAGTAAGATTTTACAAATCACTTTTCGACATCGAGGCGGGTTCACAATTTGGCTGTCTTCTGTGGAGAAGAACCCGCCGGAAGAAACTCCACAGGCGTTGCATCTTTTCAAAAATATTTTACAAAGATTATTATTTTATACAATTTGATTAATATATAACAAAGAGTGCAAACCAAAATATGCAATTTGAAGAAGGCAACCAGTCAAAGTAGAAAAACTAAACTATATAACCAATAAAACAACCGGCAATTGACTAGAGCAGACCAGTCCCCCCAAGCAGCACCACGTTCACGGGTTTGACGTATGGGTCAGCCATCGTCGGGCTCAACCATATTAGAGGGAACCCAACGACCCGGCCCATACGCCACCGCAAGTCAGGACACTTTAGTGAGCATGAATACTCAGTCAGCCAGATGTTTTCACGACAATCTAATTAATGGCTTCCCAATTGCATAGTCGATCCGCACTACAATGTTGCACAATAATTTATTTATTATGTGGAGTTGGAATAATTTTGGACCAGATATCTTTGTCATTTAGGTAATCTTCAGTCTTGTAATAACCTTTAGAACATAAGCTATTTTTAATTTTACTTTTAAATTGGCAATCAGATCATATCATATTGGCAGTGGCAGGTATGTATGTCCAAAGATGTCATAAGTAATAGTAGAACTTATAATAACATCCTTTTTTTTTACGGTTTATGTACACTTACTGACAGTCAAGGTCATATCCACTGGTGCAACGGTCACGCCAAGGTAGAACGCTGCATAGAAAGGTATTGCCAAGTCTAAGTGATTCGGAGCCATCAACACCATGACATCTCCACGTTTCAGACCAGACTTCTTCAGCGCTGTTGCACATCGAACTGATCTTTCCAGAACAGAACCACTGGTTTCAGATTCGTTAGTTGCGCCATTTATCTGTAGAAACGATGGTAAATTTATAGATACAAGTTTTGTTAATGAAGGACTTTCAGCGGTAGCTTCCGTTTCATCATAGATGGCGGTCCTATATTACGGAATAAAATTTTATATACATAGCTAGTTCCATCAGAAACTAACACCCAGCTCACTCATGTACCAGTGCACGGCGTCATTCATGCTTGCCTGTAAGGTGAAGCCTGGTTCATCTTTGAGTCCCTGCAGTACGAGCTTGCCGAGATGGAAGCGGTCGGAAGGTCGGCCCGACTCAGCCACCACGCGAGCGCCCAGCTCACTCATGTACCAGTGCACGGCGTCATTCATACTTGCCTGTAAGGTGAAGCCTGGTTCATCTTTGAGTCCCTGCAGTACGAGCTTGCCGAGATGGAAGCGGTCGGAAGGTCGGCCCGACTCAGCCACCACGCGAGCGCCCAACTCACTCATGTACCAGTGCACGGCGTCATTCATACTTGCCTGTAAGGTGAAGCCTGGTTCATCTTTGAGTCCCTGCAGTACGAGCTTGCCGAGATGGAAGCGGTCGGAAGGTCGGCCCGACTCAGCCACCACGCGAGCGCCCAACTCACTCATGTACCAGTGCACGGCGTCATTCATACTTGCCTGTAAGGTGAAGCCTGGTTCATCTTTGAGTCCCTGCAGTACGAGCTTGCCGAGATGGAAGCGGTCGGAAGGTCGGCCCGACTCAGCCACCACGCGAGCGCCCAACTCACTCATGTACCAGTGCACGGCGTCATTCATACTTGCCTGTAAGGTGAAGCCTGGTTCATCTTTGAGTCCCTGCAGTACGAGCTTGCCGAGATGGAAGCGGTCGGAAGGTCGGCCCGACTCAGCCACCACGCGAGCGCCCAGCTCACTCATGTACCAGTGCACGGCGTCATTCATACTTGCCTGTAAGGTGAAGCCTGGTTCATCTTTGAGTCCCTGCAGTACGAGCTTGCCGAGATGGAAGCGGTCGGAAGGTCGGCCCGACTCAGCCACCACGCGAGCGCCCAGCTCACTCATGTACCAGTGCACGGCGTCATTCATACTTGCCTGTAAGGTGAAGCCTGGTTCATCTTTGAGTCCCTGCAGTACGAGCTTGCCGAGATGGAAGCGGTCGGAAGGTCGGCCCGACTCAGCCACCACGCGAGCGCCCAGCTCACTCATGTACCAGTGCACGGCGTCATTGACTTGCTTTTGCAGATGCATTTCTGAGCTGTAAATAGCATTTTTCTAATTTAGAATCAAATTTACACGTCAACGAACTTTCACGGGTCATATAGGTATGTACGCAATAATTTTGAATGGGTATGTTTACGCACAACTTATTTTTTCCGGACATTTCAGCTGCTGCCGTGGTTGCGAGCTGACTGAAGTTGGCCATGTGGAAAATAAACAAAACGAAAAGTCGAGCAAGTAAAGGTCCTATTGGTAAAACATACTTATTTAAAATTCTCAATATGACCTGTGAAAGTAGGTGCAGAAGCCAGCACTTGCGGCTGGACACTTGCAATACGAAATTAACCTCTACCGCTACGGAATACAGGCGCTTTCAAGGGCAATAATATGTCCAGCTACATGTGCTGGCTATTGTACGTTATGTATGATGTATACAGAGTACGAAATGCTCTATCAAAATTTATTTACACTATTTCGCAACCATTTCGCAAAATTAACAAGCATTTTTTTCTAGGTATCGCCCAAGCTACGCAGTTAGTCAATATATGACTGTAAGCTAATAAATAAATAATAGTAAACCAATAACTGAAACAACATGCCCGTCCGGTGAAGCTTGATTCGTCGTACTTTTTCGAAAAAGCATAGGTCAATTCGAAAAAAAAAGCCCGTTTTACTGGTAGTACCACGGGAAAATAAGTGCATCATTAAAATCATCCAAATTAACCTAATAGAACATCAGCTATGATATAAATACACAAGCGACCCGGCGCCCTACGGGAAAATGGTTATTGTAGGTTATCCTTAAGTAGGTATATTATGCATGTATATTTGAATCACTCTATCTATTAAAAAACCGCATCAAAATCCGTTGCGTAGTTTTAAAGATTTAAGCATACATAGGGACAGAGAAAGCGACTTTGTTTTATACTATGTACCTATATAGTGATATACCTAACCGACTATGAAAATAATCGTTCCAGCTTCAACATCCACAGCATGGAAAATAATGCATTATTGCATGCACTTATTTAATCATTCTAGCCGCCAAACATGTTTGCAAAATAATAATTTTAAATGTGTCATACATCCAGCTCGTTTGAAAGATTAATTGTATAGTTCATTTGATTATTTTTAAAATGCCCATATTATACCTCTGTTACCGTGAAAGTTTAAAAAAATAAAAACAAATTCTTACCTTCAATTACAAATCCACGAAATGAAGACTTTTAAAAAAGTAATCGTAATTTTTGTTACACCTAGTATAAATCTTGTCAAAAATCTCACATTTTTGTTACTTAGTACTTATAGGTCCGTAGGTCTGTCCGTTAACAAGTCTAGCAAGCGTTTGACTTACGCAAGGCAGACATTGAATTAACTATTTATAGGCATACTACTTATGGGAAATTGCTCGTAATTCTTTTCTGTTACCTTATATATTTGTTACTAGCTGCCTTAGCCCGTGTTTCCTTTCGACTTCTCCCGAGGCTATGAGACTTTTTTTGTTATATTAAAAAGTAGCTCATGTAACTTTCCAGCAGCTCCCGTACCTAACATGCAGTGCTATGACAAAAGATTGTCGCCATATTGAAATATCCTCCAATAGGATAGGAGAATACGCCTGACAAAATTATGTCTGTCACGCGTGGACCGGGCATGTTACGAGGAGCTGGTCTCTCTCAATCTGTACAAAAAACAGATCCATCCTTCTTATTCACATTTCAGAGCCGCGCAATTTCGGTGGAGTCTACGCCATTCCTTTCTGTCTTTCGTCATCCGTTGCTGTTCAGTGTAAAAAAATACAAGCAAACACACTTTCGCATTTGCAATAATATTGTTAATAATCAAGTATGGATTTGTAAATACAGTAGCTAGAAACTTACGTAGTCCTTTTGTGTTCTACGACCTCGTGTTCATCGATTTTCATGTTAATATTTTAATGTGAGTGCTATTTCCACAAAACCAACACGAATGTTAATAAGTAAATGTGAAGCAGTGTGTTTCCGGCTATTTAGAGAACTAGCTGTCTGGTTTGCGGCTCCGTCCGCGATATACCTATTACATACAGGGCGTATGTAGTGGCTTAACAAATAAATTTATTTGCAGTTTCCTCCCAAAATTTTTCTTCTTCGTAAAAGTGTCAAATTAAACGAAAGTGAGTCAGTAACTCTCTATTGCATACGCATAACAAAATAGGTATTACAAGAATATATTTTATACTAGCTTTCCGCCGCGGCTCCGCCCGCGTTAAAGTTTTTTCTCGTGGAAATGAGGCATTTTCCCGCGGTAAAAGTTAGCCTATGTTCTTCCGCAAGGTCTATTCTAACTTTGTGCCAAATTTCACCAAAATCGGTTCAGTACTTTCGGAGCATTTTCTTAGGAATATTTTACGTTTTTTTTTACACCTTGGGTTACATTTTGAAGTTTTAGTAAGGATACCAAATTTTTTTGAAAATAAAATATAGCCTATGTTACTTAGGGATCATGTAGCTTCCCAACAGTGAAATAATTTTTGAAATCGGTTCAGTAGTTTCGGAGCCTATTCGATGCAAACAAACAAACAATCAAACCTTTCCTCTTTAATCAAATCCATGTACCTACATCATACCACCTACCTCCGCGGTGGACTCAAACCCCTGCCTTTCAAACTTAACCAGTACACCTCCGCCCTAAAGATCCATGAACATTGGATGGAACCATAATATTACATAGGCACTAATAAATAGGTAGTAGGTAGTCATTTAAGTGTAAACACCTTTATTTAATTCCCTTTAACCTTGGGTTAGTATGACAATTCACTTTGTCTGTCGTCGGATCGCCGCCGCTAACTTATCGGTCATTCCATGGTCTAAGAAAACAAGGTCTAACCATTAGACCACGTGACTTGACACAAGCCTACGTCATCATGCTGTTCGTCCTTGTCGAATGCGTGTTAATAGACAAGATGATCAGCACGATGACGTAGGCTTGTGTCAAGTCACGTGGTCTAACGGTTAGACCTTGTTTTCTTGGACCATGGGTCATTCATGCTTCCCCGGATAACTACTTGGTGGAAATAATGTTAGGACGATTGCCAACCAAATTACAGGGTTTTCGTACGATCTGACAATGTAAGATATTTTTTTAGAGTCGGTGGCCAAATGGCATTGACTTCCATTCAGAAGTTTGCGGGTTCAAGTCTCGGTACATCCAATGTATTTTCAATTTTCGAAATTAATGTTATGTACTTTTTTTTTCTTTTTTTTTTTGAATTGACCTATGCTTGAGTCGAAAAAGTACGACGGATCAAGCTTCACCGGAGTTGACAATGTTATGTACGTTTATTCGACGCTCTTACGGTGAAGGAAAACATCGTGAAGAAACCTGCGAAATTCTTTGTGTGAGAAGTTGACCAACCCGCACTGGGCCAGCATCGGTGACTAGGGCCTATTTACCCTGATTTCAGGGTAGGTAGGCTTAAACCCCTTAGTTGGAACAATACCTACGAGCTGTAACAAACATACGTCTCTTCTTCCTTGGTCTTTGACGTGCGATGTCTTAGCTCCATCTCTGCTCCATAGCAGCGAATAAATGCATAGGTAAACGAAAAAAGCAACCAAGCATTTTTATATTTATTTAACTTTTTTATAGCTACTGATATAGAACGAAATTACTAGTAACATTTTAACGAGATAATTTACAGTTATTGCCCATACATTCGTTCGTTTATGGGACAAAACTAGTTAGTGTTTGCTTAGGTATCGTCACAGAATAAATATGGTATCGTGTGGATTTCGAGGTTAAGCTCCCTCACAAACCCTGGTGTCAGAATCGCCTGCGCTTCAGGCTTCTAAGTGTTCTAACATGGCTCGTGTAGAGCATTCCTCTCCTCCGCAAGTCCGGTCAAGCTTGATACTTAGGTCTATTTTGAGATACTCGACAGCATGAGAAATCTGACCCACCACGGCCATCTGACCCCAAACTAGACAGAGCCTGTACTATGGGTGTCAGACAGCTCATCATCGTTATGTCGTATGGCGCGTATGGCGATTACTGCTTAAGATAATATAATATGTCAACATAAAAAAAAATGTCTACTTTCGACAGACACCTGTTATACATACATACCCACTTAAATAACTAGGTATACAACATCCAGACATAAGGCAAACACAAATGCTCATCATACGAATGTTTGCCCTGGGCGGGATTCGAACCCGCGACCTTGTGCTTCAAAGGCAGACGCGCTACCAACCAATTAGACTACAGAGTCGTCAAAATGGGATGTTTGAATCCGGTTCTATTTCAGTAGGTAGGTACCTATCTCTATGTAACAGGGACTTACTTTAGGTGAACGTAGGTTGTTTGGGATTTGGGAGAGATCGACTTCATAAGTTTAGGATAGCTATGTTATACCTAGGTATATAATATAATATTATTATTATATTTGAAGTTAATGGTTTGCTAATTCAGACAGTAAGTATAATAACTTCAGTGTCTATAAATTACTTGTGGGTGTTCTTAATATTATACACCAGCCAGTTACCCTACCTACCCATTATACCTTAGCCAATAAATTAATTAAAAAGCTGAAGTTTCAAGGTTTTCATCGATTTTATAAAACCGTGGCAAGACACGTCTTGTCTATTATTTATTATTCACACTCACTGATTTAGTTAGGTAATTGATCATATCGTGTGTTTCTTCATTGTATCAGTAAGTGTTTAGACGTCTATGGCTGGATAAGGGCATCTCCCATGGTCCAATAGAAAACAAGGTCTTGCAATTAGACCACGTGACTGACATAAGCCTACGTCATTTTGCACTGTTCGTCCTTGTCTATTACACGCATTCGACAAGGATGAATAGGCAAAATGACGTAGAAATGACTTAGGCTCGTGTCAGTCACGTGGTCTAATTGCAAGACCTTGTTTTCTTGGACCATGGCATCTTCCGAAGCGCGAAGGTCTCCACAACGATTCAGTTCTGCGCTGCCCGCCTAGGTCAGTGGTCCATAAATTCATAACCTTATAGGCATGAGAGAGCATTTTACTTTACCAAATTTCTGTTTTTCCGGGGTTCACCCAGCTGGTTTATTGGTATATTTATACGGTACCTTAATGTAAATTACTAGATATATCTACTATATAACAATAAGTCGGGTTTTCCTTCCTGACGCTATAACTCCAGAACGCACGAACCGATTTCCACGGTTTTGCATTCGTTGGAAAGGTCTCGGGCTCCGCGAGGTTTATAGAAAAGAAAATTCAGGAACTGTTAACGCGGGCGAAGCCGCGGCGGAACTTATGTAGGTACCAATTATTTTGCAAAAAAAAATATAAAGTGGTTCGCGTTGTGTCGACTCGACTCATCTCATCACTTCACGTCACTTGTTTACGATCGCTTCGCGGACCACTTCGAATCCCTCCAGGGACCACTAGTGGTCCGCGGACCACCGGTTAAGAACCGCTGGCCTAAGTAAACATTGTATGCCAACTCATAGTTGTAAGCAAGCTGTTAGGGTTAGGAAATACCTATACCTATCATGTCGTCGTTTCAACAACTAATAAGTACTTTGTAGTCATCTTTGTAGTACTTATTAGTTTCATATCATTCTTTATCACTACATAGTATAAAACAAAGTCGCTTTCTCTGTCCCTATGTCCCTATATCCCTATGTCCCTATGTATGCTTAAATCTTTAAAACTCCGCAACGGATTTTGATGCGGTTTCTTTTAATAGATAGAGTGATTCAAGGGGAAGGTTTATATGTATAATACATGCATAATATACTTAAGGATAACCCACAATAACCATTTTCCTGTGCAAAGCCGGGGCGGGTCGCTAGTAAGTGTTATTTTATACCTAGTAATTTTTCCTTATGGACATTAGTCGCCAGTAATAATTCCTATTTTACTCGACTGAGAATTCAGTCATATACCTAATTACGAGTATGTGACCTAACTGCGGCCACCTCGAAGTTATTGACAGCTAAGTCGGCCACAATCGGCACACAAATTGTATACAGATACTTACCTATATATCAAACGGCTGAGACTGCTTGCTTGCTTATCGAGTGGTTCACAATTTCCTAACCAAACTGAGGAAAGTCTCAAAAAGTGATATTTGTTCGACGGATCCCCACCGGGATTCGAACCCGGAACCTCCGTAACGTCAGGCGAGGTTTTGACCACTCGCACACACACTACGGAAGCTATAACAGAAATGCGAGGGGCTTGATAAAGGGCACCACACACAGCAGCTATAATGTATATTACATCCTGGGATGTATAGCTATACCTTATCTTAACGTATCACACACACAACAGGTAATGTAAGGTATATTTTCCTTCATTCCATAGGTACACGTACCCATTGACGCACTTCCCAGCTGCGAAAGTGTTATACGGGGTGTTCTATTTTGATTATTATAATAATATGGACCCGTCGACTAGTTTACTGTTAGATTTACTAGATAGTTCATCAGAAGATGATTCTGATTGTGATTTTGATGGGCGTATTGCAACATGCGCCAAAAACAGAAAATTGTGGATTGAAGATCACATACAGCGTAAGGAAATTTCCGGAGAGTTTAAAAAATCCTTACCAAAATTCAATAATGTAACCCTAAGGTGTAAAAAAAATACCTAAAATATATGATTATTCCTAATAATTGAATAGGCTCCGAAACCACTAAACCGATATTGGTAAACTTGGCACAAAGACGGAATAGACCTTGGGAAAGAACATAGGCTACAAGTACTACAATTTACCGCGGGAAAATGTCTCATTCCCACTGAAAAAGCTATTAACGCGGGCGGAGCCGCGGCGGGAAGCTATGGTCAATAATGCTTCAATGTATATAAAAGGCAGAAGCCAAGTCTTCAAAATAAATAGTCAATCCGTTAAGGGTCAAATCCGAGGAAATCATAATATCCTGATTTTAATTGAGCGATTGAGACTGAGACAGACTGTACTGTGTGTTTAATAACTAGCAACTTGTTGAACACCCTCTATAATGAGAGATATACGGAAATATATTGAGATGTATTAAGATGTATCAAGATATATCGAACTATTTAATGTATATTTCCGTATCGCTCTGTATCTTAAGATACAAAGATGTAAAAATATACATTATAGCTGCTGTGTGTTGTCTCCTGGGGATTTCTATGGAAAGATGTAATGAGATGTATCGTGCTATAATGTAAAGATGTACATTATAGCTGCTGTGTGTGGACCCCTTAAGGCGTCAAAAACGGACATTCTTTTTTTTAATTGGCCTAGAAAAAATACGAAGTATCAAACTTCACCGGACTTGCGGGGGAGTGGAAGGCACTACCCCAGCCAGAGTAGATAAGTCCAGGGGAGAAAAACTAGTGAAAAACATCGTGAAGGAGACGGCGGCGCCGCGCCTGTGGGGCTCTGTCTCTATTATTTTGATTTTAGAGTACGGCCATTGTTACCAGAAGGCTAAAAAAATGTGATAGGTAGGTATAGCGTGGTCCAGTGGTGAAAAGCTCGCCTGACATTACAGAAGTTCCGGGTTCGAAACCCGGTGAGGAAATTGTTGAACAAATATCAGTTTGTGAGACTTTTCCCAGTTTGGTTAGGAAATGCAGGCTGAATCACCTTTTTAGAAGGCACGTAAAGCCGTTGGTCCCTCCCGGCTATAATCTACGGATGTAGGTAGGTGCCATGTCTTGACATTTTTAGCCCAGCTCTGGACTAATAGCTGTTGTATGGTTTTTAAATAACAGTTCAAGCCAGACTCTGTCCCTTTATCAACGCAGTTTGGTTCAGTTTGGTCTGCTCTTGACTGTATTTACTTGTTAGTGTTGTTATTTTTATAATTATTTTTTTTTGTAATGAATTTAATTAATAAAACCAAACAATAATTTTCTTTCATCACTGTCTTTTTATTACTACCTAATAAAATTTTAAATACATGAGTATCATTATCTATGTAGTATGTACAAAATTTACATAATAATATGTATATGTTACGGCTAAAGATAGATGTGAACATAAACTTAAGATTAGCCGGCTAAACTTAGGTTTATCTTTGAGGAGCTGCTAATGTTAGTTTCTTCTATCTTTAGCCGGCTAAACTTAGGTTTAGCCGCCGCCCTTCGGCCAAATATGAATAAGCAAATGAAAAAATGATAGATAATGTTTTCTTTATACAAAAATCAAAACAAAATAAATCTTCTTCGTTATTAATTAGGAACAAAATACACATTTCAAAATTGAAATTATCACTACGATTTGCATTACAACAATGAACAATTAGTTTCAATGATACCTATTATGGTATTAAAAAAAACAATCAGCCTCATTATAAATATAAAAATTAAAAACAAACATATATTGTGCATCATCGTGCCCCCTCCGACCACTTCACCCCCTCTTCGCCCGCGCGCGTCCAGGGAATAAATTTTTAGCCGCTTCGGGTCGGATAGTGTGCAGTTTATACGGCTAAAGATGAAATAACTCGACGCAATTTTATATTTTATCGAACATTAGCCGCTCCTCAAAGATAAACCTAAGTTTAGCCGGCTAATCTTAAGTTTATGTTCACACCTGTCTTTAGCCGTAACATATATACAAACAAACAAAGGAAGAAATGAGACCTGACCCAAATGTCCCTTGGACATTCTCTACTAACTAGTCATCAACACACTCTTTTGTATTTTTAAAATCCAATTTCAACATTTTTATCGTATGATGCCTTTACTACGTATAACATTTTGAATTTGAGTATCTATACTGGTATAATATTTCATAATACCTAACAGCTTAATTACCCTTTTCATATCGCCATCGAAGAAAGCTTGCGAAACTTGCTTTTGTAACTCCTTGATTTTCCTTTTATTTTCTTCATTCAGTAACATTATCTGTTGTTCGGTCTCTGCACTTTCCACTTCTTCGTTCTTCTCCATGATTTTCATGAGGAATTTCTGGTCAATTTCGGTCTTTTCTGGGAGGTCTTGGCCTCTTAGGCGCAGCATGTAGATGCCTTTAAGAAAAATTTGCTCTTCAATCATTATATCACAGACTAGCTTTCCGCCACGGCTCTGCCCGCGTTTACAGTTTTTCCCGTGAGAATGAGGCATTTTCCCGCGGTAAAAGGTAGCCTATGTTACTCAAGGTGAATGTAGCTTTCTAATGGTGAAAGAATTTTTGAAATCGGTTCAGTAGTTTTTGAGTTTATTCATTACAAACATACACACACACACACACAAAAATACTAATCTTTCCTCTTTATAATAATAGTATGATACCTAACAACAAACACAAAATATAATAGACAAGCAGTTGTATTCTTGTACACATTCTTCAGCCGATCGAAACCATCAAGTATACCTACATCCTCACTGAATATTATGTTCTACTACATTTTATTATTATTATATTAATAAGGATTTCAATCGTTTCTTACCTCTTGCTAACGGCTCTAGAAGAGTATTATATGCTTCGTTCACTAGAGTTGAATAATTGGCTGATATTTCTTGTTCTTCTTTAGCTCTGAAAGGATAATACATTTGTACTGTACCGCTTAATGAATTGTCTATTATGAATTTATTTAATAACCATGACAGCTTTAAAAAATATTTTTTCTATATGTATGTCTAACAATGTCTGTAAAGTATATAAAACAGATAATTCTAATAAAACTCACTTATTAGCAAACTTATCAGGGTGTAAATACTTCTGCAAGTCCTTATATCTCTTCGCTAGTTCATTCTCGTCCAAATCGAAAGTATTCCGTACTCCTAGGACTTTGAAATAGTCGGCGTCGTCGGGGGGCCTTTGCAGGACATTACAACTCGAACAGAACAAATCTGCCACCTTCTTTGGTATGTTCTGACCACAAGACCAGCAAGATAAATAGCGCGCGTAAACAAACGATGATTTAAGGATACTACAGCGCAATATACTCACTAAACTCATGATTTTAAACAAAGAAACACGTCAAATAAAATAAAATACACTAAGACCGAATCTATTATGCTGCGGTCAATAAATATTACGAAATTCAATAGGGTCAAGCAAGAAAGAATTATTTTTAGGTTATCTAAACAAATTGACATTGACAATCAGCTGATTGTTGTTTTGTTTCATGTTAAATGAAAAAGCAAAGAAACTGCAGTATGCAGCCTAGTCTAGGACTTATTTTATTACTGCTTTAATAGCCTGCCTGCCTGCCTGGCCTGCCTAGCTAGCCTCCTACACTACATACATACACTCATACACCTACCTCTTTGAGTGAGAGAATTACCTAGGTATGTACGCTACGCCTATCGTTCGTTACCTATACGATTTAAGGAAGATCTTTCCTTTATGTACTTCTGTATTTGAACACTACATACAGTAGGACTTTTCAATATTTTTTGTTGCCTACCCAAAATAGACGGATGAAAAAAAAAAGAAAAAATATATATTTTTGTGTGCGACGACGAGTCACGGGTACGGTATTATATTAGACATGCGCAAAACAGTACGTTTTAATGCCATATCACATTACTCATTACTTTCGAAAAGGTGATATCACCCCGTACCATTACACATCACCCTAAACATTACCCGAAATGTTGAATGAAATTTGTTACTTAGTACGCAGAAATGCTCTGTATCCGTCAGCACATATTACTTTTTCATAATATTACCTGCGCGCGACAGCATTACTCGAGTTAGATAGCACACAAAAAAGTGTTTTTGTTTTTATTTTTCACTAATAGGCCAGTAGAAATCGACACTAAAAAACCCTAAATTCGCAAAGCACGATGTAGTGCTGCATTTTTGGTATGTTGTTTGGATCAGTTAGGGTGATGTAAATCCCAATTTGCAACTTCGAAAAAGTTGTGCTCGCTGCGCACCACGTGATAAACTGCGAAAATTTTGGACTTTTTTCACTTTTTGCTCTAAAAGTCATAAATCATGCGTTTCCGACAAGTAACATTCACTACATAAATGAAGCTAATTAAATTTGCAACAATTTAAGCCTAATTGCAGCTCTCTAAACCTTATAACGACTAAGCTGTGGCCTTTCAAAGATAGTCAGTTTTTCCCGAAATATTGAAATTTTTAGTTTTGCTCCCGTTTGAAGCAAAATATTGGCAAAAACCGCTCGTTCTATGAAAAGGTCGTATAATAAAGTTGTAGTGCATTTAATTTTCTTTCATTAGAGCATAGAACAAAGTCTGTGAGACAAATAGTTCACTCACAGTATCTGAAAAACAAAAAGAAGTTAGAAATAGATTTTTAAAGAATTGAAACTGAGGGCATTATAAAATCATAAAAAGGATAATATTTTTTCATTTGCAGGATAGGTAATTAACAAAAGTACAAAATTTGGGAAAGTAGGAAAAAAGATTATACGCAAATTAAATGTTTAAGAAGCTGCAGTCACTCGGCGTTTTTTTTTTTGGTTGAGGTTCAATTTCTCCTTCCTCCTCAGGTTTGTCACGTTCCTGTGGTTCGTAAGGCTCTTCACTTTCCTGTTCTTCCTCAGCTTACTACTTACAGTACTTATGGTACCTGGCATCAGATGCAACGAGGTCAAAAGTAGCTGTAAGACGTTCAATGACTTGCCGTCCCCATGTATCACCTCGACGACTGGCTGCATCGAGCATTGATTCCCTATATCACGCAAGTGACATGGTCGTCCGTGTCGTGACCAAAACCAGGACTCCCGGAAGACCAGCGCCGTGGCCTGCCCGGGCTGCGGCTTTCGCTGAGGGAGCCCTTTTTGGTTTGGATGTCGCAACGCAGGGAGTTGTCAATGCTTTTTGTTGTTTTATGTCTGTATTTTTGTGTCTAATTTTTGTGTTGTTGATGTCCAAAACGAATAAAATTTTCTGATTTCTGATTTTTCTGATTTTAATTGTCATTGATTCTACTTTGAACACCTCATTTCTGCGTGATTTGGGAAGTTTGGTTTGGAGCTAGAGAAACTCCTCA
Source organism: Teleiodes luculella (assembly GCA_948473455.1). Classification (NCBI taxonomy): domain Eukaryota; kingdom Metazoa; phylum Arthropoda; class Insecta; order Lepidoptera; family Gelechiidae; genus Teleiodes; species Teleiodes luculella. The sequence goes on from OX419600.1 coordinate 12,530,616, forward strand.
GTGATTTCCTCCGCACAAAGGAAACAAATGCTCCGAAGATTCATAGGGCCCGATGTTCTAGAGGTTGATGGGCGGGGTTGTGGAATTTGATCGCCTCCACGACGAGCACTAGCGTCAATATTATGCCGAGCGGTGAATCTCTTTCTGCAAGCATCGTGAACACTGACTTCGTCTAGCTTTTTCAAAAAAAGTTCATCCTCTTGGAGGCCACGCTCCACACTCGAGTTAATTAGAGTTTGGATGCCACGTTTTTTTACAATTACCACTGTACTGTCACCTTCCTTGAGTGCCAGCCGACACACAAAGCAGACTCCCGGTGAAACCGACATTTTTATGACTGTTTAGCCTGACTTCGTTCGCGTTAATAAGATAATAGTTTTTTAGCTGCTCCCCTGCGTTACCGGGTAGGCTACTTCCAATCACTATCTTGTGCGAAAATCAAAACCAAAACATAAGCCCGAAGGCATTTGTTTAGTTGATGGGAGTTTTAGCCAGTTTACACTGTTACCGCCTTCACCGCGTGGAGGTACTTTCTTATGTTTTGATATGCAGATTGTGAGTGATTGTGTTGTGCTCTAACAAAAGAAAATTAAATTTTCTACAACTTTATTTTACGACCTTCTCATAGAACGAGCGGTTTTGCCAATATTTTGCTTCAAACGGGAGCAAAGCTAAAAATTTCAATATTTCGGGAAAAACTGACTATCTTTGAAAGGCCACAGCTTAGTCGTTATAAGGTTTAGAGAGCTGCAATTAGGCTTAAATTGTTGCAAATTTAATTAGCTTCATTTATGTAGTGAATGTTACTTGTCGGAAACGCATGATTTATGACTTTTAGAGCAAAAAGTGAAAAAAGTCCAAAATTTTCGCAGTTTATCACGTGGTGCGCAGCGAGCACAACTTTTTCGAAGTTGCAAATTGGGATTTACATCACCCTAACTGATCCAAACAACATACCAAAAATGCAGCACTACATCGTGCTTTGCGAATTTAATGTTAATATCCACTGGCCTATAACTGAGCCGAAAGAAGTTGATTTTCTTCCATAATCGCTAATGTGTGATGTGTACGTGTACTGGTTACAATACTCGCGTTATGTGTGATATTGCATTACTTTTTAGGGTGATATTACTTTTGTGATATCATACGCATTACCTACACATCTCTATATTATATCCTCTTTGCGACGAGTGAGGTTATGTTTATACATAATAATATATTTTATCCCAATATAAAAAAATACGTAAAATGGTGTCTTATTTTACAATTGATGCAACTGGCGATAATACGAACTTTCAAAAGGAGATTTCTAACATGATGCACGGCTTTGGAGACAATCCTAACCCAAACGCTGCAACCGTAGTTTTGGTTGAGAATATCGTCCTACAACAACTCAGGACTATGCTTCAGGAGGCTTCAAACTGCGCCCAAATACGAGGTACGGGATATAAAAACATAACCAACTACGAAATAATATATTTAATGAGGAAAAACAAGATGAAATTAAAGAGACTACATGACTACCAGTTGAAGCTGGATCAGATTGATAGAAATCGCACTCCCGCTGATGGCATGTCAGGAATCATATTGGAAGACGAAAAAGATCCAGTGATTAAAAAACGACGAACACACATAGACTTTATCAAGGAATTTGATGAGAACGATGAGCTAAGCGAGATGAAGTTTGACGTTATAGACTACTGTAGAAAAATCAGAGCTGATAAGATCACTGAATTGATGTCTTCTGAAAAATATTTAGCATACCATAAAGCTCGTTGTAGTTCATTCCGCACTTCAGCCGCTATTGGTAAGGGATATGTGAAACTAGAACATTGGTTAAACCCGACAAAAGAATTTAAAATAACCATACCAGCTTTAGAAGTCTTATGTTTCCTGGCTTATGAAACTGTAGCGGAAATTGTTGATGCAGTATTCTTAATACGTCAAGATGCTAAGAAGAAATATGGGGATCCGTTTAGCAAATACGAAGGTGGTTATTTCTGTAATCCAGTCAGCTTGCATAATGCTGTTTATATTAAATCGGGCTTCGAAGGTGTCCCTGCAATTACTGTGGCTGAAGTCAGAGAAGTTCTAAGGCGCTACTTCAACCCAATTTCAGGAATGAATGGACTTTTCTATCGGAATATGAGCTTGGAGCTACCCACTAGATACATTGCTATGTAGATTTCAATGTATCTTAATCGAATATCTTGTTCATAAGGCTGATTAGTAAAAAATATTTTTATTTGTAAAGAAATTGGTATTTTATTACTTTTAAATAACATTGCTCAGTAAAAAAATTAAAATCAAATCAATGCCATCACCTGTAAATTATAAATAACATGAAGGGAGCTGACCAAATTGAATTAAGGTAATCAATTTTTTATTTATTTATTATTTGTAGTCAGTCATAGGAAGTAATTTTTTTATACAAAACATTTTTACTGTACATGCCATTTCTAATTCTGATTCTTCTATGACAAGTCGTTCATTTTTTAATGTGCGTTCATTTTGTTTCTAGCCTCCTAACAAATCTGTACAATTTCAAAAAACATGTTGCATGTCGTCGTTGCCAAAACAAGAGCTCTTATGTGACGCCCTGGACGAAAATCACTTTTTTACACCATGTTGTAAAAAATCAAATTCTCCACCTTTTACAAAAACTCCCATGTCAATATCTTATATATTCGCAGAGGTACAGGCAACGATAAAAATCTCCCATGTGGCGCTCGAAAATAATTGACAATCAAAATATCTCATGTGGTGCAACTGTGCACATGAGATATTTTAAATATCGCTAAAATGATATTTTGTGCTAATGATAAACACTTGCGAGGTTTTGACTTGCATAGGTACTTTGAATAGACCTTTAAGATGGATATAAGCTACCTTTTACTGCGGTTTTACGTGGGGAACACTAAAAGTTTTGCACTTCTAGCTAATCGAAACTATTCAATGAATTTTGAATGTTATATTTTTGAAACGACTTGCAACAGTTGCAACCTTCATAGTAATAAAAAAAATTGGCGTGAAATAATGTTTTTTTATCACACATCAAATTTCAACGTAGGTACGCAATGAAAATGGCCGAAAAGCCGAAAATATTTTAGAGCATGAAGGAAAAAAATTACGCGCCTAAAATAAAATAAAATTCTAAAATTTTTCTTCCTTCATGTTTTAGAGCGATGACTTTTTATGATTTTAAAAGTTCTCTCTCTCCGCAAGACTGCCGCTTGTCATCAAAATACTTTTGGGAGAGAAGCATCTTGTTTGAGCACCGTGAGGCGATGGTTTGCTGAATTTCAGTGAGGTCGGGTTTCTCTACATGACGAATTTCGTGAAGAGCAGCCTTCAACTGCCGTCAACGAAAATAATGTGGCTACTGTTAAGCGGCTAATTGAAGAAAACCCGCGGATTACCTATGAGACAATTCGAGGACTATTGGGGATTGGTGTGAGCCAAATTCATAAAAGTTTACACGAAGAATTAAAAGTTCGGAAACTTTGTTGTCGTTGGACCCCTTATGAACTGACAGCTGCAGAGCAGAAGCGGGCTCGCGTGGAATGGTGCTTACAGATGCTTCTGAAGTACGACCACGGATATTTTAATGCTGTTTATGACACTGTCACAGGAGAGGAAACGTGGATTTATTGTTTTAAATCCGAAAAAAAAACAGCCATCTTGTGTATAGGTGTTTGAAAATGAGAACAGGCCAACAAAAGTGAGGCAGGCGAGAAACGTTGGTATAAATTAGATCGCGTTTTTTTTCTCAGCTCGGGTCCCATCTGCACAATTCCACTTGAAGATCAAAAAAGGTGTTAATGCCGAGTGGTATTCTACCATTTATTTACCCAGGGTGTTAGAAAAAGTTTGCGAAAGACGACCAAAAAGCCGCGTTCTCCTACATAATGACAACGCTTCTTCACACACGGCCAACAAAACAAAGTCATTTTTAGCTTTCGAAAAAGTAGGTACAACTCGTCACCCATCCTGCACATAGCACCGACCTAGGTTTCACTTTTACCAACTCCGAAGAGGCAGTGAGTGATAGCGTTCAATCAGCTCATAGAAAACATACCTTCAGATCTGTGGTCTTTCTGTTTTAAAAAATGGTTCGATCGCATGAATTTTTTTTTAAATGTATAGGAGAGTATTTTGAAAAGCAATAAACATAATACTTTGGTTATAACATAATGGTTTTTTTAAGTTACGTAAAACATTTAGTTTGATCTAGCTACGTAGACCGACTATCATCTATTTTATTATTCTCTTATTTTTGTGCCTGGAATTTAAAACTGATTTGTGACTGAACTTCTTCTTTACTGAACAATTTATTTTATATTTTGTATTTTTGAGAATGTCGACTTAAAATACGTGAGATTATAGAGGTTGATTTTATAGTAGTCTTTTATTTTTACTTTCATAAAACCTCTTATGTTTCTAAAATTAGCAACCAAAACCTCTCATGTGCAGAAGTCGTGGAAAAAAGATAAAAAAAAGTGGATTAATGTCTCGGTATCGATACTGTAATAACTATAAAAAATGTCTGAAATATAGATACATATATAACAAAAATAAAATTGACATGCCTCCATACATTTTTTTTTCACGGAGAAGTTTTTTTCGATTTTCTCAAAAGTACCATCTGTGCACATACAAGGTCTTGTTTTGGCAACGACGATGTGGTTTTTATTCTTCTGGTCAAGTTTTAGCCATGGTCCAAGAAAACAAGGTCTTGAAATTAGATCACGTGATTGACACGAGCCTACGTCATTTTGCGCTGTTCATCCTTGTCTTACACGCATTCGACAAGGATGATTCAAAGAATGTAGTCTTGTGGCACCTTTTGACGAGACCACAGACCCACAGGCAAAAGAGATAGCATAACCGATGCCATTGCAATTGTTTGCACATTTACTTAAGACAGGTCAAAGAATCAAATTATGGTTAAAAGAAAAGATACGTAGTACTAAAAATAATATAAATTTTATTGTACTCTAAGCATGACTATGTATACGCGTGATGATGGTGATTATGGAGCTGGGATTCCTCTGGTATCACCAACGCGCTAGGCGGCTTTTTTTCTTACTGCTTGGTAGCGGCATCGTGGATCTGCTTCTGAATAGTCTCAGCCTAGAAATAAAAAAAGAAGTTTTAGACAAGGCAATACTTAGATTAATTAGGTTGGCAGTTGGTTTACATCGAAACCTACTTGATAAGCAGGCAGATTCGGTTGAGTCTAAACCCAGTTGTTCGGTTTCTATATTTTTCACTTTTATAAACTGGCAACATTACCTATATGTCATCAAAAACAAGTAGGTACCTAGTTTAATGTATTCCTTATGTATTAATCCAGTTAATATTCCTCTCCGCATTCAAATCTGTTCAGTAATTTAGGCGTAAAAGGCAATCCAACAAACATAAACCGATTAGGTACTTGTAGATCGTTCTTCGAATTTGATTCAGGGACATTGACTTATGGTGCGTGCGTGCGTACCATGGTATAATAAATTATACTTCGCCTGGTACTCTCTTCCGACCACGTGACTGACACAAGCCTACGTCATCATGCTGTTTATACTTGTCGAATGCGTGTTAATTTGTTATTTCCTTCTTGCTCAGTGCCGTGAAGTAGGTAGGCTTATGTAAGTCTGGAAAGAGAAGACCTGGTTTTGTTAGACTATGTTGCGTACCCATAGACGCGGGAAAGGGCTACGGGACGTTATCCGAGTTTATTTGCAGCCTGTCCCATACGAAGCGGGTGTCATCTATGTTACAAGATGTATATGTCACCGTAAGATTATCAATACCGTTAGATTACAATCTATCTCGCGAGATTGTAAACTATCGAAAAATTGTGAACCAAACATACTGATTACGATTTAACGGATTATTTTTCGATAGATTGTAATCTATCGAAATTAAACCGTCAAATTGTGAAATGGCATAGGATGGAACGCATCTCGCGCGCTGATTGGTTGATCGTCATATGCTCTGCGCCGCCATATTTGTTTGTTTTTTCGTTTATTATCTAATGTAAACAATCTGTGTTTAAGTGAATTTCAATTGATTTCGTGTTGAAAATAACTCACTACTTTATAATAAGTTCTATGAAATTATTGTGGAAGTAAAATGAATCCATGATTAATCGAAAAATAGTAGTTTGAATGATAAATGAGTTAGTGTTAGTCTCCAAAAATATACCATAATACGATGTAAAAATTACTGATTATCTACTTAATAATAGATAAATACTTGATGTCACAATTCTTGAAGTGCAGTAATTTTATTCAACTGACGCCTGTGTTTTATTCCCAACTGTATGGACATAGAACTGCTTGCTGTAATATTATACCGACCAATCAGGAACAGCCTTTGGACAGTTGACAATTTAACGCGTGACAGATTGTGATTTAACAGTTTCACTTCGATAGATTACAATCTACCGAAAATTAATGCGTTGAATTGTCATCAGTACGTTTAGTTCACAATCTTTCGACAGTTTACAATCACGCGAGTTAAATTGTAATCTAACGGTATTTACAATTTTACGGTGACATATATAAATGCGCGATCACGCGTCTCCCCCCCAACTCCCGCCTCTTGGGCTTAGCATTTACCTCTTTCAAGAATTTGTTGTAAGCTTCCTTGACCTGTGGGGCGAGTTTCTTGTTGGTCTCCTCAAAGTTCTCGCCGATCTCCTTACCGACCTTCTGAGCATCTTCTGTCACTTTCTGTACGGCGGCCTGGAAAATACAAAAAATAACACAAATCACTGTAAGGCATTCCCCAGTTTTGTTAGGAAAAGTTTCTCGTTTCGGGTGAAGATTAAAGGAAAGTACTGAAACAAATGTCGTGTTTATTTCTTTTTATTTAATGATCAATCGTGCAGTTTTTGTTCAATATTTAATTTTGTAACTTTTTTTTCAACAGACTTTCAGTCCTTATTTCTTCTCTTGAGTGACGATTTTAAATGGAAACAAAATTCTATATAAATTGCTTATTACTTAAAATTGCTATACCTACTTGTCTCAAATATATTGTTGTGCGGTAATAAAAATAGAAAGATAAATTAATACATATAAAATAAGTAAAAAGCGTTTTTTATTGAATTTATATTCCATACCTATTATTTTATTTTATGACCTAAACTACATTATAATTAGGGAAACCAATAAGTGCTATCTTTACACAAAATACGGTATTCCGCAATTTTATATGAAATTCATTAATATCACAAGTGACGTATGCCATTTTATAAAATATTTACATTTAAATTGATATTTTATCTGAAAATAAAATGAAATTTCTGCCTCCCAAAATTTTTTTTTACTTTAAGTATGGACAGAACGTTTTTTGCTCTCCTGTAAAGTTTACATTTTGCAGATAGCAGTAGGTATTTAACACATAACCGTCTATTTGTTGGGCACAATAACGTTTTGTACCTACCAAATTGGGATATAATTTATAGTTGCGATTGTTGGCGCTTGGTGAACCACCATTATGTAGGTACCTATACCTAATCAACTCCACGAATTATTTTGCTTATTGTGCTGTGCTTCATTTTAGATTGAAGTAGTTTTAGTATTGTTATGTATTATTGTAAAGTCAGAGTTGTGTGTTAGGATAAATGTAAAAAGTGATGATGATGCTCACGTGAGCGAAACCGGTTGGTAGAACATGTACTTACTGTGTTTGTCTGTTTATCTGTTTGTCAGTTTGTACTGGCTAATCTCCGAAACTGTTGGACCGATTTGAATTAAATTTTGCATGGTGGTATCCCTGGTCAGCATCTTAGTTAGCTACATATAGCTAGTGTTACATATTTGTTTTATGTGAGTACCCATGGTCTAAGAAAACAATCTCTTGCATTCGGACCAAGTGACTGACACAAGCCAACAACGTCATCATGCGCTTGTAACACGCATTCGACAAGGATGAACAGCGCATGATGACGTAGGCTTGTGTCAGTTACGTGGTCCGAATGCAAGACCTTGTTTTTTTAGACCATGGCGAGTACCCTACCTCTAGTCTACCCTTGATCGCGGCAGCCTGTTGTTCCACTTCGGGATGATCTCTGCGGAGGTCAGCAATGGTCTTTTCAAGGTTTGCGCGGGCCTTCTCAATTTCCTCCTTGGCTTTACCGTTGGCGTCTTGCAACTGAAAACAACAAAGTACAGTATATTACGAGCACCTGCCTACAAACCATTGTTTACTTTATAAAGGATACCAAAGTATGATATCAGAAGTGGGATAACAGATACCAGCTGTAGGACGATTTTGCTATTCTTAAAACGAATTGAAATTAAAAAAAAAACAACTGCATGAGATGGAAATGAGTGTTTATATTAATTAAAATTTGTAAGTCATCATCATCATTATTTTAGCCGAAAGACGCCCACTGCTGGACAAAGGCCTCTCCTATCCAGCGGCTTTCCGCGACCCACACCAGATCGTCGGTTCACCTCGTGGGGGGCCTGCCCACGCTACAAAATACGCTAAAAGTATATGAACCAAACAGGTCTGGTGTGGACTGTAAAGCACATCATCATCAGCCTATATCAATCCACAGCTGGATATATGCCTCTTCTCTGTGCCACCCTGTGCCTTCCGTATCCAGCAAGAACCAACCGACAGCGATAAAAATAATTCCGTTGGGTCGTACAGAGATTCAGTGGCAAGGAGATGCGGGTTCGAGTCCCTGTCCGAGCTTGAATGTTTTTTTTTATTTTTTGCTTCGATTTAAAAAAAGCAAAGTGCATTTAAAGAGTTTTTACATAGGTGTAAAGTATAAAATCTATACCTATTTAAAAACTAAAATCTCTATTATATAATCCGCACGGGAAAATGGTTATTGTGGGTTATCCTTCAGTATATTATGCATGTATTATACATATAAACCTTCCTCTTGAATCACTCTATCTTATAAAAAAAACCGCATCAAAATCCGTTGCGTAGTTTTAAAGATTTAAGCGTACAAAGGGAGGGACAGAGAAAGCGACTTTATTTTATACTATGTAGTGATAGAAAAATTTAAAATCTCTCTAATAGACGATAAGCTGGCCGTGACATATGGTTCCAAAATAGTCTTAGCATGAGATTTACAATGATAAACCAATCAATACCTATACTAGTACCTATATAGGTATGTTTACTTGCAGAATGCAAAATGCGTTTCATTCATTCACTTCATTTTGAGTTTATAGCTATAGGTACTATAGTTTTTATAAAAATGATTAAATACTCTCTGATACAAAAGAGTCAAACATCCATTAACTGCTATCAGGTTATGCCTATCACCACCCGTTTATCACGCGAGAGCAACACGGTATCAGCCTCGGTATCATGAAGCGGTGTGACAAAAGATTATCTCACTGTGAGAAACCTCTAGCTGCATTGGGATATTGGTATTTTAGTTGAAAATTTATTGAAACTGACAGAGAAGAATATTTACGAAATGACGACTGGATTAATTAAGATCAAACCTCGAATCCGGTCCGGTCTATATGGCACTGTGAAATTAAAAAGGTTGTCTTTTCGCATATTATAATAGTGGTAGTACTCATGAAACTGACCAACTTTTCCTAAGGAACATAGGTTAAAATCTCAAAATTAAAATTCAACTTGTCTTACAAAGTGGCCGGTCGCGTGACTGAATGTGAAGCAGAATGTAAATTTTGAGATTTCAACTTATGTAAGAAGAGTTGTTCACAAAAACCACGGTGTATATTAATTTGGGCCTCGAATTATTATCTGTGGAACGCAACGATAAAAATAAAATTATTTTTTTTATACACACACAACTATTGCTTCCTCGTATGCCATTGTAAACTAACAATAACACAATCAATTCTGCTACGCGTACGGAATACTTAATTAATTTGTAATGTTCATACCTTTTTAGACTGCTCATGTTTAGTTACTATTTACACACTGTGATTGATTAGTGATTACACACATGTACCTATGAAAAAGCTGGGTTTTTTTCCTAATTAAATAATACGGAGTTGTATTTTCTATATACAGGGCGTCCCACGGCTATGCCACATGGAGGGAAAGTACCTTAAATATTGTAGATAGAACATTTTACTGAAAGGAAACATTATTTTATTTCTAAAAACTATTAAAACTGCATTCATACATTTTTTAATAATTACATGGTTGAACCGGGAATTGAACCCGCTATACGAGAAAAAAATATATCCTATAGTTTTATCATACCGATCGAAAGGCTTCATCATAAGGGTTATTTTTTGCTAAATAACATAGTGTCAGAAATAAAAGGAAGACTATGTATTTTAACATTTTTAACACAAAATTTATCAATTTTATCAAATGCGCAAAATGACCCCCACGCTGTTGAATTCACACTCTTTATTTCACTCCTTGTCGATTTTTTTAACTTGTTGTGGTGGATATTTAGAATAGGTAATACGTCTAAGGTTTGTCTGTAGCTCGTGGACACTCGTACCGGTTCTTGTGAACTAAATTTTTTAACATAATCCCATAAAAAAATCCTATCGGGGCTAGATCTGGCGATCTAGGCCGGCCACCTCAAATGTTAAAATTCATAGTCTTCCTTTTATTTCTGATACTATGTTATTTAGCAAAAAATAATTCTTATGATGAAGCCTTTCGATTGGTATGATAAAACTACAGGGTGATTTTTTTTTCTCGTGTAGCGGGTTCGATTCCCGGTTCAACCATGTAATTATTAAAGAATGTATGAATGCAGTTTTAATAGTTTTTAGAAATAAAATAATGTCTTCTTTCAGTAAAATGTTCTAACTACAATATTTAAGGTACTTTCCCTCCATGTGGCATAGCCGTGGGACGCCCTGTATATTGTTTGACATGGACAAATAACCCTTCCTTTGCAGTCGGGTAAAAACCAGCGATAATGTTTTTTAATAAAACAAATGCTATATTACTTAATTTCGTAGCGGTTTCTACGCGAATGTAGCAAAGTGCTACGGCTACGAACATGCTTAAGCGTGTTAATAATTTATGAGTATCGATAGGTACTACTATTTGGTATTCTGTGGTATCGACTTCAATTAATCCTAAAAAATAATAATACGAGTATTAAAAACACATGTCGAACCCGCGACCCTGTACTTTGAAGGCAGGCCGTCAGTTATATTTGGAAATATTGGATTATAATTTGTCATAGCAGGTAACCAAACTGTTTCAAAAATATGTCATCATCATCATTATCATCTCAGCCGAAAGACGTCCACTGCTGGACAAAGGCCTCCCTCAAGGATCTCCACAATGATCGGTCCTGCGCTGCCGGCATCTAGCGGCTTCCCGCGATCCTCACCAGATCGTCGGTCCACCTCGTATTTAAAAAGTAGGTGCTTAAAAGTACTTACAGCTGATTGCAAGCTGGCGGAAAGATCGGAGAACCTCTTCAGCAAATCGTCGGATCCCTTCTTCAAGGCGTCAGTAGTTTCTTTTGTGTTCTTGCTGTTGGTCAGAGCATTCAGTTGCTCCTGGAATGTTTTCCCGAATGACTCGAATTGTGCCTGCATCTGACTGAAGATACGGCTCGCTGTTTCGGCGACACTGGGCTCTGGAGCATCGCGACGTGCTACGCCGGCAAAGGCCTGCAAAATATATCACCATTATAGGTTTAGGTATAGTTTTCTTTATCGTACTCATGCATAGAGATAGTAATAGAGAGAGCTAGTAGTCAAGTGGCTAGCCCTAGGGCCCTAGCGCCGTTGACTTCCATTCGGAAGTTCATGGAGTCACTACGAATTTCACCCCTACCGCTACGAAATACGGCCGCTCTCAAAGTCAACACTTCGAGCCGCATGTGCTGGCTACTGTACCAATGTAAGTAGTTTATGATTGTTTCTGATTTTCGATCAAAATCAATTGTAAAGTCGACGTTCTTACGGTGAAAGAAAACATCACAAGGGAACTGCACACACCTGCGAAGTAATTCGAAGGTTGTGTGAACTTGTGTGTAGGTAAAGTTGACCAACCCACCGCACCGCACTGGGCCAACGTGGACGACTAAGGCCTATTCACTCTAATGTTAGGGTGGGCCCGAGCCTCTCGATGTATTTTAAATACTTACAAAACGAAAAAAAATACGTACAGAAAGCACTTTAATTTTACAAAAAAATGTGTTTAAAACATGGAGATATGTAGATACTCAAGAAGTAAAACACATTAATTTAAATTAAACACATAAAAACTTGAAAAAATAAAACGTTTCGAATTTCGATTCAATCGAAACAAAAACTTGAATAACGAATATTTATAACAAACAAAGTAACGACACACTGGCACACAAAAAAAGCGTAGGTATTAGAGACAAATAAAAAAATCTAAAATTAAATACTTACGAGAGCCACGCAGGATAAAAGAACCACCAACTTGAACATATTGAAGAATGTAGAGTAACCGTAGAGCGATGCGAGTCGGAGTGAGTCCAAACGGGAACAATGTGGAATGACAGCTGACCGCGGTTTATATACCGCCTAGCGGGGCGCGGGGGGTACGGGAAAATTTCCCTAAAGAGAAACGCGAGACACTTGGACACTTCAGATTCTATCCACCCTATATTTCATATCATTCCTAGAGCTTCGTATCAACGCATACGCATGCAAGTGTCTCGTGATGATTGTTTTCTTCGCATGCACCTTTGCATCCTCGATAACCTTAGCCCTCGGTCGAGTGTGGTCGGGTTCAGTAAACATAATTGTATCCTTGAACCCCGATTTGCTATAATTTGTAATGCAAAACGGATGTCTGATTACCTAGTACAATCTTCACTGACGTGGCTTGGTGTTCATTATTAATTTATAACTCTTCATCATCATCATCATCATCTCAGTCGAAAGACGTCCACTGCTGGACAAAGGCCTCCCCCAAGGATCTCCACAATGATCGGTCCTGCGCTGCCCGTATCCAGCTGCTTCCCACGACCACGACCCTCACCAGATCGTCGGTCCACCTCGTGGGGGGCCTGCCCACACTACGTCTTCCGGCGCGCGGCCGCCATTCAAGAACCTTTCTGCCCCAACGGCCGTCGTCGGACGAAATAAAAATATTATGTTATTAGCTTTCTAAAATATGAATTTTTACCGTGTGTTCCCTGCAGGCCTCTCTCTTCCGACGACTAAGGGCCTGGCCACAGCTTCGCGCGTCGGCTGCGGCGGCGGCGACCAGCGGAATGTTGCCAGTGACACATAGTCAAAATTACCATGAGAGAACTAAAAAAAATTTTCATTTCTAAAACCCGCTAGAAAAATGTACCACCGAAATCAAGAAACTGTTTTAAAGGCGTGAAATTACCCAACTTTTACAAAAAACGTTCAATATTCATGCAAAAAGTAACGTTTATCTTATTTTACTTAGAAAACGACTTTAACACTGTAATGTAGCACAAATAAGATTAAAAATACGTAAAAGTAACGTTTTAACTCATATGACGCAAAGTGCTCCAAAATATCGTAAAATGTTACAATACTAACGTTCTGGCAAGTTTTGCGCCGCAAGTCGCCGCCGCCGCCGCCGCCGCCGCCGACGCGCGAAGCTGTGGCCAGGGGGTAAAGGAACATAGAAGGAATGGGTAGCACAGCATTCTCTGTGTATAGCAACCCGTAATGGTGCCCTCGGTGACTTCCATTGACACGTCAACAGTATACACATTAGAACTTATGACTAGTTAATAGTTTTTCCCGTGGGAATGAGGTATTTTCCCGCGGTAAAAGTTAGCCTATATTCTTCCGCAAGGTCTATTCTTTCCTTGTGACAACTCCGCCCGCTTTAACATTTTTTCCCATGTGAATGAGAAATTTTCCCGCGATAAATCGTAGCCTATGTTCTTCTACCAAAATCGGTTCCGAAGTTTCGGAGCCTATTCAATTATTAGGAATATTTTAGGTATTTTTTTACACCTTTGGTTACATTATTGAAGTTTTAGTAAGGATCCCTAATTTTTTGAAAATAAAATATAGCCTATGGTATTCAGGGTGAATGTAGCTTTCTAATTCAGTACCTAGTTTTTGAGTTTATTCATTACAAACATACACACACACACACAAAAATACAAATCTTTCCTCTTTACAATATTAGTATTAGTATAGATTTGGTTGATATGTATACCAGTTACAGACATGTACCTACAGCATTCACAGAGTTTAGCACCTTAAAAATAACAAAAAAAATTTTCAAGATAAAATGAAAATAACAGAATTCTACCACAAACTAACCGAAGATGTGCGAAAAAATAATAACGTACGAGAAAATTGTAACATGTATAAGTACTAAGTATTTATGACTAAGCTTATTTCTTACCTGAACTTGGGTAATGCGAATCTAAAAATATCAAGATCTTGTGCTTTTTTGTTTAAATAGTTATAAGTGCTGGGTAATCGGATTTGTAGGATGTCTACTAATGTCTAGGTATTCGAAGAGGAACAGATATTGACATACGTTCTTATGGTAAAGGAAAAGGTTATTAGCGTTTTTTTCTATGCACAGATTTTCGACCTCTACAATTTCATTATTATAATTATAAATTATAGTTTATTAGTTCCGTTGAAATTCCGTAAAATGGCTAGGTTTTTTATTTTTTTGTCGAGCTTTACATTCCGCAGGTAGTACAATTTTCCCTATTAATAAGTACTATTGTTCCAAAAGTATTTTTGGAACAATAGTACTTATTTTAAAAGATAAATATAATCAGAAACTTTTAAAATAATCCCGCACTGACGTGGCTTTTGGTAATAAAAGATATCGCCTGCCAAAGCTAAAAAAAAGATAGTAAAATCCCGATAAACTGTTGAACATTACTTGGAAGAACAAATTATGTTCCTTTATGTTTACAATACAGTAATTAATATTGATAACAACTGGCAACTAGCCTCTTTGTTAAAGACTGATACTATTCGTTGGCTCTCTTCTTATCTGCATTTTACTTGAAGTTCAAAGTCATTATCTACATTGAGTGAGTGAGACCATTTTAAATTGTATTATTAAAATGTATTTGCAGTGCTTGATAGGGACGTCATGAACTTACGTAAGACGTCATGAAGTTACATGTGATCAAAGTAAAAATTGACTTGTCAAGCTTCACCGGTATAAGATAAAAGCTAAAAACAGAACTTAGCCAGTGACTTTCGAAACTAAGTAGGGGACCCGTTTTATCATGGGTACGCGTGAGATTATTGCAGTCCAATAATCCAGGGATCCTGGACTGGAATGGACTGGCATTCCAGTGCCAGTAGAATATTCGTCTTTCACCGCTAGAATCTATTTCTAGACTGGAATAATGAGAATCGGGCATTAGATACTCTACATAATATTTAGCAAGTCCAGTCAAGTTTCAGATCTAATAGAGGTTTTTTTTAGCGAATGAATCTTAAAACAAGCGTAAACTACATAAAAACAAAACCACACTTGTCGAACAAATGTCACTTTGTGAGACTTCTTCAGTTTGATGAGGACATAAAAGGATGAATCGGTTGATTGTCCGAAAAGAAAGATGAATCTGTGCTTCCGAAGGCACATAAAGCTGTTGTCGGTCCTGGCTACAAAATCAAAAGGTTTTTATTTGAACTAAAATTACTTAACTAATAATTTTTTGACGTCGAATATTAGTTTGAACATAACTGGCAGGTTCACGCAATGTGTGTGCTGCTGTGGAGAACAACCCAATCTTTTATTATTTCCTCTTTTTTTTCTACTATCCTATTTAAGTTAATGGTGATTTATTTAAGTAGGTACATACAATAATATTATATCATTCGAACTATTTTATTTTTGTTTGTAATTTTTATGAATAAATAAATATCTTTTCATATTATTTTCGTTTGCTATCCTCAGTTAGTCGTTACATGAATCATGGTCAGAAGCCATAGGCGGCTCTAATATTCTGACACCAGGGTTTGGTAGGTTGACTTCGAAACCCACATGATAGCAAGCTAGACAAAGAAAATCTATTTTTACGTCACTTAATTAATAGATTCCACTGTACAGCGCATCGTATGTCAAAAATACGTAGCCTAGCCCCTGAACCTAATGCATAAAGCATGTGTCTATTGTAATCAAGTCCGTTCTTTTGAGGGTCACCTCTGCAGATGACTCATTGTCACTTTACCTACGTTTGTTGTTATATTATGTAATTTGTTACTATGGTTCGTTTCGTTTCAACGCGAAAGTTTGTAAGTATGGATGTATGTTTGTTACTCTTTCACGCAAAAACCACTGAATGGATTTTAATGAAACTTTACAATAATATAGCTTATACATCAGAATAACACATAGATAGGCTACTATTTACACCGGGAAAATACTTATTCCCCACGGGAAAACCTGTTAACGCGAGCGGAGCTGCGCAGCGGAAAGCTGGTGATCTAATAAGTCCCAACTTTTGACCTGGCTATAGATAGTATAGGTATGTACGAGTAAGTAAGTCTATGGATGTCAGCACGGCCCTATTGCTAACGTAGCAATTTCTACTAGACAACCTTAGGGTATAGAGAGTGACCTAAATAAGACGGGACCGTTTAACCAATGCACCTAACTAAATTGACTTGATAACATGTATACTCGTAGTTAGTTAGAGAATGTGTAATTGTTTTGACAACTTAAACATCTAAGTAAATTTATGATAGGTAGGTACTTACATAAATAATCATGCCGTTAGTCAGTGGAATTGAGTCATTATGGAAGAAAACAATCGTCATTTAGAACGTTACAATGTTTTAAACCCACTTTTTTTTTTAACTGTATACGTTTCAAAGTCAAAGTCAAAGTCAAATAGTGTTTATTCGAAGTAAGATTTCACAAATCATTTTTCGACGTCGAGGTTTATACACACAGAGCAAGTTTTTACTACTTTTTACCACAGAACAGGATGTTCCTTATTTCCTCTTATCTTATATTATCTAGCCTAAACTGTCCCACTGCTGGGCAAAGGCCTCCTCCTTTTCTTCTACTACTCCCTATCTTTAGCTGTAGCCCGCCTTCCTACGCGGCCATCCACGTCTACGCCTGTTTGTTGGTGGGTTCCAAACCCTCGTGGTTTATTTTGCCCATAGGTCCTATTTAGGTAACTTTGGCATTTAAGTTTGGTATCCTCTAGGAGTTAGGCATCCTAAAGGAAAAATAGAAACATTTATTTTATTACGTGGTGTGAGCCTTGTAAGTAACATACATAAAGACACTCATTTCCCTAACGGGGTCACTAACGGGGTGAAAGGAGATTTAGGCTGCATTTCCACCAGAGATGAGCGAGGATACGCAGCGAGGGATGTGTTTTGTAAAGAACCAATAGAATCGCTTCAATTACATCAACTCGGTTAGCACAGCAATTCTATTGGTTCTTAACAAACACATGCCTCGCTTCCGGTTAGTTTCGCTATGGTATGGTTTCGCTATGGCACCCTCTCTAATGACCTACCAAAAAGTATCAGGTACGGTGTCATAGCAAAACCATACCATAGCGAAACTAACCCCTCGCTTCGCATCCTCGCTCATCTCGGGTGGAAACGCAGACTTAGTTCGCTCACAGAGAAAACTTAAAACCACCATATTTAAGTAACAATATGTTCCGCGGGTCATACTGTATGACTCATACAGTAACATGATAAATAAATAAATAACCTTTGGCCCTTAGGTCGCTGTGCGTTAGTAAACACCGGCAAATCACCGCAGCTGTTTGTTTGACTGTTAGATAAGCCCACGGTGTGGCAAACAACAACATCCTGCCTAGATAGTCAGTCATGACAACTGCTTCAGTGCTGCAAACCACAGAACATAGAAAATAACAAATAAGTATGTTTCAATATTTAATCTTCTTCTTCTTCTTTTCGTGTGTCGGTTCGGCGACTAGATATAAGAGGACCAATACTCCGCCACGGCTATGGCATTGTCCGTAGCATTGTACAGTTCCTCGCGTGTGCATTTAATTAATATTATTATATACTAATAATAATAATTATAAAGAAGAGAGGTTTGATTGTTTGTTTGTTTGTTTATTTGCATCGAATAGGCTCCGAAACTACTGAACCGATTTCAAAAATTCTTCCACTGATGAGAAGCTATATGACCCTTGAGTAAAATTGGCCACATTTTATTTTCAAAAGAATTAGGCATCCTTACCAGGGACTACCAGGGACTACTTAGGGACTACTATTTGGTATTCTGTGTCCTTACTAAAACTTCAATAATGTAAAAAAATCTACTACTTATATTTTACTTTAACTAATAAATAATTTGAATAGGCTCCGAACTACTGAACTGATTTTAGTGAAACTTGGCTGGCATGTGGCTGGCACAAAGATAGAATAGACCTTGCGGAATTAGACTACACAATTGTTAGCCACCGACAAATTGGCGTTCTACAAATTGGAGTAAGTGTAATTGCAGTAAGGCTCCGATAATTAGGACACTAACTGCAATTACACTTGTCCTTACTAAGGATTCTAACTGAAAAAGTGTCCTTCAAATTGTGTAGTCTAATTGCGACTTAATCACGGCTTAACTTTTACATTCCCACGGGAAAACCTATTAACGTGGCCGGCCACGTCCGGAGCCGCGGCGGGAAGCTATTAATGAACGAAAAAGAAGGCCTTTTGACTTTTCCATTTGATGAGTGAGAGTTTGAAGAGCAACCCAATTTGTACTTACTTAATTATATCACTCACAGCTCATACATATCTACATTTCTGGTTCAACGCCCCACTATCATTTTATTTCTAATAAATTAGAAAAACAAATGTTGTTTGTTTATAATTTCAAACGATCTTCATTAAACTTAAATTCTCAGTAAGGTAATTAATTAGAGTGAGTTAGTAAATACGGTAACTGTTTGTTCACTAACTAGGTCCTAATTGTTATTGGTCGATCTGTACTTAAGAAATATTAAAAACTATGAAGGAACTTCACAACATAGAAACAAAAATTTTATTTCAGAAGTTGTTTTAAAAAATCCCTTTTCAAAAGTCGTTATAGAAGTCAAGTCAAGTCAAGTCAAATAGTGTTTATTCAAAGTAAGATTTCACAAATCATTTTTTGACGTCAGGGCGGGTTCACAATTTGGCTGTCTTCTGTGGAGAAGAACCCGCCGGAAGAAACTCCACAGGCGTTGCATCTTTTCAAAATATTTTTACATAGGTAATTATTATTTTATACAATTTGATTAATATAACAAAGAGTGCAGCCGAAATATGAAATTAAAGGAAGGCAACCAGTCAAAGTAGAAAAACTAAACTATACAAACAATAAAACAATCGGCAATCGACTAGAGCAGACCAGTCCCCCCAAGCAGCACCACGTTCACGGGTTTGACGTATGGGACAGCCATCGCCGGGCTCAACCATATTAGAGGGAACCCAACGACCCGGCCCACACGCCACCGCAAGTCAGGACACTTTAGTGAGCATGAATACTCAGTCAGCCAGATGTTATCACGACAATCTAATTAATGGCTTCCCAATTGCATAGTCGACCGCACTACAATGTTGCACAATTACGTAGGTTTTTACAAACAAATTTTAGTAATAATATTACCTTAGATTAAGCACAGCGTTTCTCGTGTCGAGCTGAAGTCTCTACACACCAAGCTTTCTTATCATTCAAATATTCATCCAATCCATAGTACGCATTCTTACATAGATGCCGTTTCACGTGGCATTTAAACCTTTTTTCTGGAAGATTTACAATATCATCAGGTATTTTATTATAGTAGCGTACACAGAGCCCCACGAAAGAAGTACTGACTTTAGCCAATCTATAGTTATCACGAGCTAGTTTATTTCCATTTCTAGTATTACGTTTGTGAATATCAGAATTCTTTTTAAATTCGTGGATATTTTTCCTAACGTACATAATATTTGCATAAATATATTGGCATAGAAAAGCATAGAAAAGCCGATGGTCCCAGCTACTATCTAATCCGCGTTTCTTTATATTAAATTACAAATTCATTTGCGCTTGTTGTGTTGTACCTACTCTTTTAATAATTTCTAGAACCATGTCTAAGCTATATTATTGTAAAATTTGTAAAGTTACATTAAAATCCGTCCAGTAGTTCCAGAGATTAGCGTGTACAAACAGACAGATAGACAGACGGATTTTTTTTTCAAAACTTGTATTTTAGTGTGCCCTTTATCACCTACAACTAGTTTTTTGAAAAACAAATCAATGTACCAGCCAGACACGCCGATTCTTCAGTTATAACATAGTATAGAAGATAGTTTAATTTGCTTTGTAGTACTTTGTACTGCTTGGAATAGATACGCTCTTTCTTGGCTAAAAATAAACTTTTTAATCGTGCGCGTGCGTGCGCATCCTTACCTAGATCACATAATATATAATGCCTAAATTACAGAGTGCCGAGTGCGAGTTTTGCAACCAAAGTAAACGCGCTCGAAATCGAGAGCGTAAACGCGATTTTGTATGGAGTTGAAACTACGCCACCTGTAGACAGTTAGCTGAACTAAAATTTCTCCATACTAAATGCGTCGTCGTCGTTATCGAGCGCGTTTCGTGAGTAAAAAACTCGCACTTGGCACTCAGATGTAGGTACAGCACATGCGGTTGGACATTCGCACTACGAATTTTACCCCTACCACTACGGAATACGGGCGCTCTCAAGGTCAGTATGTCCAGCCGCATGTTCGGCTACTGTACATACTTTTGTTATACACTTTAGCTGTTAGTAACTGAAATGCCTGTAGGTTATCTATCAGTATAAACTATAAAAGTATACCTAATGTAAACAAATCTTGCTCTTAGAATTATCACAGGCGCTTAATAGAAAAGAGGGGTGTTATAAGTTTGACGTGTGGGATTGTATATTCTGTGGTGTGGGTCTGTCTGTCTGTCTGTCTATAGCAGCCATTCTCAAAGTGTGTTCCGCGGAACCCTAGGGTTCCGCGATACTTCTGTAAGGGTTCCGCAAGAATTTAGAAAAAAAGGGTCATGTGTACAATTCACAGTTGAAACTTTAAGAAAATTTGGCTTAAAGATAATGAAACGAATGTAAAATTTCGAGAAGAGGATAATTGTAGGTTTTAGTAATGATCATAGTGATACAACAACACTTCCTCGCAGAGTGTCCAATGTTTTCGATGCCCAGATGGGAGATTATATGCACAGACAGAATAGAAATGAACGTATTAGCTGAACTAACGTTAGGAAACATCTTGAAGATTTGGTAGGGCTACCGGTAGGTTTGAGGGGATGACGCAGGGGCAGCAGTAAAACTAGAGCTCCTTGATAGTGCCATTATGCTGAGTATAGGCAGAACTACTAGTCTTCGCCAACCTGATAGAGGAGGTTAAACTGGGAAAAATCCCTCGGATGCAGGGCGGGCTGGGGCGATGTGGCGGGCTTGCGAGGCTGGGGGGGTGGGGTGGTAGAGGCACTAACCCGACACCGTGGCCATCCGCCCGCGGCTCGCTCGTCCGCGCATCCCCGGTTACCGTACTTGCGACTGGGGGCCCAAGGGAAAGCGGGCCGCGCGACACATTCTTGAAGGTGATGTGCGCGGATAGGAGGGGAAGCTTACTACAAACGGATAAGTGGCATCATCAAGCTGGAAATAGGGGTGAAATAGTTCCTATACCGGGAGCTGATCACCCACCACTCACAGACGTCTTCCACATAGATAGATAAATGGATAGAGGTATTAGCGATACAAAGTTTGATATCTCGCCGATATCTACTTGTGACTGTTACATTGTACTTTTATTATGCTTATTAATAAAGAATACACTTTTAAAAACTATTGTTTTATTGTAGGGTTCCGTCAAGTACCTCGCTTTCCAAAAGGGATCCGTCACCAAAAAAGATTGAGAACCGCTGGTCTATAGCATCGTAGCTCCTAAACGGATGCGCCGATTTTGATCTAGTTTTTTTGTTTATTTATTTATTATTGCAATTGTACAGCTTATATACAGGTCTTAATTAATTTACATTGCAGATAGTACAATTACTCTGCACAGGGCGAGTTTTGCAAGGTGTTACAATCGAGAGTGTTCTTAGCTATGATCCAACAAAATATCTTCAGCCACTTGAAGATAATCATCTCTTTTCTAGTTGTTGAAAGGATCTAAGTAACGGTTATGTGGCGGGGTTTTAATTTTTGATTTTTTTTGTCATTAGCGTAAAATAATAACATGCCCTTTATCCAAACGTGGTGAGGTACGCAAGATATAACATATGTTTGGCGTGTGCGGCATCGGTGTGCGGTCGCCCCCGCAAGCGTTCTCCATTGGTTCTGTACTCCATGCCTTTATCTAACTGACTGACTTTTATCCATCTCCATCGACAGTCGCATTTTATTTTAGTAAAAACATGACACAGTGAAATTTTACTGGTTGTTTATCCACAACATAGTGGTAGTAGGACTCGGAAACTGAACAACTTTCCCTAAGGAACAGCGCATCTTTAGGATTAAGGGGCTCCCCTATGCTAAGTGGCGCCGCCATCGCCATCCGTTAAAAAATAATTACTCTATGAGTAAACAGTTTTTCAAAAATCCGTTAGGTCATTTTAAAGATTTGGTGTTTTAGGATATATAGAAGCCATCAACTCTGTTAGTTTGAGTTCGATGAAGTTACAGATAGAAAATTTGCCAAAAGTGGCCGTTTTTAGCAAATTTTCTATCTGTAACTACAGCGGACTATAATAAATACAGTTTATGGCCGCTATATATACTATAGCACGCTAACTTGAAAATGACCTACCGGATTTTATAAAAAATGTATACTTCGCGAATTATTATTTTTTAACAGACGGCGGCGCCACTTAGCATGGGAGCCCCTTAAAGTTCCGTCACAATGAC
This sequence comes from Teleiodes luculella, assembly GCA_948473455.1. NCBI lineage: Eukaryota > Metazoa > Arthropoda > Insecta > Lepidoptera > Gelechiidae > Teleiodes > Teleiodes luculella. The sequence goes on from OX419600.1 coordinate 12,553,432, forward strand.
AAGTTGAGTTGAATATTATTTTTGAGATTTCAACTTAAGTATGTTCTTTGGGAAAAGTTGTCCAATTTCATGAGTAGGTACTACCACTGTGTTGCACCATGTGTGTAGATAAACAACCAGTTTTACGGTGTATAATTAATTATGTTTTTTTCCTTTCCTTTTTAATATCTCTTAAGTCATTCTCAGCATCATCATCGTCGTCACCAATCGTAGGGTTAAATACCTATAATACATTATTTTTAGTACAAACTTACATTACGCATAGGTATTTTGTTTGACGTGTTTTCCTTTCCGAATTTTATCATGATGATGATGATGATGATAAACAAAATATTATATCTCAGTAGCACTGAGCATATTATAATCACTACGTTTTACTCAGTAGTCTAATATGTAGGTATAGGTAGACATTTGGCATTTATAGCTTGTTACTTGGACTGAAAAAACTATTACCTACCTACCACGCAGGTGACGACTTCGCCGCACCGTAAAAAATAAATTAATATTATTCCATTTTATACAAAAGTGTTTTAGAAAATGTATTAAAATTATTTAAAATGTACGAAAGCTTTGTGATGCATCTAGCGCCATCTAGTAAAACTGTCGGTAAGCTCTAGTAAAACACGATAGCTGTCGCGCACGTAATAGATTCGAACCTCACATCGAGATAATGCAGCCACTGAAATATAGATGGCGCTAATTACTATGTATGAAAAGAAAGCATGCACAAATATTTTGGTGGTTTATTAGGCATATTACATCGTCATGAGACTGGATTTTTTGGAGATTAGGGAATAGAATAACCTTTACGTTGGGTTATGAAGCCTTACCAGAAAAAAATAAATTGTGGAAATTATTGAACTAATGTACTAGAAATAATTTTCAGCAATAAAGACAAAGACAATAAATGTCCGTGCCTAGAGCACGTTTCTTGATTGATTTTCTGGTCGGGCCTTTAATTATTAAACGAATTATGTTCATTGGCTCGGAATTTAAGCCATAACACAGATAATACTATAATACTAGTGAATAAGAAGGCCTTTTATAAATTTTGATAACATTAAAATATTTCTGTGCTGATGATTCATTAGAGAGTAGATTGTAAAAAAAAACAAACATGGACTATAAAAAAATACTTTTAATACTATATGTAGTAAATAGATTAGGGACTAAGCGTATGAGAGGAATTAGGCCTTGGCGGGGCCCGGGCGAGGGAAGGGGTCACCGGTGCGGCGGGATGGGGGGGGTTGACACAGGCGCCGGCGACAAGAAGCCGAGTAACTGTAGGACGGCTTCAACGTTGCGCACGAGTGGATCCCGCCAGCGCCACAGCGCAGTGTCGCGCACCGGCTGCTTTTGCAAAACACCGCAAGTCTTCGATAGCGCCTTCACGCAATCAGCCCGATAGTGCTGTAACCGCGCGATCTCAGTCGGCAGCGCATATGACGAACAAGCACCCCCCAAACACGACAGCGGGAAGTGGTTGTGCACAGTCAAAACGCGGTCCGTCTCGTGGAATGACTTCACGTACTGGCCGGGTTTGGTGAAGTTCCGTGTGCGGTACACGTGTTGAAGCATGTGCATGTAATGCGGCAGTCCTTCTTCCCAGTTGTGGTCATGCTGAAGGGAATCTAAGTAGTAGATGTTGGAGGCGTGGTAGGATGTTCGCGCTGGTTTTCCTTCTGCTGGTTTCGATAGAGGTAAAGCACGCTTCATCAGACCCGACCAGTCAGGGTCTTCTAAAGGCACTATCACTTCGTCGATATCCAAAAGGGCCAGCCAACGGTATTCGTACATGTGGCGGTAGAGGCAGTCATTATACGGAATCAACTCCATCTGTCTCTTATTATTCGTTTTCGATTGTAGATACATGTGCTGCAAACCAGGCAGGTTTGGCTGGCCTCCTGGAAGCGTGATCGGGGTGACGCTCACGATGCCTTGTTTTGTGTAATACTCCAGCACTTTCGTGATATTGGGATGTACTTGCAGCTGGTAGAAGAAGATCTTATCTGCTCCAAGCAGGCGGATTAGCTCGATCCATTCGACAAGGCGCACAGATAGATCTTCATGTAGAAAGTCGAGACCTTTGACGCAGACAGCGAATTCTTTTCGTTCTGCAGGAGGGTCATTGTGTTTAGGTAGCTTGTAGTGGACTCGAAGATTATTCGTAGCGCGATCGCAGGGGTTTACGACCAAGCTGACGGACGCGGGAACTAAATCCCTCACTTCTGGAGGCAGCACACAAGCAAGCAGATACGGCTGGAGAACTCCATCACGATAGTTCCCCCATTTTTTGTTCCAAACGTATTTGTATTCCAGGTTTCTAACGATAACAGGTGCTGAGCGGTCTTCAAACCAGAGCTGGCAGTGTGTCGCCAGTTTCGGGGTGATTCGATCATGTACTGCTAGTATTCTTACTGCTGGACCAATTAGCGACGTGTTCCTTACATCGAGATATGCTCCGTAAAGGTGTATGGTTCCTTCATTTCTCGCATGTAATGTCTGCCAGTAAGTGTTGTGGAAGTCTAATTCGTATATGGAAGGGAAGGGGGCGCAGTCTTTTTTCTTATAATATTTGTTCTTGTCGTCTTTGTGTTTGAACCAGTAGTTGAGCGGCAGAGACGGCAACTGTCGCTCGGCTTCTGCGCGTTGCTCCTCGTCTGACAATACTCGGCCATCTGAAATTGTAGACAGAAAATGATTAGTAAGAAGCCTTTTTCTGAAGAAAATAAAGCTCAAGACTGTTTTTGTCTAACATTGTAAGTTAAATGCTTTTATGAACTAGATGTTGTAAATCGTCTAGTTTATAATGATTCCTGTGTACGCATACTTAATCTTGAAAGTCATATGCAAGTGCCTATTAAGCACCATACTTCTGTAAGACGAATTAAATTTAAAACCTTTTTGAACCACAATAAAATACAACAGCAATATCGATAAAATTTCAGTTACTAGGATTTTCTAATAAAGAATAAAGCCCTAAAAGAGGCTGCCTCTCTTTAATTGGAAATTCAGAAGCGGTATTCCATTTTTGAACCAGAGTAAAAGTGAGCAGACATTGGATAAAATTGCAGTTAATATAATATTTTAATACGAAATGCAGCCCTAAAAGACACTGCTTCCATTAAATCGAATGCAAAGCTGTATTCCAATTTTAAAATTTAGCACAAATGCTTACCGGTAGCGGGAGCAGAAAGCGCTGGCAAATTCCCTGTGGTGGCGACAGGCTCGGACTGCAGCAGGAGCCTGGCGGGGGGCGCGGGCCGGGCGTGCTGCGCGGGGAGGGGGTGTAACCTCGGCAGCGCCACCACCAGCAGCGCCCCCCACACGAGCAGCGCGGCGAGCCAACGAGCGCGCGCCCCTCTCCGCCACCACGCACCGCACCCCGTGAACACCCCCCGCATGGTCGCCGATTGGTCTGCTGTCTGGAAAGAGGGAAACGGCATGTCAATATTGATGTAATCTCGCTCGTTATATGTATACTGTGGCATCGGTTCTGCCATCTCTTTTGCTTGTGGGACTGGCCACATGTTCGTTCGAAATTTGAATCTTTTTCCAATTAATTGATTTTGTTAGTTTAAGCCAGTTATACCGTGTCGCTTTCCTGGAGTAGACCTAATCTCTCCAGGATTGTCCTGTCCGGGATTTAATGTACTATATTAGGGAGTTTATCTAACGTTGTGATGTGTAAAAGAAAAATAAATAGTTTTAAAGTGTTTCAGAGTTTAATTTGAGCTAGAGCAGTGCGACTCCCATTATAATACTTATTACCTACGCACAGAATATGTAGGTAAGTGTACTATGATATAGGCCTGATTGTTCCTTCTTGCCCGCCGTACACCTAACGAGACCTGGGTGAACCGTAGTCATGTGTTGAGAAAGACGTCATCGAATAAAAGGGACATGATTAAAATATTATGAACACAGAATCCCTAAAACCCCTGACCTAGTCAAAAGATACCAACGAACTTTGGTAAAGTCTGACGAGACCCACCCTAATTTAACAAATACGAATTTGGACAACCGTGCGGTTACTGCAAGGGCATTCCGTTTAAACCTATTCCTTGACGTGCTGTTTGACCAGACGCTCATAGATCGTCGCTCTGTCTACGAGGGTCATTCCACACATTTGCTCAAACTTGCTTCTCTACGTTAGATTTGCTGAGGGTGCTTTTCCACTAGAGATGCGCTATGCTTCGTTGCTATGGATGCCTTTGGTATCCACCACCAATCATATTCATTGGTGCACATTAAACATAGCTTAGCACTGGTGGAAACGGATTCAGCTAATATATTATATGTTTTTTATATGGAAAGATGCGTGCTGTGGATGTACTATACTCTCGCCGCCGCCGCTTCCCTACTATCAACACATCGCATATCTAGAGCTGCGCATTTTCCTCGAGTTGCTACTTTGCGGCGATGCGACGCATCTTCATAGCACATCTCACTCGCACCGCTATATGTAGCAATGGTATAGCATCATAAAACGGTCACGTAGTTTCACAGCTTAGCTATCACATCCTCGCAGCATAGCTCTATTATCACATTTCTGGTGGAAAAGCACCCTGAACATTTGGTATTCCGTGCCTGAACGTAGTAGTAAACACAAAACTTTGACCGTACCATGGTCGGCAGTCAACTTGACCGAAGAACTCGCCCGGCTTCCGCCGCTGGCTCTTCCACCTCATCCTTAATTAGGACACTTTTATCCCTTAAATTTTTGCTACTTTAGTAACCTAAACAACTAAACATAAATGTAAAATTACGCTACATTTTAATGAAAACATAGCGCTAAGTAACCACAAATAGGTACTTTTGTGGTTGACTGAAGGTGACTGAAGGGTAACTGAATGATGACTGAATGAGTGGTGTTGACACAGATATTCTTGACATTGTTGTTTTCAAAGAACATTTGATAAGGATTTATTTTTAGCGATGAATTAATATAATTTTTATTTTCATCGTTTTTCCAGGTAAAGAATTGCGATATCTATTATTTAGATAACGATAGCTCATCAGGGAGTGCTACCTATAAATAAGGTACACAAAAGTAAAATAATAATCGAATTTTTAACGCTACTGAGCAGTTCTATGGTATACACATTTATTTTCTGTTAATAGATTAGCCTTCACTAATTTTAGGAAGGTGAATCACGAAAGCAAACGAGGTTTCTTAAAAATCATTACGTATTCTTAATAAAATTGTATTACCTATAAGTATAAGCCGCTAATGAACTCTGAACCGATCGAATGTTACATCATCGACTTCTTTCAAAAATAAATAAATAAATAAGTCTGTATTTGTGTACCTACTCATGGTATTTAATTTCCTTGGCCAACACATTACATTACACAGATACTTCGCACAAAACGATCTCCGAGAAACGATCAGCACAATGGATTGCTGTGCTCAATACCCATTCATTCGCGCTGCGTCTGCGGCTCTGCGCAATACGGATCGAAATTCATCAACTGCGTTTTAGCTGCAAAATGAGTGTGATTGCTAAAGTGAGTGATGGGTTGAATACGGAATCACGACGTACAAAACCTATACATCCACAAGAAAAGAAAAGAAATACTTATCTAAGTACTCAATCGACCTACCTGCCAGACGTGGGGATTTTATATCAAATCTACCAGTGGATTGTATTAAACACAATATGAGTACTGATGTGACGTTTCCGGGAACATTCCCACCATTTCTGGGAACGGAAATTTCCCAGGAAAGGTTGGAATATTCCGTTCCGAGAAATTTCCGTTCCCAGGAATATTCCCAACGAAATTTGCTGGTCAAGCTGGCTAGATCTGGTAGACCGGGTTGGTGTTTTCCGGTTAGGTACCTAACGACCCGACCGACCCTACAGATCTCACTGACTCGTCCTAGTTGGCCTCAAACGGAAAGCAGCATTTTTAATGCGGGAATATTTCCGGGAACGGCACATCTCATAAATATGAGGTGAAAGGTCATGGTAAGTATTCATAAAACGCAATTCCAAATTCGTATGCGCAGTTCATAAGTTCGTCTTTGTCCACCTTTATTTCCGGTTCCGCACTCTCTACAAACAAACATTGAATGGGTGTTTGTTTGTATATCGCACTAGCATCTGTGCTAGCATCAAGCTGTTGGATAACGCAGTTTCTAATGCGACACAGCTGGCCGCTTCCTGTAGGCAAGAAGTTTATTAAAATTGTACTGAATGGCTCAGAGCTTTAAGTTTACTTTCCAAAATAGGTAAGTTAGGACCTTTCGATCAGCGCCGAATTTCCAGATTTCTGTAGTAGGAATCTAGGAATACTTCTTACTTGAGCTTAGGACCTTTTAATCTGAACTGTAAGATCCGCAAGTAGAAGTTTTAGACCTCTAATAGTATCTTTTTTTTTTTTCGAATATATCCAGTTAACCAAACAAGCTCACAAGTTTCCACTTGTAAACGCAACCTGTAAAAAGCTGGACAGATAGATGGATATGAAAACATTTATGCCAAAACCAAAGAATAAATAATAGTACAGCAAAACTTGGTATTCTGTGGCAAAACTAAGAAGGGAAACATACAAGGGCTCGTACAAAGGACACATAATCAAAAAGCAAACAGTAGGTAGAAATATATTTAAACTTTTCTTTAAAAATCTCCCAATTTTAAGAAAACATTGAAGTGGCAAAGACGAAAGGGTTTAGAAAATGTGTCACAATGTCTTCAAGGATCTTATACATGCATGTAATCAAGCGATAAGCAAGCGTATCATACTAGGTACTTATTGAGTGGGTTTCGAGGTTAATCTACCTCACAAACCCTGGTGTCGGAATTGTTGAGCCGCCTTAGACTTCCGACATGGCTTCTGACATCCTTGCATGTCTTACACGTCACTTCGACACTTCGAAAATCAAAATGATTATCTTTTGCGCGCTTTTATCGTGTGTCTAGTGCTCGGCGCACGCGCAGGCGGATGCGTGACACCCTGCTTCCGCGCTCCGCTGATTGGAGCTTCCTCCGCATGCAAACCCGCGCATGCTCATTAATGGAATACAGAACTGTAAACTGTATCATTACAAACAGACACGCATACTGTTAGTTTTCTATTCGAAGACTTAGTTGCGTTTTTAAAGTGGAGAGGCTGAATTTTTATGAATGTAGGTACTCATATACTGCCGCTGGATGCGGACAGCGCAGGACTTATCATTGTGGCGATCCTTGGGGGAGGCCTTTGTCCAGCAGTGAACGTCTTTCGGCTATGATGATGATGCTGGTGACAGTGGTGACTCATAAATAGATACTTACAGTTTTTATAGAAATGGCTCTTTATTTTTCTAAACATCCTAGAATTATTGACTGTGCTTAGATTGTACATTTTAGATTTGGAACAGTCTTTACTGTTAAATTTGATTGTCTTGCAAAAAGGTCCTTCCTGCCTGTCCTAATAAACCGAAGGTGCACATTCACATTCGAACTTTTGTCACCAACAACATTCAATATCGCTCATGGGGGTCACCTCACCACCAAATTATGGTATGATCATATTAATTATCTGTTGGATCAATAAAAAACCCCATAAATTATTAGGAAAATATTTTCCCCAATATGGTAAAGAACCCCAATATTAACCAGCACAATACTTGTTACGACCTTGAGAACTAGAATCACAGAACACTATTAAACTAGAATATAACGACTCACATGACAATATGTTTAATACTTAAAGAATTTACCGCTGAAGGATAATTTCCATGTGACGAACAAGAAAAAGGTTATTGAGATTCCAATTACATGACCTATTTCCGATTAAGTTATTTATTTATGTACCTTCAAAGAAGTCAATAGAAATAAAAACAAAAGATTTAATAATACATATAGCCACATCAATATAAAAAAGAGTATTTTAGATTACACAAAAAATACTTATTAGAAAAATATATCACACGTTTAGTAAGTACACTAGGTATTAGTTTTATAAAGTATAAGTATAGGTTTACAAATCAAAGTATAGGTTTACAAATCAATGTATAAATGAAGACTCCATAAGATTCCAAGTTAATTCAGTTTCCACGAAAAACTTATGCAGTCTGACTGTATCCTGCCATTTTGCGGGAGCATGCATCGCAGGGGGGTGAAGTAAGGAACAGCATAGGGGGAGGGGAAAGTCCATCGGGCGATGACCCCACCCTGCCTGCGCCTGAACGCATACTCGCTTCGCAAATCACCATCGACGGTTCTAGAACTCTAGAACCAATCGAATGCTTTGTTCGATTTTCAAAAGCTATTCACGGCTGATTCGGAGTGAAGGGACCGTGAAGAGACGCATTGCGTTCATGTATTATTAGAATACATGTGCGTCTGATCAAGTACTATAGGATTTAATCCGGAAATTCTATGCTGACTTTCATTTACTATTTAGAGAGTGCAAGTCATTTCCAAAATTCCTCTTTTTTTTAAATTGATCTATGCTTGTGTCGAAAAAGTACGATCAATCAAGCTTCACCGGACTTGCGGGGGAGTGGAAAAGACTCTACCACAAAAAAAGTCATATACCAACGCGTCTAGGGGCGGCTCGAGGGAGCCTCGGACCACGGCCTAGCGCGTCGATACTGAAAAACATCGTAAAGGAGACTTCAAAAATTCCTCAGCTGGTAAACGTTTCCTTCCACCGAGAGCACCCGAGAGCTCCAAACTTATAAAGACCGAAGTCCCACCTAAACAAATCTAATGGGAGCCGTCATACTATAATCTTATTATGGGGTAAGTGAAAGTTTTCCAGTAGCAAATTAAGAAAAAATATCCTTTCAAAACGGCTCAACAGATGGCACTAGTAAATAGCGAGGTAATAATACAGAAACATTAATTTCAAGTAGAACCATGCACAATACGACAAAAAAAAAGTCAAAAAGTCTACAAAAAATCTCACTGTTGCCATTATTTCACTAGTGTCATCTAGCTCGTTTTTTTTATTTCAAGCTATCAGAAAATATCCCATTCATACCTAAACTGACTCTAGTCACTTGATGATTAATGAAATAAAATATGATGTAAGGAATACAAAAGAGATAGTGACTTAAAATAGGGAATACTTTGCGGTTTTCTAAGCTTATTATTGGTAAGCCGTTTGTTTACTTTATAGAGAAGCCGCCATATTGAAATTTCTTCGAAGAGGATGAACGTTAGAGTTTTACAAACGTATTGAAATTCAACTACAATCCGCCTGCTAAATGGCAATTCCTTTGTAGCTTTAATGGAATTGGCATTACTGCAATAGAACTGCACGTCAGCTTGCAGTTTTATTGCAGTTGTAGTCAGTAGTCGTGCAATTACACCGGAATGTAACTTACAACTGCAATAAATTGTAATGCTGAAGGCAGTAACTTATTCTGTTCCATATATGAACGCCTCAACTCAACACAGACTAAATAAAACGATAAAAGTAACCAAACTGATTGATGACTTCCACATAATAACTAGTCAGCCGATTGTAATGTAAATGACTCCACCGTTTTGTATGCACAACACACCGCCATCATTGTCTGCCAAATAAGGGATTGCTTGCTATTTTCCATCAATGGTTTTCCATATAGAACTACCGATGGAAAATAAGGAGCGCTTCTGAATGCCTATCCGATAAATGTATAGGGTAATTTAACTTTATACTGTGCGGTAGAGAGGTCCGTTTTGTCATAAATATTATGAACACTAAGTTAAAAAAATGTATAGGTAACCCCCGACACAAAACCGTTACTTGATCCTTTCAACAACTAGAAAAGAGCTGATAATCTTCAAATGGCTGAAGATATTTTCTTGGATCATAGCTAAGAACACTCTCGATTGTGACACCTTGCAAACAAAAAAAACTAGATTAAAATCGGCGCATCCGTTTAGGAGCTACAATGCCACAGACAGACAGACAGACAGACATACACACACGTCAAACTTATAACACCCCTCTTTTTCGTGGGGGGTTTTGTCATGTCTCTGAAGGAGCCATTTCACTAAATCAAATTTAATTCGATTCGGGAACACAGCCCTGGATAGAATGCCTGACGCAAAGAGATTTGAAAGCGAAGCTGGCTCTTCAAATCTCTTTGGCCTGACGTGCCTTTGAAAAATTGTGAAGATAATAAAACTGGCACACAGAAAAAAATAAAAGGACTATTATAGATTGGCCATTATTAAATAAAGTAAAAAAACTTTAGTACCTACACACAAAAGAAACAATTACAAAGGACAGCCAGTAGGACAGAAATCAGAGAGTGCAAATGCGGCCTTATCGCTTGTAGCGATCTCTAACAGGCAACTTAAGGGTTAATCTTTTCACACTTTTCTCTTAGACACTTTTCTTAAGAGTTTTTAATTAACAAGGAAAAAGACCCATATTTTTGTTTGACCAAGACTAAATCTAACTCTAACTCTCCGTTGCATCACAAAACTGTAAGATAACGCCTTACTTAGATTAAGTCTAAGATAATACGGTCGGTCTTGCAACACGATCTTAGTGTTGGATTGTAACCTAAATACTGCCAAATAAAAGCTCCACAGCTGAAATTATTCTTTTTTTTATAGACGATGCATTGAGCAACCGTGAAATGAAATGATGAAATACTTCATTAACTAACATTAGGATTTTACAAAGAGGATTTATATCCTCTTTGTAAACTGACGTTTTAGGATTTTACAGAGACTTAAGTCATTCATTTCAGAAAACTTTTGACTACGTCCGTTTTAAAGACAGGATTTAAAAATAACAATGTAGGTTCTTAGTTTATTTTCATAATGACACAGTGTCTAGTTACTTCAAATTTACAAAAGTTTGCAAAACTAAAGGCACATGACATTAAAAATACTGAAGGAAAGAATGTGCAGGAAAAAGTTTATTTATTTATAGTATACATTATAGCCCCAAAACAAGGTGCAAATGACACGGACATGATGTTGGCGGAAAGAATAGATAGCAAAAAAAAAAACAGGTAAATTTATTGGACACTAGTGTAAAATACATAGTTTTTGGCAGGTCAAAACCTAGGATTTCAACTGGCCCCAAAGGTCTCCGTACCCAGAGCCGTTAAACGGTTTAAAAAAAGGATTCTAGGTCGTTAATCGATTAACAGTCCGTCGTAGCGTCCATGCAGTTTGCGCAATGACAAGAAGATGACCTAACTAGTAACTTAACTACCTTTCACAAATAAGAATGCGTTAAAATTTATTAAAAAATCTTCGCTGCTTCTATTTTTGTGCTGGATCATTGCGCAATGCGTATACGCAGACATGTGCGCATTATTGTCCACTCAGCAGATCCAATCATCGCGCCATCAGTAAGTAAGTAATGGGCTCAATTCCAGCGTGACCGCTAAAATCTCTAAATTTAAGTTTTTGGTCTCTTTCATTCGTATGGGAAACGAAAAGGATGGAAATTTAATTTTTAATGAATGATATTTAAAATAAGCAGCGCAGCTGTCAAATTCAGGTAAGTAATATTTAGTCGGGATGTTTTTAAATGCCTGCTAAATTAGTGCGAACTACGCGTAAAATCGATGTTTGACATCTCTAAATTTAAGTTGACAATCATCTGTCTCTTTTTGTTCATAAGGGACATATGATTTTTAAATTTAAGTTAGAGCGTAATATGTAGAATCGGGCTCAATATGATGCAATCGCAACCTCGTTAGAAGCGAACAAAACATTAGCCGTCCAATCGTGATGCACCTGAATAGGTTAGCTGATTATACGGAAAGCACACGGCACACGACACATTATTATTTGTCGGCTTGATATTCGGGTTAAATAAAAGCACAAAATCCGTTTGTCTGTCTGTCTGTTTGTACTCGCTAATGTCTGGAACTACTGGACGGATTTTAATGAAACTTAACAATTCATCAGAATAGCATATAGGCTTCTTTTCACCGCGGAAAATACTTCTTTTCCACGGGAAAAGCTAGTTCCTAATATATTTAAATATTTGTCTGATTGTCCAACAAAATGTCTGCGATAAATGTTTATCTGTCGTGTGCAGCGTGCAGACAAATCAACACGTTCCGTCCGACCATATTTTAGATGACTTAGCTGAAAAACACACACAAGGCTACACTATTCATTTTATTATTATTTTCGAACACTTATTATCTGGCCACTCATCAGTTCTACGATGACGAAATTATTATTTTAGACGAGAAGGATGCGAGAGAAAAAATTGTTACTTAAGTGAAGGATGGTCGTGAGTCGTGCTGTAAGGTGCGTCATCGCATCATCATGTGGATTCTTGGATTCTCGCTCCGTGATCATCATATTTAATATACCTACTTCCGAGTCTTATAAATGATGGTTAACCGTGTTAAGTTTACAATCCTTGACAGGCTTTTAATATTAACTCCCGTCACGACTTTTTTTGTGGTAATATACGTATAATATTTAACATTCTTCGTATAACATGGTACGTATTTTCTTTAAATGATTAGGTATATAAATTATATGTAATAATAAATACATACTGTAATAATTGATGAGATTATTATTATATGGCACAGTTTTTCTTTTCTCCATTATCACAGAGTTACAAGAGTGGTAACTCGGTGCCATTATACCCTTAAGTTGCCTAAAAGAGATTGCTACCACAGCAATAAGGCAACCGTAGATCGATGCTAGCGCCACCGCGTGAGAGTAGCGCCGAGATGAACTGTTTCAAGTGAGATTCTTGACGTTTCTAATAGTGAAGTGAAGTGGTATATTCTGTAAGGGATTTCTCCCTCACCATACGCCTCACATCACAAGTGACTTTCGATTTCACACATCACGGATTTTTAGGTGAAATAATATTGTTTTGTGAGTTTGTGATAAATTTGGGATATTTATCATCTCACCGAAGATCTCATAGACCAAGTGGGAAATTATATATCGCATCGCCTCTCTAAATCATACATTTTATACTTGTTTCATTTGTGTGAGACCTCCTCCGTGGTCGAGTAGTCAAAAGCTCTTCTGACGTTACGGAGGTTCCGGGTTCGAATCCCGGTGGGGATTCGTTGAACAAATATCACTTTGTAAGACTTTCCCCTGTTTGGTTAGGACATTGCAGGCTGAATCACCTGATTGTCCGAATAAAAAGATGTTTCCGTGCTTCAGAAGGCACGTAAAGCCGTTGGTCCCGGCTACTATCTACGGATGTGTCGTTATATGATATGCTTTTTCGGTCGACTTTTAATTTATCTGTGTTTTTAAATTATATTTACTTCCATAATAAAAGTTCATTACTTATTTTTGTTCTGATAAATTCATATCCGTGAACGAAACTAATTCAAGAAAATAAACATTTATTAAAAAGGTGTTATTATGAAATAGTAAAGATAAGCGACCGTTATTTAATCTTATAATGTAATTAAATGTAACACGTTGAATCATATTGTTTTTTTTTCTATAAATTGTATCTTTGTGTGCATTAAATAGTGTTTAAACTTATGGGTATTTTATATTGATTATTTTTAATCAGTCGTTTCATATACTAATGTAATATAATACATAATTATTATTGTTTGTTTGTATTTGTTTGTGTTTGGATGCATAGAATAGGCTCCGAAACTACAGAATCGATTTTGAAAATTCTTTCACAATTGGGAAGTTACACTATCCCCGGATAGCAAACATCCATACTCACAAATTTTCGCGTTTATAATACATGTACATAGGTATTATTAGGATTTCAATTTATTAGATTTTAAGATCTATTTGCAAAAATGGTCGGGTGCGCCTTATTGTATTTCCTGCACAGAGTAAGATACCTAATGTATTTTGAAGACATCCCTAATTGTTTAGTCATTGATAGATAAGGCAGTCCCATAAAAACAAAATTTCCACCTCTACGAGTCCTACTGAATTTCCGCCATATGACTAGCTTTTTTGCTATTTGTAAACGTTTGTAAACTTGTGTATCATCTTCAGTCGTGTTGGCATGATTTATGTGGTGCAGTGCACGACACACGATATAAATGGGTCTATCTGTCAGTCCTGTGCCAACTGTGTCAGTGGGTAGGTTGTGCAACTGTTCCGTCCAAAACCGTGCCAAACATAAATAAACAAACGTGAAATTTGAGCTTTTTCAGAAGAACTGCCCGTTACAGTCAATCAGTAAAGAAAAGTAGACGTAGTTAAATAGCAAAACGTTCCTATTTCTCAACCGGTTATGAAACGGGAAACGCGTTTCTTGGTTGGAAGCTAGCTACCGAATCCGACTACAAAATGTGTGGTCATTGGCTTTGAATTTTATTGGCCTGAGAAAACTCTTTCTATGGGCGTCCAGTAATTACCTTATAACCATAGCGTATTATACTTGTACGTAAGTACATAAAGTTATGCTCTTTTCATGAAAAGGTAAAGTAGATTAAAGCCTTAATCGGCTCACTCACAGGAAATACAAACTAAAAGAACGTTTGATTATGTTGGGATATGCTACAGAAGATAATAAGTGGCGTGGCGGCTTACTACTAAGAGGACAACTTAGCTTAGTCAAAGGATCTGAATAAAATTAATAAATAAATAAAATAAATACAAAATTTCAATTAATATATATTTTTATGTATGGTAGTGCTCAAGAAAGTTTTAGTGGTAAAGCTGCTAAAAGCCATTGGTAAACTAAACGTGCCTTTCAGTATTTGCTAAGCTGCCACTTACATAGTTATAGTGAGGACTCACTGGTAGGAGGCATTTAGGTGCAGAAGGTCCAAGTTGCAAAATATCCACTAAGAGGACAAGCTTAGCTTAGTCAAAGGATCTGAATAAAATAAATAAATAAATAAAATAAATACAAAATTTCAATTAATATATATTTTTATGTATGGTAGTGCTCAAGAAAGTTTTAGTGGTAAAGCTGCTAAAAGCCATTGGTAAACTAAACGTGCCTTTCAGTATTTGCTAAGCTGCCACTTACATACTTATAGTGAGGACTCACTAGTAGGAGGCATTTAGGTGCAGAAGATCCGAGTCGCAAAATGTCCAGTGGGTGCAAAATGTCCAGGTCATCAGGGAAGCGTCATCTATCGAACATTTTTTTTAATCCGCCTATACGTAAGCTCATGTAGCAAAATATTTATTAGATTCTTTATTGTACTCAGAAATAAAAGTTAGCAGTACCTATACATTTAAGTGGTTGTTTACAAGGGCGAGCTAATCTCTGAGTAGAGATCTCTTCCAGCCAACCCGTAACAAGTGTGTGAGAAAACTATTAAAAAATTGCAGGAACAAGGCTGTGTGCTTATTTGATTTATTACTTATTAATATTCATATTATATTACATACCATACTTACAAGAAATAAATACAATAGAAATAACTAAATAATTTATGTATCAAGCTTCACCAAACTTCAAATTATAGTCTCAAATAGTCCCAATGAGTACGTTTAATAATATTGGTGCCAAAGTGGTTGTGAGTAGTGACGCGGCGGAGCGTTGCGCTGTGTAGGCGCAGCTGCGGCTATTCAAACGCAAATCAACTTTCGACACAATTAAACGGATACCTTTCGTCACTTTAGTTTAGATGATGATGCTATAGTATTCTAAGACGAGCGAAATATTTTTTAATGATGTTGATAGAATTATAATACAAATGCGTTTTATTAATGAAACTACCTCAATACCGTAACAACTAACAATCAAATCGGAGTGCGACATCTACATTACATACAATCTAACATAGAAGGTCAAACATGAGCTAAATTGATCAATGGTCTAATAAAATGCTTTTAAGGTTTCCGTTGTGCGACTCGCTCCATTTTTTCTAAGAACTGTAATATTCAAAAGCAAACATTTTAAGTAAATGCATCGTTTTGTTTTTGTAAAATAAAAAGGTTTCTTTATCACTATCACAATCACTACATAGTATAAAACAAAGTCGCTTTCTCTGTCCCTATGTCCCTATGTATGCTTAAATCTTTAAAACTACGCAACGGATTTTGAAGCGTTTTTTTAAATAGATAGAGTGATTCAAGAGGAATGTTTATTATGTATAATACATGCATAATGTACTTAAGGATAACCCACAATAACCATTTTCCCGTGCGGAGCCGGGGCGGGTCGCTAGTAAAAGATATAAAAAAACACACCACATTGCTGATGACATGATTTAATAACAGTGATAAATAACAGTTTTGACATCCAGTATATTTGTTACTATATTTAATGTACGGAACCAGACCAAGAGCGCGTTTAACCAATTTTGACAATTCGTAATGACCTGGCCTATATTTCGCTGGCGTTTGTCGAAAGTGTGTACACTAGTTGCACCTAGTAGTATGTGCTTGTAGCACTAAATATGGGTTGTTTCCAAAAGGATAAACGTTTAAATTGCTTTCTAAAGAAACATATTTTTCTTTTTATTTCGCAACGAGTTCACGACACAAGATTTAGCGAAAGAATACTCGTGTCTGTTAAACAAAACAATACTAAAAATGTTCGGAGCAAATTGTCGTGTTGTATTGTGTGATTTAATTATCAAGCAGATTTTATGAAAGTAAAAATTACAAAGACAAAATAATCATACATATTTTAAAACGTCATTATAAGGACATAACATACATACAATACAATAATTGACCTAATGAATGAAAACGACCTCGAAAGTTTTATTTTTATACTTAATATGAAATGAATTGAGGATAGCTTAGTTAGATAAATAAAAATAATTATCAAATGCGGATGTTGTTTATCGTGGTATGTATTTTTACATACGTGAAATGTATTTTAAGTCTGATGAAATAATATAGTAAGTATTATTTTCTGTGTTACTACTACTAGAAATGTGTCTGGACTATTTGTAACCAAGAACCTGTAACTAATAACAAAATAAAACATCTTCATTCATTTTTTCGTAACTAGTTACGAATTAAGAGAGTTGTGAACCTGTACGTTTTCAATATGTACTGAATACCTTATGCATTCTATGTTGATTTGATTACAAAGATATTACAGCAAGTGTTAGTGTGTACAATGTAATATATTGTAACTATTAATAACAACATGGACGCTTAGGGCACAGCAAAAAAAATTTAGGAGAGAGAAGAAAGAACACATTAATTTCTAAATGATTTAAAATTAGATAATAATGAAATGAATATATTTTTGAAATGGATAATGTTATATTATTTTATAAGAATATTATTGTAAACATTTAGAAAATGTAATTATTTTAGGGAATTTATTATTATTTTAAATTGTAACGCGCAACTTGTATGTGTTTTCGACTTTTAGACCAAACGCAAATTAGACCAAATGCACCTAAACGGTTCGTTACTTTAACATTGTGCGTTAACACCTTCCTTCGGGGTAGGCTCGAGCCCCTCGGTGGGGTCATCAGTATACGTGCAGTTAACGAAGCATTACATTACGAAGTATAATCGATTATAGAACCAACTTAATTACAATGTTTATAAAAAAAAAAATATATTATCCGTGCAGGTTTAGTACAGTGCCCCAAAAAAATAACTGGTTTACTTTTCAAACACATAATGTGACGCTTGGCTTTGAGATATTTGTGTACAGTTACCGCCGCAGGCGCCGAGACCTTGTCTGGTCCTCGCCTGACCAACCCACAGCCTGGGGACATCCATATAACACGGCGCTAATGTTGCTATACGGGGTGTAACGAGTAGAGTGGCGAGGGCACTGGACCGAGAGAGTCGCCGAACCGAGTTTACAAGTCCGGTGAAGCTTGATTTGTCGTAACTTTTCGACACAAGCATAGGTCAATTCAAAAAAAAAAAAAAAAAAATCGCCGAACCGAGTCGCTGTTCACACGTATTTACAAAAGTGGCGAGTGAGCTCAGTTTGATGCTGTTGTCGTGTACAATGGATCGCAGAAAAGATTTTTAACCAGATGTTACCAGATTATAAATGAAATGTGGGATCTATTAGACGACGAAAACAAAATAATTTGGAACAGAAAATGGATGTTTGCCCTTGGCGCAACATTCAATCACAAATCTAGCCATTTTATTAAAATAAACTCAAATAACAACAAAAATTAATACACACACGCTGCTCGGTAGAAAACGAACCAGTAGCACATGCCAGTAGTGGCGAGTGACATGACAACCGAGTGTCTGTTTACGCGAGCCAAATGGGATAGCGAGTGGCTGCGGGGGCTGAAATATGAAGCGAGGGGATGGGCAAACAAATCATGATTCTAGTGGCTGTCTCGCCTCTGCTCGGCCGAGCACTCGTTAAAGTGTTTATACATAACCGCACCCTAAAGCTTGATCCGTCGTACTTTTTCGACTGAAGCATAGGTCAATTAAAAAAAAAAACAAATCCGCACCCTACTATAAAATTGAGTTTTTCACCGCCATTTTTGTCGCGGTGGTGTATTACCTTCCCCCTGCGCGGGCGCAAGTGAACCGCGACGTGACTCACAGCTTTTGACCGGAAAGCACGCGATGACGTTGCTCCTACGTCTAATGATCGGTGACTTTACACTTTTATTCTGCCTCTTATGTCCCTTAATTGGTCTTCTAAAGACAGCTCATTAAAATTAATGAGAAAATCACAGCCAAGAAAAATCTTAGCTGTGTTTTTCTTGTTGTCTTTATGTGTGTTATCGAAACATTCTTTGGGTTATAAATCAACAGACTTGAAAGAAAAAAAATGTTTATCGTCATGCTAGACCACCTGATACGACACGACAACTTTTTAAGAAAAATCATCGAAGGGAAGGTGGAAGGTAGTAGAAATAGAAGATGACAAAGAAGAACGTGCGTGGACCAAATTAAGGAAGAAATTATGCAATGTCATATAGGAGCTGGCAATGGGCTGGGCACATTGCACGTAGAACCGACGGCCGTTGGGGCAGAAAGGTTCTTGAATGGCGACCGCGCGCCGGAAGACGTAGTGTGGGCAGGCCCCCCACGAGGTGAACCGACGATCTGGTGAGGGTCGCGGGAAGCCGCTGGATGCGGGCAGCGCAGGACCGATCATTGTGGAGATCCTTGGGGGAGGCCTTTGTCCAGCAGTGGACGTCTTTCGGGCTGATGATGATATAGGAGCTCAAACAGAAGACGAGCATATCACAGTAGGTTGCAACATCAGTGGATGGTCCACCTCGACGTGATAACGCACACCACATCTGATTATAGCCAAGAGGCTGATTGCAGATTAAAAATATAACAAAACAAAAAGAAGACGGAGAATAGAATGAAACAATGGAGAGTCTACCGACAAGAGCATAAGCTCTTATATTTGATGATAATAATGATGATCATGAAATACTTACACCTTGGTCCACTAGGACACAAAAATACATATCATAATACGTCGATTTTACGACCCAAACTAGAACAATTAAAAAGTACTAAGTAAGTACTAAAAGTTTTTACCTCAGGTTATGTTTTTATGGTCAAATTATTTGGTTTTAGCCAAATTAGTTTTTCTTAAGAAATCTAATGAAATGGCGTATAATAGTCCAAAATATTGTTAAGACAAGAATGTAAAAATAAACTGATGGATGACATTAAAAAGATTGTCCAAAGAAAGACTCCATAGATAAGTTATTATTACGTAGCATTTCCGGCTTACGAAAAGATAGCAATTATCCAATTTGTTTAATCAATGATAAGCTGAATCTACAAGATGTTGGAATGTTCTCGCTGGTTCTGATTAAATTAAATTACAGGAGTAATATTATTTATTAAAATTAATTTAATAATTCAAAGCGGAAGTACTAAAGATAGAGAAATATTAACATAAACAATCTAATATTTATTGTATTTAAAACGAAAGTGATAAAATTCTGCTTGAAACCGCAAAATTAAGTGGTCTAGTACATTCATTATAAAAAATACAGCCTCCATTAATAAAATATTACAATTATTATTAATTGTAATAATAAATGTAATAATTATTTTTAATATTTTTTAAAAACAAAACATTATTTACTCCATTATAAATAGTGGTAGTTTAAAATTTCTTACCTAAGAGTATTAGAACGATTTTAAAGAGTAAATTGTTTTCCAATCGGGTCGCGCAGCAGCGTTGTCCGCTAAGGCCTGTCTACCCTGTTACAGGATAGACTCGAGCCCCTCGGTAGCTGTTTATGTAACGAGTTTTCCCTCCTCCGAAATGAAAACCTAACTCTCTACCGTTAAATTACGGAAGCGTATTTTGAGAAAATTTTCAATCCATCTATGGAAATTGCCGTGGATTACGTCGCATATTATGGGACCTAGATCGATGTAATCATCGCTTGATGGAAATCACTAGCACATTCACGTAAATAGTGCAATAATATTTCAATAAGAAGCCATCATGTAACACCAATAAAAAACCAGCAAGCTCACTTTGAAAAAAAACCTCAAAACAAATGTATATTTAAATATCTACCTACATCCGCTCTTTAAAAAGTTATTAGATGAAATTTTTAATAAGTATAATATAGGTACTTACATAAAAATCCACATCAGAAAAATAGCAAAGGCGAGCTTATCTCTACATATTATAGATTATATCTCTTCCAGCCAACCAATATGCAAGTGAGAGATAATAGATTGAATAATAATTTTGAGATAGATTAGAAGGTGCACCGAAATGGGGCTTAAAGAAAATCGAATTACTTTAGCTATATGAAATTAAATGCATATAGAATTAACATAACATTTTTCATAGACAAATCAATTTCATTACTACGAACGATACCCAAATTTTCTGAAAATATGGGAACCTCTTTTTTATGAATGCATAGTCGTCTTTGAATTTATATGTATACTAGCTTTCCGCTGCGGCTCCGCCCAAATTAACAGTTTTTCCCGTGGGAAAGAGGCAATTTCCCGCGGTAAAAGGTAGCCTATGTTACTCAGGGTAAATGTGGCTTTCTAATGGTGAAAGAATTTTTGAAATTGGTTCTGTAGTTTATTCATTACAAACATACACACACACACACACACAAACAAAAATTCAAAATCTTTTCCCTTTATCTTATTTTATTAGTATGGTTAGAATAATTTAGTTGTTTCAAAAGCATCGATTAGACTACACAATTTGTAGGACACTTTTTCAGTTAGTTTCCTTAGTAAGGACAAGTGTAATTGCAGTTAGTTCGGTGGCTAAAAATTGTGTAGTCTAATCGCGGCTTAACTTACAAAAAACTTCGCCAAAATCCAGACTGGGGTTTTTCGTGTATTTTTTTAGCTTATTGAATTGGAATAAATTAATTAATAACGACACGTTTTAAACATAATAAAACAATAAAAACATAATCACTTTGTACATTTGATCCGATTCTGATTAAACTAACGTACTTACAAGTCCAATTTACAACGGTCATTGGTAAGCAATCAAGAAAATTGATCGTAAAATATATATTACAATGACTTAAGTCACTTAAAAGGTAGATTACATCGAGTTTCACATGGTAGGAAGGTTTATCGCGGGAAAGCTAGGAAATTACTACTAGTCAGGGTCATGTTACTATGAGCTATTGAGTGTGTGTTTAAGCGAATGCTGAAAATAGGTGTCGTGAATATTCGACCCCCCGTAACATGTAGTGCTATGACAAAAGTTTGGCGCACATTTAACTGTCAAAAAACCCGCCATATTGAAATATCCTCTAAAGTGTTTTTTAACCTGTGGGTCGCGACCCCCTGGGGGGTCGCGAAGCTTCTGTAGGGGGGTCGCCAGAGGTCAAGAGGACTACTTCAGTAAAAAAACAATAAAGATAAAAAGGTTGAATTATTAAGAAGAAGAATTTTAACAAAAGGATATGTTACTCATAAACATTTGGAAGTAATTTTAGAAGTTAATACAAACGCACTGTGGCTCATTTATTAAATACCCGTCAAAAATGCTAAAAATAATCAACGTGGCGATTCGGCCGCCGCGTTCGAAACTCAGCGGCCGAATCGCCCCAAAAGCCAAACTGGGTAAGTATCAATATACATACATACAACACATGACAAAAGAACGAAGGGTCGGGGGGGTCGCGAAATATTTTTTCATACCAGGGGGGTCGCATCATGAAAAAGGTTGAAAAACACTGCTCTAATAGGATAAGAAAATACGACAAAATTATGTCTATCACGCTTTTCAAGTCCGGTGAAGCTTGATTGGTCAAGTCCGGTGAAGTTAGATTGGTCGTACCTTTTCGACACAAACATGCTAAGGTCAATTCAAAAAGCATGGACCGGGCATGTTAGAGCGGCAGGAGTACTCACGACAAAATGCTGAGTCCAGCAACCTCTTTATCACACGTATGTTTGCCTGTATTTTTTTATTTCAGTTTATGTTTCATGTGTTGCAATGGTTGTATATTGTATGCCCTAAAATTTGTTATCCTACTTTTTATTTTCCTTAGCATTTTAGTCCTAAGTATCGAATGTCCTAATGTTTGTAGGTACTCCTATTTTTTTAACTCCTACTGTTCATTGCCTTATTTTTTTCATCCTAATGATGGTAAGCCCTAATGTCCTTATAATCGTTTATTTTCCTAAAATGTATAGTTATTGTTCCTAAAATGTTGATACATCTGTATCAAGATATTCCGGACAATGCTAATCACCTCCTAATTGAAATGAAATTTGTATTTCTGAAATACAAAAATGTTTGAGTGGTGCTCCTCCAGGTCAGAAGAAAGGAAAGGAAGTATTTAGACAAAATGAAAAGAATTCTTACTATTATTGAAAAACAATGTCAGTACCTATACAAAATGGGAATTTTTAACAGCTATTGCCGCGAATTTAAAATTATTGTAATACCTACCTAATTAGTAAACTTACTTACGAGTAAGATATTTTTATTTTGCATGTTTACTACTATTATTTATTCTGTGCTTTTGTAAAGGTTGATTATGATTAATAAAACAATTTTATTCCGACTGAGTTACTTATTCTTTTTAGTACTATTCAACCTACCGAGGATTTTTTAGATACTTACCTACTTAAATAATAGAAGAAGATCAAAATTAGGAATTTTAAACTTTTGTGACATTAATATTAGGACTAAAGAATATTAGGACAAGTACAACAGTAGGATAATCAATATTTAGGATGATCGAACATTAGAACAATCGAATATTATGAAAATGATGTTCGGGTAATCGACTTTAGGACTATAAACATTAGGAAATACAACAGGCTCCGGTCATGAATCTATTTAGGCTGACTTTACTTATAATAATAACAGTCCATAGCTACACTAGATTCTGTCTTTTTAAAATATTATAACAGAAAAACAATTTGTTTTTAAAATATTGTTTATGAGGGTGGGCATTTCATAATGTAGAGGTCTGGCCTTTTATCCACAATTTTCGATTCTAGTTGGGCCCTAATCGCGCTAATACGAAATGTCTTTAATAAAAAATTTAAAAAAATGATTCTATTTCATTCAGTCAGCACACCATTAATATGCGCGTTAAGTGAAAATTGATAAAATCAATAAATGCGAACGAAAAATTTGTTCAATGTAGAATCTGTCTAATGTGGAATCTGTCTAATGTGATGTGGACTAAAGGCCTCGCAATCGCAACCCTATGTGAATGGTATCACCTTCACGGCGCGTCTATTCAAGCTATTATGTAACATTAACACCTACTTGCATCACAACAATGGCTCTCCACTTACTGATTAGGTCATTATCATTAAACTAGGCTCCGCCTCATTTAGCTTTATTTCCCTCTCACTTGAAGAGGATTGGGAGCTTAGACGTTTGCATACAAAACTTTATGGGAAGCAAACAAATCCTTTCATAATGTTAGAAGTTTTGTAAATTTGGAACATAAAGAAATATAGATATTAGATAAAACTTACGTACTAGAATAAAAAAAATGCAGTGGCCAATAAATGCTAATAAAATAACTTTAGGTATAGTGAAGTTTAATTATCAGACAATCCCTCGACAGACTCCGGACCCAGGTGGGTCGGACTAGGGATAACTTGTACCGATGGGGATTCATAGGGGATTCCAACTAGGAGTGTAGGTGTGGTATGGTTCCCCAGAAAATAGACCATCTCATTAAATTCCCTTCTTGTCCTGTCGCCTGCACGCGAGAGGACTTGATGGCTACGGACTACTACGCTATTCGTGTGGCTGGTTTTTGGGCCAAGACTGTCTGAGTTTGCCGTCGACTCGAAAAGAAGAAGGAGATTATTAATTAGAAAAAACTGCGCCCTTTTTATAGTTAGTTCTTACAATTATGTGCCGGCATACAGTTATTAATTAAGAAGATAATTTATCTGACCGCTACAAACTGACTGCAAAAAAAGGGCTGCGGTACGGAATCCGAGTTTATGCTGTCTGTCTGTCTGTCTGTCCCATTGAAAGCGAGCGCTATCTATGTAACATCGTCTGTGGGTTAGCTCCTTTAAATGTGAGATAATCTTTTGTCACAGATCTTTTCAGTTTACTTTACCTACGCCCTTTTGCGTAACCCGTAACTACATAACATACCTACGACTTTTGTTGACTAATTTCATTAATGGTAATTCAAATAGCGCGGACGAAAGCGAAAATTCAATAGTCGTGGCGCTTTTACTTACACACATGCCATTAGCGAATGGAATCCAAATGTCATTTGTCTCTGTCACGAAGATCGCGTCATAATGAGTCTTTCTCGCTCATATCTGTGCGGAGTGAGCAGAGAATCCTTTGAAAAATTACGTTATAACTTTATAGTCCTGCGACACTTGTTAAGATTTTTTAAAGTATTTTAAACGGGACCATTTTAGTCGCCACTAAAATTAGTCAGTTTGGCATTTTTACGGGTAAAAAATTAATGTTTAAAAAAAGCGTTCGGGTGGCTAAAGCTAGTTGACTTTGACCGTCTAAAATAAGGAACATCAAATTTAAATTAGCGATGTCGACAATTTGACAGTTCACATAGAATATGAAAGTTATTTTGCGAACACTTAACTAAAATTCGAAATTTTCTTAGCGGTCTCCTGGAATTGAGAAGATTTTCTACGTAACATAGGCTTTTAGCCGCCTTTTGTTTCGTTTACCAATGACAATGACTATAATACGAGCGACAGAGATGTTGTTGTTATTATTATTTTTAATTTTGGATCCATCTGTGTCGGTCTATTATTCGGAGTTCAGCTTGCACTTCCCCAACGATCGTAGAAAATTTTGTGTTGAGCCACTGCACACAATATTAGTCCTTAAGTTGGGCCACCAAGTACTTTGCTGGTAGTACATCAAGTTGTAAGTACTTTTAATTTGTAAATAGCAGGTCGGCGAAACCCTCTGATTGGCTGCAAGCTGCAGTATGCGTCTGCACTCTGTGCCGCGTGTTTACTAAATATACCTTGTGGAGACGCCAGTGACGTCACGAGCTTGTCTATCTTCGGGTACAGTTAGGAGGAACAACTTACAAAGTGTCTACTACTAAATATACCTCTGCAAAACACGCCGACTAGACCTACATCGGGTATAGATAGTAGCACCATTTGAAAATAAATCGTTACTAAACATACCCTGCTTAGATTACAAGAGCTTGCTTGGCTTTGATCGGGTATAGTTAGGACTGCACTTTTTTTATTGGTAGCTACTATCTATACCCGAACATAATTCGTATCTTTCGTTACTCTAGTCGTCTCTGTCGCGCACCGGCTTCGCGTGCTATTTTTTTCCTTCTTTATTAGTTTGTTTACTTTGAATGACATTGACTTAGTTTCCATAGCTGCCGAGTAGGTTAACGAAATTATACGTTTTATTCTTAAAGTTTATTGGTTTTTCGGGGTTTAAATGATTTGAATACCCTGTGTTTCGAAGGCAGACGTACTACCAACTAGGCTACGTACGGGGCCGTCCATCACATCATATTATATCACATCACTAACCACATAAACTTAGTGTTTAAGTAACAATTAACAATTAATTACTAAACATACCCTTTATGGCATTCTAATTCGGGTGCACTTAGTAGTTCAAATATTTTATCATGCTATTTATTCTCGACCAAAATCCTATAGGGGGAGGTACATTTGTAGACATACGATGCTGGCATTCAAAATACTATTCACTCCTAAGCATACCCGATTATGAAATCACAACTCGGGTATACTTAGTAGTTAAAATATTTTGGAAGCGCGGTACTAAGTATACCCGACCAAAACTCTACAGGGAATCTCCACAAGGTACATTTGTAAACACTTGGCGCGCATCATTCACTCCTAAATATACCCGATCATGACACACCAACTCGGGTATATTTAGTAGTTCGAATATTTTGTAAGCGCCATGCTAAATATACCCGACCGAAACCCCATGGGGAGTCTCCACAAGGTACATTTAGTAAACACGCCTCTGTGCCTTTGTTGTTTTTGTTCGCGCATGCGCGAAGCGGTCGAACCAGTATGGGCCAGTCTCACCCCACTCCCAGACCGGAGACCGGTCTCTATAATTACCCACATGCAGCAATAGGTAGGGCTGTCATCTAGTGTATTGCATGCATGGTCTAAGAAAACAAGGTCTAACCGTTAGACCACGTGACTGACACAAGCCTACGTCATTTTGCGCTGTTCATCCTTGTCTATTAGGTACACGTATTCGACAAGGATGAATAGGCAAAATGACGTAGAAATGACGTGTTCTCGTGTCAGTCATGTGGTCTAATGGTTAGACCTTGTTTTCTAAGACCATGATTGCATGTATGCTAGTGGTATCAATTAGCGAAAGTCGGCAAACACCTAATAGATCAATATAGGTAAAGCACTGGAATAAGAGATTATCTCACGTTTAACTGTATAAATGCTGTAAGAAACCCACCATAGTGACAGCGAGACAGCCTCGCGTGGCACCTGCGAATTTCGAGTAATAAGTAATTGCGACTTATATTAGTGCAGCGAGTAAAAAATCGAAGTAGGAGAGAAAAATATATATATTATGAAATATCGCAAAGGGTAAAAATCTGTGCGATAGCGTAGGTAAATATGCGACTCGGAAAAAACTACGAATGTTGTAATCTATACTGTCGAATGCGTGTAATAGACAAGAATGAACAGCACAAAATGACGTCGGCTTGTGTCAGTCACGTGGTCTAATTGTTAGACCTTGTTTTCTTGGACCATGAGTACAAGTGAAAATGCGATATGATGCGGAAAAACGCGCCATGGAATAAAGCTCCGCGTAAAAGATGCGATCGCAGAACCCATCTAAAACATCCGCGTAAATGAAACCTCAAGCTGTCATGCTGGTTGGTAATGGCATGGAGACTGCGCAGATACATTCTTGTCTCGTGTGCAAACTATTTTGTTTTAGAACATTTTTCTTTATTTAATAGCTTTAAACAGGGTCTAAGGCACCTAAACCCGGAAGTAAGTGTAAATCGGGAGGTCGGCAACCCTAGCCACGCATGGGGGAACAACAGGCGTGTTCCAACCGAGGTCACGATGCAGGGGCAATTGCATCTATTTTTGAATGCAGTTTCATTTCATGGTCTATTGAGGGCACAATATTATGCTTAAAATGCGTCACAGATGACTAAAGACACTTTATTTATTTAATCACTAGCTTTCTGCCCCGCGGCTCCGCCCGCGCTTCCAATTTTTCCCGTGGGAATGAGGGATTTTCCCGCAGTAAAAGGTAGCCTATGTGTTATTTTGATGCATAAACTACTAGCGACCCGCCCCGGCTCCGCACGGGAAAATGGTTATTGTGGGTTATTCTTGAGTATATTATGCATGTATTATAGATATAAACCTTCCTCTTGAATCCCTCTATCTATTAAAAAAAACCGCATCAAAATCCGTTGCGTAGTTTTAAAGATTTAAGCGTACAAAGGGACATAGGGAGGGACATAGGGACAGAGAAAGCGACTTTGTTTTAAGTGATGTTACTGTAAAATTTCATTAAAATAAATTCAATAGTTTTTGCGTGAAAGAGTAACAAACTTACATCCATACTCAAACTTTCACGTTATAATATTAGTAGGATGTTGTAAACCTATAGCCTCTGGGGTAAAGCCTTCCGCTCCGCCGCAGGTCCGGTGAAGCTTGATTGGGCGTACTTCTTCGACATAAGGCGTAGGTCAATAAAAAAATAAAATACAAGCAGTATGAAGCAGTACTAAGTTCGAAGCTTTTCCTAGCTCTTTGACTAAGTCAATGACAAACCCCTCCACCCCCCAACTCCTGGATGTCCAAGGTCATAATATTCAAAAAAGGCGGGAGTGGTTTTTCTGGGACCTTCTAATATTCTGTGGTTTTATAGGCAGTTAGGCACTTATAGAAATAGTATAGATAGAGTTGTATGACTTGTATGAGATGTACCTATGTAAGTAGTATAGCGTTGATCCCGCGAGTGGCGATGCGGAACGCGTTTGCGGCTGCGGCACACTTCTCCAATCTACTCTTGCGCACATTTAGATGTGGTTGTGGCTATGTGGGCGCTATTAGCTTCAAGTGTTCATACCGTAATCAACATTTCTTGTAGCATGCGACTTACAGAAAAAAAAAGATATTTAAAAAAGTATTTTTTGACTTCCGACGAAAAAGAGGGGTGTTTTTATAAGTTTAAAGTGTGTGTGTGTGTGTCTGTCTGTCTGTCTGTGGCATCGTAGCTCCTAAACGGATGCGCCGATTAGGATCTAGTATTTTTTATTGCAAGTTATAACGTATTTTATACGGGTCTAACCAACACACAAACGAACATAACATAAGGCAATAAATTGTTACAAGACTTTACTTTCCATTCTTTGGCTCAAAGACTAAGCAAAAATTTTATCTGAAGTAACAATAATGGTTTAGATAGTTTCACACGGTTTTAATTAGGCGTTGATCAGATAAGAAATACATTCCGGCAGTTTTATTGGATCCTTCATATAAAGACCTGGAGACAAAAGAACTTTGTCTTGTGGTCTTTCTGTTAAAATCAAAAGGTTTTTATTCGAAGAAAGATTTACACAGAAAAAAGTTAGGGCGATTACGCACCGGCTCCGCTCCGAATCCGAGAATGTCAATACTAAGTGTCTCGGACGGAAAAGAAATTATGGACTTGGAATGGAACTAGTGATGAAAGAGGCTTTTAATAAAGACTCGCCTTATTTTTGACGCCTCACGACTGACTCAGTCTTTTAGTCCCTAACCTTTAGTCATATCATAAGACTAGCCTTTTTAGTCGAGTCTTTTAACTTAAACAGCTTAAAGGACTTAAAAGACTGGCGGGCGACTCATTGCTTGGGGAGTCGAGAGTCGTAAGGCGTGTGTTGATGAAACTAGTAGGTACTTGCTTGTTTTATTTTCATTTAATTTTTTATAATTACAATATTTATTTATAATTACAATTATTTAACATGCTTGACTAAAGCGCCAGTTCTTTTGTAAAGGACTGCAGTCGCTTAAGCTTTTAAGTCGTTTTAGTCTCTAGTCTTATACGTTAACCGACTGAGTGATATTAGTTAATACTAACAGCTACAGTCTTGTTAAAAGAGGCGAGTCTTATTATAAACGACTAAAGGACTCGAGTCTCTTTCATCACTATTTGGAACGGAACTGGACGGCAGGACAGATTAATAAATAGCTACTAACGGCAGGAGTAACCGCTCTTACTCTATGGATTTACAAATCCATGGTCAAGTAACAACCTCCGTAGTTGAGTGGTCAAAAGCTCGTCCGACGCTATGGAGGTTCCGGATTCGAATCCCGATGGGGATCCGTCGAACAAAAATCACTTTTTGAGTCCCCAGTTCAGTTTGGTTAGGACATTGCAGTACTAGTCGTTACGCAGTTGCAGTGTCGTTTTATAGCAGGATATTTTAGTGGAATACCTCTAGAGGAGCGACACTGTTCTTGCACGACTCAAATGACAACCGTAGTCGTGCAGTTGCAGTTTTCTAGTGGAATCGACTTGCCGAAAATAAAGATGATTCCGTGCTACCACTACCACAACTAAAAAAACTAAAGTCTCAAATCATGATGTTCCGCTAAGGCTGCTTAAATTAAACTTAGAAAGCAACAGGGAAGTGACATTCTAACCCTGGAGTGAAGACACGGAATTGTATACACCAGCCGATGGTGCAACCAAACCAGTTATCCTAAGAACTCCGTTCGCAGTAGACACGATTATAAAATGTTAAATCAGAGACAAGAATGTAAATACGAGTAAATAATTTTATTACTCCGTTATAATACTCTTTTTACTATTAAATCGGAGCGCAGAATGAAAAACATTGAGCCGAGCTCTCCACCCCGAATTTCCTTGGCTGATTGTTTTTGGGGAATGCAGTTGTTCCTGGTTATGCAGGTGATCGCTGCCGTTAGTTAATTAATTTCCTTGGCTGATTGTTTTTGGGGAATGCAGTTGTTCCTGGTTATGCAGGTGATCGCTGCCGTTAGTTAATTTTTAGTCGCTTCGTACCTACCACTCCTACAGGAATAGCGTAGGATAACATTTGACTACGTTTAATTTATATAATTAGAATTGTACAGAAGCCAGCACATGCGAATGGACATTCGCACAACGAAATTCACCCCTACCGCTGAATAAAAGGCTCAATAATAAGGGTGAATTCCGTAGTGCGAGTGTCCAACCGCATGTGCTGGCTTCTGCACCTAAACATCTTTCTTTTCAGACAATTAGGTTATTCAGCCTGCAATATCGCAACCTCCGTGGTGACCCTTCAGGTAACAACGCCCGCACCCGCCGGCGGGGGCGCGGCCAGAACCAAAATCAAAATTGAAAATCAGAGACGGAGCCCCTCAGGCGTCGTCTCCTTCACGATATTTTTCAATATCAACGCGCTAGGCCGTGGTCCGAGGCTCCCTCGAGCCGCCCCTAGACGCGTTGGTATATGACTTTTTTTGGGGTAGAGTCTTCCACTCCCCCGCCAGTCCGGTGAAGCTTGATTTGTCGTACCTTTTCGACACAAGCATAGGTCAATTCAAAAAAAAAAAAAAAAACCTCCGTGGTGGTCGTTATAGGAGCCATGTCGGAAGCCTAAGGCGGTTCTATAATTCCGACACCAGGGTTTGTGTGACCCACACGAGAAACAAACATCGCAACCAAACCAGGGAAAGTCTCGCAAAGTGATATTTGTTGGCCCCACCGGGATTCGAACCCGGAACCTCCGTAATGGGCTACTTAGGCGGGACATTAGTGGACTTGACCCTTAAATTGATTTCCAGCATGACTATAAATTTACCAATCAAATATAGGTACTAAGTTCCTATAGAATAAGACAGTTAAATGTGGTTAATTACACTTGAATAAATCCCCTCTCACTCGCTTCGTGCAGTGGAGTTATTTAATAACTGAATAGATTTAAACACGTGTCAAAGTCAAAGTCAAATAGTGTTTATTCAAAGTAAGATTTCACAAATCATTTTTTGACGTCGAGGAGAGTTCACGATTTGGCTGTCTTCTGTGGAGAAGAACTCTCCGGAAGAAACTCCACAGGCGTTGCATCTTTTCAAAATATTTTTACATAGGTAATTATTATTTTATACAATTTGATTAATATAACAAAGACGTGCGCAGCGGTATTACTTCTTGTCACACGCAATCTAACTTATTGCATTAGCATGGTAAAGTATTTCAAACTTCTACTATAGCTAGGCAAGCAACTTGCAAAAGATGTAACATGCAAATAGGTACCTAGCTTAGACTAGCTCAATCAACGACCTCTAAAAGCTTAGTAGCTTAGAGTATAAATAGAAAAAAAATCTGGAAGTCTTAGTAGGCATCTGTTTAGAACTATCGAAGGATTTAAAAACTTTATCAGATTTGAATAGATCTCTTACAGAGATAAGCTCGCTTTTGTACACTAGCTATAAGTATCACATGTATGTTTGTTTTGTGCAATAAAGAATAAAGAATATCAGATAGAATAGAATAGAATATACTTTATTGCACACTAGAAATAATAGAATCAGTAAATTCACAAAAAAGAACAAAAGTGTACATGTAGGCGGCCTTATTGCTGAGTAGCAATTTCTACCAGGCAACCTTAAAAAGAAATAATCGAAATTCACCAATTTTTATTTCTATTACATTTCACGTCTAAAAATCATATAGCGCATTCATATTATATTAGGTACTATGGATAAATAATAAATAATATTTGTTTTATAATATTAGCCGATTTGTCGCAGGTTTGTGGTTGGCCAATCACAGCCATCGATTTAAATAATACAAATGGAGCCTTGTTCTTTGCACAACCGAAAAATCAAATTGCGTTCTGGAACTAAATTTGAATTGAAATAAATCACAAAATAACAATATGATAAGTAAAATAATAAAAAAAAATTAAGCACAAGTGGATATAACGATATTTCGGTATATGGTAATACCATGTTAGTATCATAAAATTTAATGATAACTGATAATAGTAGTATTAAATTGATAGTTACATTACAATTACAGCAATAAAATTATTAAAGCTGATGTATCATCATCCCATCATAATAAAAATAGACATAGGTAATTTTTGATTTAAATGTTGTACCTAATAATAAGCAAATAACTATAATACTTTAATTAATGCAAATAGTAAGTAACACTGTTTGTCTGTCTAATGATTAACACTAGTAATAAAATAGGACCGTATTTTTTTTAAAAGCGAAACCACCCGTAACCAACAAGGAGTCAAGTAACATCATTAACAGCTCATAAATATGTCCCCACCGAGGGGCTCAAACCTACCCTGAAATCAGGGTGAATAGACCTTAGTCGACCACGCTGGCCCAGTGCGGGTTGGTCAACTTCACACACAACCCTTGAATTACATCGCAAGTGTGTGCAGGTTTCCTCACGATGTTTTTCTTCACCGTAAGAGCGTCGAATAAACGTACATATGAATTCGAAAATCGAAAACACATTGGTACGTGCCGATTCGAGGTTCGAACCCGCAAACTTCCGAATGGTTGTCAACGGCCCTAGCCACTTGGAAACCGAAGCTCCCGCAAGCAACATAATAAAATAAAAGGAAATAACTGTCTAAACGGCAAACCTCTACGCCACGATGCTCTATAATTAAAGCCTGACCAAAGAAATAAGAAACCTTGCCATATCGCGGAATTTTTAAGTTTGTCAAAAAACTATGAAAAAAACTATGAAATTGTTGCCATATTCGCAAAAATATACACGTGGCGCCCCAGCGCAGGTTTCTTATTTCTTTGGTCAGGCTATAATAGACATCTTGAACTTGACTTCAACCCTGGTTACACATCAATGAACCTCACCGATTCCGCAAAGTGTATAAAACTGAACACGCTTCAACGCGTTTGTTGACTAACTTCATACAAGTGTAACAATAAGACGCAAAACAGCGAGGTATAATTCCTATTAAAAGCGCCACAGAACTGGCAACTGACAATAATACATTATTATTTTCTACTAATATTATAAACGCGTCAGTTTGTGAGTATGGATGTACGGATGTCTAAATTGTGGAGGCAAAGAGAAGATCTTCCTTGGCGCATGGTGGTGAGCCCGGGGACCGCGGTCCAACTGTACTTCGTTGGAACTTGTATTTGTTCAATGTCTTGCGAAAACTCTGGTAGCGCGTTTCAGGCCTCGGCTTCTAGTGGTCGCTCTTCTAATCTGGGGCGCACGACCACAAAATGTTTGTTACTCTTTGATGTGATGCGAATTCGCAGTTATTGTGTGTCCTTGAACGTGAAAGGGACGTATTATGGTTTTTAAAATTAAGGCAAAACTGGGCCCATTGTAAGTCATCGACCAGCTTAAAAGTTACTAATTTTTTCGTCCTCATAGGCGGACCGACGAGGTGAGGGTCGCGGGAAGAGCGCAGGATCGATCGTTATGGAGACCTGTGAGGAAGGCTTTTGTTCAGCAGTGGAATAAAGGTGGACGTCTATAGGCTGAAATTGATGATGAAGTTCATAGTGTAAGTACCACAGGCGTGTACTAACTTTTTATAAGAGCTGTTGTTGTTGACGCCTAGCAATAACTTAATAGGATTTGTCTTACAGCCCCCGTAACATGCAGTGCTACGACAAAAGTTTGTCGCATATTTAACTGTCAAAAAGTTGCGAGAATCCCGCCATATTGAAATATCTTCCAATAGGATAAGAGAATACGCACGACAAAATTATGTCTGTCACGCGTGGGCCGGGCATGTTAGAGGCGGGCATGTGTTTCATACGGCTTGGACTGAGAATATTACGGTTACTGCTTGCGTCAGCCATTTGCTATCACTGCAAACCTTGGCAAATGCATGCGAATGGTTAGATTAGGCTTTAGACAGACGGACTGCTTTTCAACCGATTGATTGCCTAATTGCAGTTCAGATTTGAAAGTATTACTGCAACAAAACTGCCAACCAATCGTGCAGTCCAATTAAGGTTGATGCGCAGTAGAATTAAGTGCAATAGGACTGAACATACTTAAGAGAATTGGATTATTAATTTAATTATGCAGAACTGCTCTTAGAATACAAATAGGTACTCAATAAAAAGTACCTACCTATGTAAGGACTTTTGTGTAAGTGAAGTCTAACTAAGGCAGTTAATTCAACAGCATACATCAGCCGTTGTTTGGTAGAATCACGATCAGTCCAACTGCGTTTGAACTTCAACTGAGCTGCAGTTTGGCAGTCAAGATGAAGTATGTCTGTCTAAGCCTGTCTAAAAGCCTTTAGCTTTGACAAAACCGGTGTAGCGAGAAATGCAAACAAGAATATAGAATGGTTACATTAGGGGCGTTTGACGAAGTGCTTTATAGTTCAGAGGACTAGTGACCTACTAGAGTTCTTGAAGACTCACGATTTTTGACTGTGGAGGACTTGCTTGCTTGCTTATCGTGTATTTCGATCCTGGGTGTCAGAATTTTTGAGTCGCCTAAGGCACTAGACAGCTGACCTCTTCCTTTTTTTGAAAGTTATTAAAAATAATGTAACGCCAAAATGTCTGGCAAGGTCACTCGGTCACCCTGCCTTCTACCATTAATTACGTGTTTTGCGATAATTTTACATTGATTTATCGTATCGTTTGAAAAAAATGTGCGCATTGTATGCAGGCGTCAATGACCTTTTGGCCGGATTAATATGTAACAAACCATAAGAATGGTCTCGAGCTTAAAATGTTTTACTTTAGGTTTCAATTTTTCCGATCCGAGAGAATAGTGAATAGAGCATAGGTCAACTAAAAAAATAGGTTCTGACCACAAAAACGTCAAACGCACGTTAAACACGTGTCTAAAAAATTTTTTATAAAAAATCTTATAAGATTTTTAGACACGCTTTTAACGGTTTCAACTTTTAACAGATCTTTTTTAAAGCAAAGGCCTTTTTGTCTTAATATTTCAGTGAAAATAAATAAATAATAATAATAGGTACTTATTACGAGTATTATAGCCATAAAATCGGAGTAACCATACTAAGTCGCTGGCATTCGCGCACTGGCGGCGTCTAGACGCGGAAAGATGACAGATAGCCGTAATATCACACTTTTGTATCGTATTCCCCTTCTAGATTAAGATAACTGCATAAGGAAAATATATTTTTATTTGAGCCGAGACTGTTTCGTTGCTCTATTGTTCTTGCAATTGTATAGCTCGTAAAAGTGTTATTTCACTATAGAATAAGACTACAACTTGCCACCGCTCCGTACAAGAGTTTGAGGTTGTTATTTGCTATTTTAGCAATGTCTACAAACATACTTTACTCTTTAGATTCATCTCCTGGCCCCAAACTAGGCAGAGCTTTTATGGATATCAGGCATCTGATATTATTATGCTGTCACATAAATATTCGTAAAAAAGTTATTTAAAAGTAAAAAACACATGACATGACTACACTTTTGCAGATGACTGTATATAGCAGGTGTAGTTAGTGTCATTAACCAATGTCGCGTTGTGCTGTTAGCAGCAACCCTCGCGCGTTCAGAAGTTAGTGAACATTTACTTGCAAAGCGAAATGATTACAGACATTGCAATTGGCGACAATGGCGACGACGCGACGACGTTGCGTGCGTTGATTTGAACAAAATAATTTGGTAGTAATTGTCTTCTAGTGAAATATAGAAATAGTAACTATTGAACAAAGCAAAAGCGTTAGCCGCTATTCGTATTGACTTTTATTATATTAACTACTAGCGACCCGCCCCGGCTCCGCACGGGAAAATGGTTATTGTGGGTTATCCTTCAGTATATTATGCATGTATTATACATATAAACCTTCCTCTTGAATCACTCTATCTATTAAAAAAAACCGCATCAAAATCCGTTGCGTAGTTTTAAAGATTTAAGCGTACAAAGGGACATAGGGACATAGGGACGGAGAAAGCGACTTTATTTTATACTATGTAGTGATGGTATTGTAGGTGTATTGTATACAAAGCATATTTGCAGAATGCAAATATGATACAAATATATTTATTGCCGCTAAAGTTAAAGGAATCCATTTTAAACATAAATACATAAAATTAACTACAGGCGCCCTTATTGTTATGGTAGTTAGTTAGAAGAGAAAAGGGTCGGTGGCATGGTTTAAGAAAACAAGGTCTTCCATTCGGACCACGTGACTGACACAAGCCTACGTCATTTTGCGACGTTGCTACGTGATTTTAGACAAGAATGAACAGCGCAAAATGGCGTAGGCTTGTGTCAGTCACGTGGTCCGAATGGAAGACCTTGTTTTCTTAGACCATGGTCGGTGGTAATATTGTACCTATATAGAAGTATTGTATCGTAGATAGCAAGCAAGTGATAGTATCTAAGCGTGTTTCTAACTCTTCTTTCTATTGGTGCGTCGTACGAGACTACCGATAGCAGATTATGTTTAACCCTGTAATCCTAACCAACAATAACAGCTATCTCCAATCCAAGCAGGCGGATTTACTTGTGTTTTTACAAATGTAAATTATTTTGCTTTTAATACATGTAATGTTGCTTGACACTTCTGTATCAAAGGAGATGTTTTAGTCCAACTGTGGGCAATTAATCCAACTCTCCACATAAAGTGGCAGCTGTCAAGCAAGAAGATAATTGCAATGATTTCCTAGCACTTATGTCTAGTTTTCTAGACATGGTTCAATTAAAACCTAAGCTTGTTCCGGCTTGAAGGAAACTCAAGTGAAAATGTGTGATGGGAGTATAATTATAAGAAAATTAATGGAATAAATAAATAATAAATAAATAAATATGTGGGACATCTCACACACGGTCATCTGATCCCAAACTAGGCAGAGCCTGTACTATGGGTGTCAGACAGCTAAAATACATACATACCTATATAAATATACAACATCCAGACACAAGGCAAACACAAGTGCTCATCACACGAATGTTTTCTAGCGGGTTTTAGAAATGAAAAAGTTTTTTAGTTCTCTAATGTTAATTTTGACTATGGAGGCCGCCGCCGCCGCCGCCGACGCGCGAAGCTGTGGCCAGGCCCTTACTGTTGTTCGTAAATTGTACAGTCAGCATCAAAAGACGTTTTCAAAATCATAGAACAGAATAGTTTTTGTTTTGGCCTACCTATAATCAAAATATAATATTTTGAACTATTTGAGTAGGAACCTATGTGTGCCTTTTATTTTCCTTGTACATCTTCTACTCCCACCGAAATTTATTTCCGTGTTGTTTTTTATATGTAACATATTTTTGTGCAATAAATATATTTGTATTTGTGTGTTATTTAGAATACTTTGATATGGTCATGGATTTATTGGTTTATCACATCTCCACAAACGAACGCCTCTTTTGAGTGGCCAACCTTATGAGCATATAAGTATAAACCGTCTGGTTTTTGGTATTTATTAGATTCGACGTCGAAATATGGTTTTGTATAAAATCTTTAATTGGCTTGAATTAAAAACTTTGAAATTTTGCTTTTGAATTTACAAACCATACAATTATGTCCCATGCAATGTGCGTCGTGCAATAAGCGGTACCTATATACTTCGAATATTTTAAATGCGTTCAAAAATGTAATTTTAAAGTACCTACATAAAATGCACGTCTTGTAAATGTGACTCATGCATGATCTTATACATTTTATTGAGACGATTACAGTTTTTTATTAAAAGTCAACAGGAATACCATTTTGTATTCTTTTTTATGAGATAATTAAGTAAAGACTAGTATTTAGCCCGATTTAGCCATTAGTTTATTTATTAGACTTTTGTAAAATTAAATAGAGATTTTTTTATATACAAGAAGATGAGTACCTACCTATATAAACTTCTCTTGCAAGCAGATTTAGTTTTCTTGTTCGTTACGAAATTGTTTGCATAAAGCTTTCTTCATACAAATGGGTTTACTATAAAAAGACTGCATATTAATGTGCAGTCGCGTGTTCGTCTCTTGTACACACATTGCGTAAATATTGTTTGGTTTTGTGATGTGTACCTATTGCTGAAGGGTCGGAATAGGTTGGTCAATTTTTCTTTTGTACTAAAATAGTGATGTCCTCTTAACCTTTTTTGGGATGATATCCGTTTCGGTATAGCTAAAATTTAAGTAAAAAATGGGCTCAATTTTGCCGTGACCGCTAATATCTCTAAATTTTAGTTGTTAGTCTCTTTCATTCATATGGGAATCGAAAAGGATGAGAGATGATTGAATTTAATTTTGAATGAATGATATTTAAAAAAATCAAAAAAAGCATTACAATCACGTCATGACATGCATAACAAAGGGCCACATTGTGGCCCTTTGTTAATTAATTAAGGAGACTAATTAGTCCTTCAGTGACGCAAAAAACATTTCTTATTTTCATACCTAAACCATAAGTGACGCTACTTTGTAAGAATGATTAGCATTTGAACGTGGTACACACGAAATGACGCTTGTGATTGTGGCCCTTTGTTAATTAATTAAGGAGACTAATTAGTCCTTCAGTGACGCAAAAAACATTTCTTATTTTCATACCTAAACCATAAGTGACGCTACTTTGTAAGAATGATTAGCATTTGAACGTGGTACACACGAAATGACGCTTGTGATTTTGGATGCTGGAAAAATCAAAAACTAGCCAAATAAAGTTCAATTTGACTGTAATGTTGCACAGTGACGCAGCAATAAATAATATCTAGCACTCGAACAACATACGAAACACAAAGGATTTCATGAAATTCTTTTTTAAACATGATCCACACAGAATCCTGTGGATCAGTTTTCATTTGTCAATATTTCGACAAATATACCATTTGGAGACAGATTAACTATACTAGCACCGTCACGTATGATACGTGACGGGACCCAACATCTGAAATCCACTCTCGTAACAACATATAATTAGAAAAAGCAGAAACAAGATTTCGAACCGTCATTTCCTGTGGCCCATGTTTGATACCGTCACATTAGCTGAATTTTGCCTTAATTAGGTTGTAAAGCTATTCATAACAAAGAAAACTTCCGTCACTGAGGTTCTAGAATTATCTGAAACCAATCGGTGCAGTATTTACGATATAATTCGAAATTAAAATTTGTATGAAATCTTTAAGATAGGGTGACAACAATGTACGTAAAATTATGGATAGAAAGGCTTTCTTGAGATAATAACTGTACTCAGTCAGTTAATTAGTTTTACAACTTTGTTTTTTATCAAATTTAGGGAAATACCGATTTATTTGTAGTTTTATAAAACAATTCTAATAGGAATTTTTAAAGGCCGACTAGAAAAATAAAAAAAACTCTGTGGTGGAAATTCCATTAAACTAATTTAGTAATAGAAATGGTTGAGAAATGGTCGCCCGCCCCCATCGCAGGCCTTTTTTTTTCTGGTCAAGGCTTTCATATTTAAAGATTTAAGTTTTACAATGAAAATAATAATAGAGCAGGTTATTATTTATTTTGGCAGCATTACTTTATCTGAAACCAAAACAACAGACTTTTTGTATTTCTATATTTAACGTTTTTATGCCTGTCTATTACTAGTTTTTTAAAATATTTTTATTTTGATCAGTTGATCTAGCCAGAGCCAGAGAGGTGGGAGAAAGTCGCGCTTCAGTTGATCTTTGATCTATGGTTTATTAGCTGAAATTATTATTTATTTTTTGTGAATCATCCTGGCAACATTAACGTACGTAGCCATCAAAAATAATATCTTCATATTCATATCAATTCCAGGTCAGAATAAACAAAAATCTAAAAAGTTATTGTTAGACACTATTTTTACAAAATATTAGTAAAGTTTGGATAATTTTAGTTAAATACATTTATGTAAGAAAAACAAATTAATAGTAGTAATTTACTAAGTAGTTGTAGTAATTTACTTTCTAATAATTTGTTTTGGTCAGTTCTTTTTCAAAGGCGAGTATCAACCAAATATATAAAACAGTAGCAGTCTATGTTTTCGTAAAATTAATCTAGTATCAAATATATAAAACAGTAGCAGTCTGTGTTTTTGTAAAATTAATCTAATTGTTTACTTGCAGGTAGTGAAGTAGGTATATTTTGAGAGAATACGTTGAATACAATAAAATTATTAAGCATTGGATGTTCAGGCAAGAACTCTTTAACTGATTATTCTCTGTGAGTATGTTTAATTCTCTGTACTGTGATTGATAATCATTGTTATACATCACTCAGACCCAACAATGAATAGGTACTTAACTTACCTGGTTTATTATTTTAATATTCGTGGTCTAAGTTAGAGTCTAGGCAATGGAAGCGAGGTTGTCTGTGGATGTGGAAATAAAACAGGGTCTGGCGGTAAAATATACTCAGTATATTTATACTCCAAAGTAAACTCAATAACAATCAATTAAACGTCGATGAAAAGCGATTAAAATATTTAACTTACGCAGCACAAGAGCGGCCATAGGGGCTGACAGTTAAAACAGGAAGTGGCGCCACACAGTGGCCAACATGCAGAACTAATCACATAGTGTTACCATTATAAATAAATATTATAAGGGGTGAACTCACACAAATCGATTTCTTAATACGTGGTACAACTAGCTTTTGTGTTTATACTTCAGTATTTGATTTTAGTCGGCCGCACTATTTTTTTATTTATGAATTTAATTACTTAATTTATGAAATAACATGTCCGCAAAAGGATGACTTCGTTGTCACCCTAGCTCATTTCCATACAAATTTTAACAGTGACGGAAGTTTTCTTTGCTATGAATAGCTTTACAACCTAATTAAGGCAAAATTCAGCTAATGTGACGGTATCAAACATGGGCCACAGGAAATGACGGTTCGAAATCTTGTTTCTGCTTTTTCTAATTATATGTTGTTACGAGAGTGGATTTCAGATGTTGGGTCCCGTCACGTATCATACGTGACGGTGCTAGTATAGTTAATCTGTCTCCAAATGGTATATTTGTCGAAATATTGACAAATGAAAACTGATCCACAGGATTCTGTGTGGATCATGTTTAAAGAAGAATTTCATGAAATCCTTTGTGTTTCGTATGTTGTTCGAGTGCTAGATATTATTTATTGCTGCGTCACTGTGCAACATTACAGTC
The DNA here is from genome assembly GCA_948473455.1 of Teleiodes luculella. NCBI lineage: Eukaryota > Metazoa > Arthropoda > Insecta > Lepidoptera > Gelechiidae > Teleiodes > Teleiodes luculella. The sequence continues at coordinate 12,594,759 of OX419600.1, forward strand.
AAATTGAACTTTATTTGGCTAGTTTTTGATTTTTCCAGCATCCAAAATCACAAGCGTCATTTCGTGTGTACCACGTTCAAATGCTAATCATTCTTACAAAGTAGCGTCACTTATGGTTTAGATATTATGAAAATAAGAAATGTTTTTTGCGTCACTGAAGGACTAATTAGTCTCCTTAATTAATTAACAAAGGGCCACATGACGTGATTGTAATAATAAGCAGCGCAGCTGTCAAATTCAGCTTAATTTAGTCTGGATGTTTTTAAATTCCTGCTAAATTACGCGTAAAATCGATGTTTGATGTCTCTAAATGTAGATTGGCAATCACCTGTCCCTTTTCGTTCTTAAGAAAGTGAAAGGGACATTATGGTTTTTAAATTTAAGTTAGAGCATAAAATGTAGAATCGGGCCCAATATCAATTTAAAGTAGGCTGAAATAAGGTAAAGTGAGATTTTCAATTACGAAATAAAATTAATTTTAAGTTGAGTCGCCATTTAATGTCGAAAGGTTTAACTCGCTAGATAGTGATCTGACTAGGATTTTCATGTTAAGTCGCCTATCAATAGAAAAAGCTTTTAACTAATCAGTAAATAATTTAAAAAAACCTCTCGTGTGTTTATTACTTGGCGAAATGAAACTGTACAACTCTTATTGAAGAAATTGAGTTTTCAGAAATAGAATTTCCTTTTTAGGGTTCCGTAGCCAAATGGCAAAAAACGGAACCCTTATAGATTCGTCATGTCTGTCTGTCTGTCCGTCCGTATGTCACAGCCACTTTATTCCGAAACTATAATACCTATACTGTTGAAACTTGGTAAGTAGATGTATTCTGTGGACCGCAATAAGATTTCCTTACAAAAATAGGAAAAAAAAAAACAATAAATTTAGGGGGTCCCCATATATAGAACTAAAACTAAAAAAAAAAATTTATCAAACCCATACGTGTGGGGTATCTATGGATAGGTCTTCAAAAATGATATTTAGGTTTCTAATAACATTTTTTTTCTAAACTGAATAATTTGCGCGAAAGACGCTTCCAAAGTGGAAAAATGTGTGTCCCCCCCCTCTAACTTCTAAAATAAGAGAATGATAAAACTAAAAAAAATATATGATGTGCATTACCATGAAAACTTCCAACAAAAATTGGTTTGAACGAGATCTAGTAAGTAGTTTTTTTTAATACGTCATAAATCGTAAACCGCAATTTACCTTTCACTATTATTAAAACATCGATCAAAATCACAACGAACTACAAAATCTTTTATATTATGTTACTGGCTGCTATGGAACCCTTCATGGGCGATTCCGACTCGCACTTGGCCGCTTTTTGATACAAACTGACTGGCCAATTGACTTTGTATCTTGGTCCATGATAATACCTATAAGTTACCATGTTTGAGCAAATAAATTATTCTATTCTATTATATTCTACCAAAACTAAAATACCTTGTACAAATATTTCTAGTTTCTACTGCCTATCACGATCTTCGATAGTTACGCTAGTATACTAGTATTATATTATCTGTGGTTACGCCATTTATAATAGCACCAACCGTTAGCCTGAGATATGACATGGTGACATTCCATACAATACCGTGATTGACCCCATCGATGGATCAAAAGATTGCAGACTTAGGGGTCTCCGTGCTTTTATCTACTGGTGTAGTGATGTAACATCAGATGAGATCGTGGGAGCCTTTAAGAAGGGCGAGTGATGTTCACCGTGACCAATGTATGATTCTCTCGTTCTGTCCATAGAGAGCGTTAGTGGCGTAATGGCTAGACTCTTAGACTTACATTAAAGGGCGCGAGTTCAATCCTCGGAGCGTACCAATCTGTTGTAAATTTATAAATCAGTAGCGCACGCATTGCGTGAACCTGCCAGTTCTTTTCAAACAAATATCGCATCGCCTCTTTAAATATTTTAAAAGTTTGTTCTTCATTACTGAGACTAGGGCCAGCCTTGGCTTGAGCAAACGTAACATCATTAAATTTTGACGTCGAAAAGTGATTTGTAAAATCTTACTTCGAGTAAAAAATCTTTTGACTTTATTTGTGTTTATTTTACGCCCTTAGGTTACACTTACGGCGAAGGAAACAGGAAACATAGTGAGGAAACCATCACAATGCATAGGTGAGAATAGATTCAAAGGTTATCTGTGAAGTTGACCAATAGCACTGCGTATCACTACGGTGAGAGCAGCGGAGGATCATGTAGGTATTGTGGCGCTCACTTGAGGAGTCCTATGTCCAGCAGTGGACTGCTACGGGCTGATATGATATGATACACATGGAGGGGTCATGGGATGACCTTTAACGATTATGCGCACTATAGTTAGAACTGAAATAATTGAACACTGCTTATCAAATGTAGAAATGTTAGATTGGCTACAAACATGAGCCACATAAAAAAGTCAATAAAAATTAAAAAAATTAATCAAGTCGACGTATTGCGAGCGCTGTAGTTAGTGTTAATAAACCTGACTTTTTAGTACTTTCAATTGCATAAGAATAGCCTGTTATCACATTAGCTATCGTAGTTATTAATGCTGTCAAAGCAAAATGCTAATGCATTTCTAAGTTTCATTTCTTTTTATTTGAATTGCTAAAACGTTTTCAGCGTCAATGCTGAGGCAGCACCTTTTCATGTTACACTGCATGTTACTTTGCCTTTTACTGTATTTGCCTAACGTCTTTTTGCATTGTATAGCATTAATAAGTAGGTATCTTCAGTTGTATCTTAGTAATGTGCACTGAGATTTGAATAAACTTCTTTCTTTTTTTCTATTACTTATTGAAAACTCTTGTATGTGTTTTGAATTGTTTTCCTGTAGACTGTTTATTTTGGTTTCTATAGGTACAGTATAATTGTGTTGTATTAATTCTGTTACGTTATAATAATAAGAAAATGTAATGATTTTGCGAGAAACTTCCTCGTTTGAAACAAAAACATCAACCTTCAAGAGGCTCTAATGCACGCTCAGTTGTTTGTGGATTAGCGTTTTTGTGGAGGGTTTGATTCGTAATCATCATTTTGTTCACGGTATGTTGCGTCTGATTGTGATCATCTTGCCATGTTATTTGGAAACGTACAGTAGCCAGCACATGCAGCTGGACATGTTGACCTTGAGAGCGCCCGTATTCCGTAGCGGTAGGGGTGAATTTCGTAGTGTGAGTGTTTAATCGCATGTGCTGGCTTCTGTACATTACGTATGTGGTTGTCGCTTGTATGGCAATTTGCAAAACTGCAAACTACGGACGTTTCTGAATATTATTGTTATCTAAGCAGCCTATTGCAGCTTTTCTTTTCATTTTCAAAAGTTTGACTGTTTTTAGTAAACATTCATTGTATTAAAAATAAATCGCTGAACTGACGTCCATCTTATAAGTCTAGGTGTTTTCATGCAAAAAAATCTAAATTTTCATATTTCGCACTTTGGCCAAACGGGTTAGAGATGGCAATGAAAGCTGCTATCCGTTTTAAGGTTATGTATCTTTCTTGGATCGCCCATTGGAAAAGAGTGGTATCGCGACTTTGTTGGAAACCACATGGCGATTCGGAAAAACATATTGCGGAACATAATACGCTTTCCGTAATAATTAGGTAGGTATGTATGTAGGTACATTACGATTTACAATTTCAATTAGGTTAGCATAAAAACATACATTAATATTTGGTACGTCAATTATAACTAAACATATCTGATTATATGGTCAGATTAGATAAACATGCAGACAAAAATATATTTCGAAAAAATTGTTTTTATAGTATACAACTTTGATGCATAAATAACTGTACCATGTACATTTAAGTTTTTTTATGACGCTAGTCGGAGGGTGTTTAGATCTTTGGCCAATCGTGGCTTTATCGAAGCGGATTTTTACTTCGTACTTCCAGTTTTATTTGGTCCTGTCACCTTAATTACTTTTGTTTTGTGTATCAGATGTTCACCTTCAGTTTCTTTTCTTACTCTGGTATTTATTACTATAATCATCTAGCCGAGTTTCACTAGACATTCTAATTCCATTACGAAAATTAAACTAGTCTTCTCTCTATTATTATGTAGGTATTTCGAGTTGAACGCGCACACTTTTGTCATCTTAGTTAAATCCCACAGCGAAATAGCTGATTTTAATTTCTCGAGAATCTTGTGGGAGGTTCGAGTTCTTTTGTTTTTACTTTTAATGCTTATCTAAGGGAATTTAATAATTGGGCAAGTGACGACACTCATTCATGAAAGAACATTGATTTTAGAGAAAATTTTGTGTTTTTAAAATTGACTCCGCGTTGTTCCCTCCACACAAACTACTCAGTAAATGAAATCGCGTCGCGTATCTAGGGAACGTTAATTAATCCGATTAGTCGATACCATAACGTCCTGATTTTATTAGCCGAATTTGTATTTCGGTCGGCTATTTGGAAACAGCCGTCGGATGATGATGGTCCCACATTATGGATATGTGGAACGAGCCCATCGGCACTGTTCTATCACAAACCGTTAACGAGATGTATCTCGCCCGTACCGACTCTCTCGAGCTTTCAATCGAGACGATGCGCTAGGCTAGTGGGCAGGTATTACAAGCGAGTGGAATGGGATTCTTGTATCGTATTCGTACCAGCAGGTAGACGGCTATTGAATGGCAGCAGTCAGGTAGCAGCAGGGCGCAAAACTGTGCGCAGGCGGCTCATGCTCGGGCGGTCGACGACCCGCGCCCAGTTAACTGTTCACTAGCACCAAACACTGCACTCGAGACACGCGACCGTTCGGCGGGAGAGCGCGGGAGGAACTGACTTGGTGCCGCCGCGGGCCCGCCGCGTGCGCGCGCGGCCTTGACCGCCCCCCGCGCGCCTGCCCCACCCCCTGCTCTCCCTGGGCGACGTCGCTGGCGCATCCGCGCGCAAAGGCTTGCAGTTCACGGTTCCAGCAAGCTTCTTTTTTGTTACGCCGACTGCAGTTTTTAAACGTAATTATTTCGCTCAATTCTGCCAAATTACAATCTAACTTTTTAAGTTCTTCGTCTTTTTAGTTCATAACTATGATAATCAAAAAGGATGAGTAATTTAATTAATGAATCTCCTTTTTAATTAATGATATTTCAAATAGAAATGCAGCTTTTAAATGAGGATTAATTTTAAAGTGGGATGTTTTCGCAAGCCTGGTTGCCTGGAAGAAATCGCTAAGAGCGATAAGGCCGCCGCCGCTTGCCTTCTCTTTGTGCAACTGTACTTGTTTTTAACGAAAAAGAGGGGTGTTATAAGTTTGACGTGTGTGTCTGTCTGTCTGTCTGTCTGTGGCATCGTAGCTCCTAAACGGATGCGCCGATTTTGATCTAGTTTTTTTTGTTTGAAAGGTGACACAATCGAGAGTGTTCTTAGCTATGATCCAAGAAAATATCTTCAGCCATTTGAAGATTATCAGCTCTTTTCTAGTTGTTGAAAGGATCAAGTAACCGTTTTGTGTCGGGGGTTATTAAATTTTTTAATTTAGTGTTGTGCAATAAAGTATATTTCGATTTTTATTTGATGCCTGCTAAACAAGTGCAACTACGCGTAAAATCGATGTTTGACGTCTCTAAATTCAATTTGACAATCACCTGTCTCTTTTCATTCTTAAGAGCGTAAAAAGGAGATATTAACGTTTGTAATTGTAATTTAGAGAGAAATACGTAGAATCGAGCCCATTGTATGTGATTGTATGGTCGGTGGTTTATATATCTACTACACTTCTCCTACATTTTAAATATTTTTATCTATCATGTCATTGTTCTACGAATTAAAAAAAATATTAATCGCATTATATTATTATACTGCAAGCTTTATAAATTAATGACCACATTCCTATTAAGTGAAACGTATGCTCGTACTAGTTTCTAAAATGGTTAAGTAACATAATTTTACAAAATAATGTATGTGATTATTTATTACCGACTTCAATTTTGATGCTGACCGTATCTAGAATTAGAATGTTGGGTGATGTGCCGAGTCAGCCGTTTTTGGTGTTCGAGTATTTTTGTACCTACTCATTAAAAAAATATTCGAATCAATACTCGAGTCAGAAGACTCAAATAAGTACTCGAGTACATACATCAAGTACTTTATTGGTCTCGATTAGGTAGGTACATATTTAAAACGTAGTTCCTAAACAAAGATAAGATAGGTAACCAAATAAATGAGCAAAATTTACCACTGTAAACATAGGTACTTTTCTTTACTGTATGAGTTAAAATGATAAGCTTGTTGTTTGTTAATACGAAATTTCACATTTGAATACCTAGGTACTATGAAAATGAAAATGAATGAAAATGAAATTATTTTGAATACCACTTGAGTACGTGAGTACACTACATCATAAAAGCGTGCCAAATAAGAATAGGATTCCATTTGCAGCTAACGTCACGAGACAAATGTCACCAAATGTCAAATTAGTATAGTCTGCACAAAAAATTACCACAAATAATTTTAATATTAATAATTAATTTCAATAAATTAAATCTTAAAGATAACGCAACAATAAGCAAAATAGTAACATTATTACTACTGGTCACACCAATAGACGCGTCTGTGTTGCTAGATTATGTGAATTTTCGTGATTTTTATGCATACCAGTAGGCCTACTATGCTATATAAGTAGCGACATGCTCGAGAAGCTGTCAAACGCGACATATTGACTCTAATGTCACTATGTTGCATTTGACAGCTTCTCGAGCCTGTCGCTACTTACATAGTTAGTAGGCCTACTGCATATCTAAATTATTAATTGCTTGATAAAAATATAATCTTATTAGAAAAACATCCTTTTCAACAAATACGTCATTAAAAGTGATTTTGATTAATCAATTTAATTTATTAAAAGTGATTTAATTCTTTATCAGCTTTTTTTGCACATCTTACACATCACAAATGACGTTCGCGCGAATTACGGAGCAAGATGGCATCTTACAGTCCTATTCTTATTTGGCGCGCATAATTTACCATATGATTGCAAATAAATAAATTAAATTGAAAAAAAAAAGTTTTATCTAGTTCCGTTTTTAGACAAAAAATTCTGTTTCTCTGAAATTTCAACTCCGATAATTGATAAAACAAAACAAGTAATAATTGTGACATTGTATACTTTTTGACATTATTATGTATTTACTTTAATTAATTTGACCGTCTGACTTAATATTTATTTGTAATTGAATTGTTATTTTTATTTATTTTAATCATTAATTAATTATTTTTGTGCTGATAAGATATGGAATTTATTTTCTGAAATAAAGTTTATTATTATTATTATTAATAATAATGCAAAAGAAATGTAATTTTATCTTCTTAATCTATAACTCAATAATATTACAAAGAGGAAAGGTTTGTTTGTTCGTTTGATTGTTTTTTTTGTTTGCCTTGAATAGGCAATAGATTCCAAAAATTCTTCCAGTGTTGGAAAGCTACACTACTATCCTCGGGAGTCGGGAACATTACTAAAACTCCAATATTGTATGTAACCCACCAAGGTGTAAAAAATTATGTAAAATAATATTCCTAATAATTTTATTGAATAGGCTCCGAAACTACTCATCCGATTTTGATGAAATTTAGTACCTTTAACCGCGGGAAAATTCCTAATTCCCACGGGATAAACTGCCGCGGCAGAAAGCTAGCTAGCTACATAATAAATAAAATTAAAACGTAATAAAAATAAGTATATTCCAACATATCCTATCTACGCAGGAATACATGTCAGATAGCAGATAACGGCGACTAAATTAAATGACCTTGATTCATATAATCACAAAAAATCGTCCTGTTACTTTACGATAACTAATCAACTTAATAAATCTGATATATCAAATGCATCGATAATGTAGTACTTAGGTTCCGATAAAAAAGTAGTATGGAATTCCCCTTTAGGCGAGGTAGGTCAATTTCTATGGATGTCATTATATTTTTGTTATTGAATTAAAAAGGTTTTAAAGCAAAAACTGAAAATATGAAAATATAAATAAAAGGGACATTCAGAGCCATCTTCAATTAATTATTTTTTACACGGTTTTAGTTTTAGCTCTCTACAAGCTTATTAAAACTCCATAAAATGAAACAATTTTATTTGAACGTGTTTCATTTCGTCCTATTCAATGCCTGTCCGTTCTGTACCGTTCCATTCCGTCCCTTTTTTTTGAATTGACCTTTGCTTGAGTCGAAAAAGTACGACGGATCAAGCTTCACCGGACTTGCGGAGGAGCGGAAGACTACCCCAAAGTAGTCATGTACCAACGCGTCTAGGGGCGGCTCGAGGGAGCCTGGAAATCGGCCTAGCGCGTTGATACTGAAAAACATCGTGAAGGAGACGACGCCTGAGGGGCTCCGTCTCTGATTATCAATTTTGGTTTTGGCCGCGCCCCCGCCGGCGGGTACGGGCGTTGTTACCTGAAGGGTATTCGCTACCAGAAGGGCATTCTGTTAGGTGTAATCTAAATTCTTTTGCTGCTTTAACTGCATCAGTGAATTCGTCGTCAGGTTCGGAAAGAATCCATTCTGTTCCGTACTTCTCCATTCTGGCAAGTCCCGTCCCGTTTCGTCCTATCCCATCCCATTTCATCTCCTGTCATCTGATTTTATTTTTAAACTAGCTTCCCGCCGCGGCTCCGCCCGCGTTAATAGATTTCTCCGCGGTAAAAGCTAACCTATATTCTTCCACAAGGTCTATTTTATCTTTGTGCCAACTCCGCCGGCTTAAGCATTTTTTCCCGTGGGAATGAAAAATCTTTGTGCCGTTTTACCAAAATCGGTTCAGTAGTTTTGGAGCTGATTCAATTATTAGGAATATTTTAGGTTTTTTTTACACCTTGGGTTACATTATTGAAGTTTTAGTAAGGATCCCTAATTTTTTTGAGAATAAAATATACTCTATGTTACTCAGGGTGAATGTAGCTTTCTAATGGTGAAATAATTTTTGGAATCGGCACAGTCGTTTTTGAGTTTATTCATTACAAACATACACACACACACACACAAAAATACAAATCTTTCCTCTTTATAATATTAGTATAGAAGATATAGATTATAGCCTGCTCACAATATCTAACGTGGATCGGTAGAGAAATGCTATCTGTAGAGGAGAACAATAGATGGACCGATGGAAAAATGAACAGAATGACATGAAAGCATTTATGCTCAAGCTAAAAATGACGTTTCGCTCGCGCTTGCCCAGTCAATGTTACTTGCAGTATTTGTTTTCCAGTAACTTGGTAAGTTTTTGTCATGTCAAAGTAGTCACCAACCAACCGGTTTGACCTTAGCCAGTCCACAGCTGCTTACCGGCGCTCACGCATAGGTACATAAATAACGTTTCTCTTAAACACATAATTATTTGTATTTAAGTACTTGTCGCCCTAAAAGTACACGAACTTGAGATAGGATGTGATGTGGGTGATGATGTAGGAAGGAAAACATGTACCAAATTCTTGAAAAATAAAATATGCACGCACATTACTTAAATATCTATACCTACTATTAAAAAAACTGAAGAATCGGCGTGTCTGTACATTGATTTGTTTTTCAAAAAACTGATTGTAGGTGATAAAGGGAGTGCAGCTAAACACAAAAATACAAGTTATTAAAAAAAGATCCGTCTGTCTGTCTGTTTGTACACACTAATCTCTGGAACTATACTGGACATATACCTGCTAACGCGGGCGGAGTCGCGGGGTGGAAAGCTAGTTGACAAATATTAGGTCCTTACCTATGAAATTGCCGTTCAGTATCAAAAAAGTGAAACAAGTTTTTTTTAATGAAATTATTATTTAATCAATCGAAGTATGCGCCGTTGTTATCGATACACTTCCGCCATTTTATAGGCAGATCATTGATACCTTTGGAAAAAAAATCTGGGAGCGAGAGGTTGTTTGAAGGCGGTTTTGACTGCCTCATCAGATTTGAAATTTTTTCCTTGTAAAAAGTTATCCAAATTTTGAAAAAAGTGGTAATCGGTTGGGGCTAGATCTGCGTCACCCACCATACTCTCCAGATTTTGCCCCAACCGATTACCACTTTTTTCAAAATTTGGATAACTTTTTACAAGGAAAAAATTTCAAATCTGATGAGGCAGTCAAAACCGCCTTCAAACAGTTCATAGACTCTCGCTCCCAGGATTTTTTTTCCAAAGGTATCAATGATCTGCCTATAAAATGGCGGAAGTGTATCGATAACAACGGCGCATACTTCGATTGATTAAATAATAATTTCATTAAAAAAAACTTGTTTCACTTTTTTGATACTGAACGGCAATTTCATAGGTAAGGACCTAATATTTTTGTAATAAACTCGACCGCATTACACTTTTACCATATCTTTCTTATATTTTGCTGTTGAAATGCAACAAAGACTGAGGTAAGTCCACAAGACTCAGTGACTCAACTCAAGACTGTAGGTCTATAGGTTTGAAAGTAAATTAAAATTAAGACCGACGTGAGAAAAACGCGCGAGATAAAGATATACATGTATGACGATTCTAATAGAAAAAAGATCGACTTATTTTTCAAAAATAATAAATTTATTTAATACCTACCCTCTTTATTTCTTATCTTTCGTATAAGCTTGTTTTGTCACAGCTTCTGTGGCCTAGTGGTCAAATATTCGCCTCACGTTACAGAGGTTCCGAGTTCGAATCCCGGTCGAACAAAGGCACGTAAAGCCGTTGGTCCCGGTTTCTACCTACGGATGTAGTCGTTAATGAGCCGTGTCAGAAGCCATAGGCGGCTCAATAATTCTGACACCAGGGTTTGTGAGGTAGGCTAACCTCGAAACCCACACATCACTATCACTACATAGTATAAAATAAAGTCGCTTTCTCCGTCCCTATGTCCCTATGTCCCTATGTCCCTATGTCCCTATGTCCCTTTGTACGCTTAAATCTTTAAAACTACGCAACGGATTTTGATGCGGTTTTTTTTAATAGATAGAGTGATTCAAGAGGAAGGTTTATATGTATAATACATGCATAATATACTGAAGGATAACCCACAATAACCATTTTCCCGTGCGGAGCCGGGGCGGGTCGCTAGTATTATATAAGTTAGAGCTGGGCATATTAATATAGATTATAGCTACGTGTGTATTGGGCTTAAGTAAGTAAGCTTGTTTTTGAAATATTTTTTTACTTCTTTTCCGACTGGTGTCACTCCAAAATGGAATCCTTTAAAACCCCACCAGTAGGCCTACTATGTAAGTAGTGACAGGCTCAAGAAGCTGTCAAACGCGACATAGTGACATTAGAGTAATAGTAGTTCTGTCAATATGTCGCGTTTGACAGCTTCTCGAGCCTGTCGCTACTTACATACCTAAGGCCTACTGTGCAAGGATTTTTATTATTCTGCCTGTTGCCAACTTGACAAAACTACATCGTAGTAGATATAAAGTGATCGTACGCAATAGAATGATTGTTCACTCATTACATGATAAATTCAGTTTGGAGCGGAAATATGGAGGTCGCGCTACAGTGAGTAAATACAGTAGGCAGCACGTGCAGCTGGACACCCGCATTACTGAACGAGCGAACGAACTGTACTTTGTCTTTATGAGAATCTGTCCTTTTGAGAATCCGTCCTTTTGCGAACAAAGGGAAATTCTCCCCTACTGGTACGTAATTAAGACGCTTTCAAGCTTGAGTTAATGGATCTAATAAACTTTCCCATATAAACTTTTCCTGGAAAATTACATTTTCATCAAATAAAATAATTATTTTCCATAGACTAATTTGTTTTTCGTATGCAAGAAAAGTTTCATCATTAATAGCTCATAATATATGTCCCCACCGAGGGGCTCGAGCTTTTCCTGAATCAGGGTGAACAGGCCTTAGTCGACCACACTGACTCATTGCGGGTTGGTCAACTTCACACACAACCTTTGAATTTATTCTCGGTGTACGGTTGTCGGCGAGCGCGCAATGGGGCAATATAAAACATATTATGTATGTACATGTATCTATAGTCTCCTTGAATATATGTACTATATGACGTAATCGAAACGTCATCCAGGGAAGTAGCCGCTCGCCGAAAAACAAAAAGGAATAACAAATTTCCTACCTTGACCGCCGGACTTCCCTTTCGCTTCGCTGATAGAACTCTAGCTCCGACCGCGCTGCAACCGTCGGTCTCCGCTGATGTCGTGGTAACCAGACGAGACGCAGGACACAAGACCAAGGAATCACTGCACAACCTGTGGGATTATGATAAGCTGATTTCCATGCATACTCACAAGTGATAGCTAGAGAATAAATAGACGTACATATAGATATCATAAAGGTTGCAAAGTCATGGTCAGTCACACACTCAACAGTGTGTCAATAGTCAACAGTATTGTCAAGTAGTCGTCGCGACAGTATTAGTAGTTGTCATACATGGCTTACCAACTGACTTATCGTTCCCCCATCCCAGACCAGTGCCACTAGGGAGACAAGGTCAACTGTAAGGCCAGATAAATGATGATAGCAATTTCGATACAAGTTCCTGATAAATGATGATAGTAATTTTGAGTAGGAATGCCCTTCAGAAAGTCCAGATAAATGGTGTCTTCTCACTAGTAATTTCGTAGAACATCACATTCCTCTATTGCGCCCCGCTAACGTCCGAAGACGCTAGACCGTCAGGCGTAGCCGGCGCCAGCACCTATGTCCCAGACCTCAGTCGGGAGACTTGCACACTTGGACTCCCCCACAAGTGGCCTCCAGGTGGCGCGACCACCGATACAACACAACAACAGAGCTCTCAACATCACATTTCACAGTATAATACATCTTTCATACACGATACCAATTGGGAGGCCACATATCATAAGTTTAACAGTTCAGATAGCAAGTCAGTCCAAGTAATCAGTCTGTGGGGAAGGGAAGTCATACATAGTCAGGTCAAACACGTGGCACAGTTATATATGACAAATATATATACATGGATATCTCTAAGAGCTCGAAACACATCAAACTACTTAGCTTTATATTCCCAGAGTTCCACCGCTGCTCCAGTCTGCCGCCACGCGACATAGATTCCTCTTACACTTCTTCCTTCGCCGGCCACTGACACAAGACTGAACGACAGCTAACCACATTTGACCTGACACGACCTTTTTGGCGGGAAACAAACAACCCCTACCACTCAAAGACATCAACCAATCAGAAGCGAATCACAATTCCAATATGGCTTCTGCTGTAGCCAATCATCATCGACCCAACCAGTATGGCCGCTCTGTTAGTAAACAAAAACTACCCAACCTTAAAATAATCCTTGTGTTGCCAATATCAAAAACATTATTGCAGTTGGCCAACGGATTGGTCCAACATGGACAAATTCTGCCAATTTCGCGTTCGTCGCGACACACCCGGCCGACAAGAAGTGAGCCACTAGGCTCTTGCTTCATTCACGTATCTCGGCCACTGCTTTAACTGTCGCTATCCAATTTAACAATATTTCACTTACACTAAGTGACATCATCATCAACACACTTTGGCAAATATTCTTAACTTCAATTTTTTTTCTATAACACTTCTTACAATCTCATGCATGTCACACTCAATTACTTTCCCATGGAAAGTCTCCAATCTCCATTTCGGCCTCCTGCCAATTAATTGCATTTCCATCTTTCAATTAAAAATCACATACAGAGAGGCGACATCTTTCATCCTTAAATTCTGTACCAAAGAACTCAAATAAATTCAAATCACGATACCAAATTCTCCGGTTCTGTCTTCACCTGATAGGGCTTCGCAACTATCTGATGAAGTCTCATATCTGTGGCATCTTCTAAAATCATCAGTTGTTTGATTTGCGACTGTGCAAATAAAAGTGTTTTCCTTTCTTTCTCTCCATTTGAACATTATCTCATTCAATCCCTGTTGGCATAGTGGTCCTTGTTGGCATTTCCCTAGTGGCTGGCTCAATATATCTCGTAGAGCAAGTTCTGTAATGTCTTGAGATAATCAACTCAATGTTTTCAATAGTACTATTCAACATTCTCACATTGATATGTAAGCTTTACCATTCAGACTTCATTAACGTAAGATTTGCTAGAAGGTTATCTCAGTAGACTACGTCCGACCAAATCCGATATCACTTGGCTCATCATTGGAATCCATATCTTTCTTTTTCCGTAAACTTATAACTCGATTCTTATAACAGTCAAAAAGTTATAACCGTTCGAAAAATTTCCGTCTACGTAATAATAACTAACTCAACAATGCAATTCGCTTTATCTTCTCTACGTTATTTTACTCATGTGTTACCCAGACTCCATCATGAGACTTTCTTCCGACCTTGTTAGGAAGAACCTCCCGCGACAGGAAAAGTTGTTGTTCCAGGTACCAAAGACCAACAACTCTCGTCTGACATCGAGAAATTACAAACATTTTACGCCGTTTAAATTAGGTTGTATTCTTACTCCTGTTACGTACCTAATCTTTAACATAAAGCATCGTAATCTGTGTCTGTATAATATCCGTTTTCATTACCTTTATGACTTTATACCGACCTATGTCGCGAGTAAGCTATTGTCATGATGAATTTTACAATAATACAGCTTATTTCAGTTTAGTTTACTTTAAAGAATTTATCGAACCAGCAGCGCTTTTCAGAACAACAATAACAGTCTCAATCTTTCTAACTACGCGTAACGCCACACAGCTAACCATTTAACCAACGCAGCTTAATATTTTGCGAACTAAACCTCGCATCTTATCGAATAGACTCGCGTCAGACCAGCCCTTTTCACCGTAACTTCACTACCGAGTTACATCCCCTTACTCAGATACAACGATAACCGTAATTGCTATAGGTCTATTATCGGATCATTATATCGCAACTAAACATTTACATGAACACTCTTCATTCCTCGCTATTCTCGGCGTTTCAATATTGCTTTCAATTGAACAACTGTAACATCTTTAACTCCAACATACCACAACGACTAATAACTGTTGTTCACAATCTACCCATCTTCAATATACAAGCATACTGCACTGAGACACATCCTCCTGTGTCTGACCAGGAACAACTGAAAGGCAATACGCCTCCACTTGTTTAACCAGGAGCAACTGAAAAGCAATACGACTCCATTTGTCTAACCAGTAACAACTGAAAGGCAACACGACTCCACGTGCCCAACCTGTAACTGAAAGGCAATACGACTCCACTCTTCGACTTCAGAAAAGCTCGAACACTGAAACAATTGACACAACTTCGACCACAAGACAGCATTAAAAGAAATCCAGTACCGAAAATATCCTTTTACATGACGAATGTTTGAGCTTATCCTTCTAACCGTCTCAAATTAAGCACGTATTACAGGTATTTTCATGTCCTAACTCCGTGTGTATTTTAACTCCGCCTTCAATTCCGTTTCCATCGCATCGCATAGTTCTCGTTAAGATTAAATCGCCTTCTTTACAATTCTTTTCCGTACCTTTCGACAAACGCATAGCTCCTTGTGCATCACGCTCAACTTTCTAAATTCGATATGTCAACTTCAACTTCAGTTTCTGTCCAAAATTTACAACTTCATTTCTTGTCTCTCAATGACTCAAATCTAAATTCGTGTATTCATAATTACGCCATCCTTATCAATCACACAATACAATACAATACAAATATTATTCCCTTTTATGATACTATCAATTATTAATTAATTTTATGTTCAAAGTTGTTTAACTCCAATAATACTCGGTCTTTTAGTTTCTTCTGCAATAATAAACAACCAAATCAAAACTGTCAGAAAACCTTTCTTTATACGGTATATTATATCAATCGCCAAACGGATAGTTCTATACTACTGTCACTATCAGCATTACGCTGAGGCAGCGCTCTTTCACTGCTTTGATATAAACTATTGTTGTGATACCCACTTTGATTTTTCGTAAATGCTATCGTCATTGTAGTGAATAAAGACATATCTATCTATCTACTACGAGATTGTAAGTAGGAATATTTTACCATCTATTACTACAGCATAAACCTTTCATACGACTGAACAACAATTATTTTCACAATTATATCCACAATTCTTAGGAATAAAATGTTTGAACCCGACATTTCTATTGTTCATTAAACAAATCGTATCGTATAGTAAAAGTTATTAATTTCCCGTTGAACTAACCTTTCTTCAATATCTATGTTCGATTCACTTGAAACTCTGTTCATGATAATCAGTGATACTGCACAATAATTTATCTTGTTAGATGAACAACATTACCGACCTTATTTCAATCTATATTTTAGCGATTAACCATTTACCAATTCATCAGTGATACTGCACAATAATTTATCTTGTTAGATGGACAACATTACCGACCTTATTTCAATCTATATTTTAGCGATTAACCATTTACCAATTCATTGTGTTTTAAACAAATAAAATCTTCGCGTAATAGTACTTATCTGTGATAAGTCAAGTTACAAAAATTATTAGCAAATACCGACTACATTGTACCCAACCAAACAACAATTGACTAAAATTGTACTCGTCAAATATTCGATGAAGAACACCGTTCAAAATTAAATACTATACTTTCAATGATCGGGAATATAGTCGCATCGCACAATAACATCGAATCATCGCGATTTCAAACTTCATGAAATAACTACATCACTACTTCTAAACGTCTACGATTTCAAACATCATTAACGAACTTCACAAAGGCAGCGTTAACTTTATTTAATCATTAAATTATTTAACCCTTGGAAAAACTTAGTTTAACTCGACAACTCGGATCACTAAACTAAAATGAAATTCAAGTTTTTTACTATAAGCTGTGTCTATACTTATATTACCAATAAAGATATCTGAACTACTACGTCAATAATAATGTTTGATCAAAATAAAATATGCAAACTTTATTCCATCTATCGTATCCAAATTAATTTCTAAAACCCCTTGAAAAATTATTCGTCTCATTAACTACCAACCATGTAAACATTATTCAGTATCTCGGTTAGCTAAAGTAACTATAATAATGTTCCATTTTAAATTGCCTTCATAGATTGAAGGTAGGTATTAACTTTACAAAATTGTATTCACTTTCTCGCGGTTCTAACAAAATTAAACATATTTATCTCATCCGTGGGCTTCTTAACAACAATAACTCAGAATAAAAATTAAGAATATATTAAGTTCTTTAAGGAATGGAATACTACTAATTTATCTCGCTTATCTGTCACTATTTGATACCACAAACTAAAACGATCACGACTGTATCCCTTAAAGAGTTCGAATAATAAAAGTACTCCCATTTAACGTATTAACATATTTAAGCAGAACTAACATAAAAATTTGCACAGCCATTAGGTACATAAAACACAACTTGAATTCACAACTTTACATGACCTACAACTGGCGCATCTCTACGTAAATAAAGGACTACCTACCTTTATGTAATTCGAACATTTCAATTACTCTATCCGCGTTCGGAATGAAAAACTATTCGTGAACCCATCTAAATATTCGATTCAAGTGCTCCGCCTGCACTTAGATAACCCGGCTATGACTAACCATAGCATATAGTAGGTTTCTTTTAACAAATACACAATACGTTAACCTACTAGGTCTTTCGAGACTTCCTTTCTAACAAATCATATTCATTTCCGTGAAGCTATCCAAATTGGAATATTATCGTATTGCTTGCTATAAAGACCGTGTCTACCGTTAACTTTCAAAATTACAATTCCCTAAAAATCCATTGTTTTCATCTAAAGCGCTCTCACTCTATTCAGTTCAGTAGTCAATTCATTGTCAATTCAGCCTTAGGACTTCGTAACGTTCACACAACATACTTTTAACTAACAACAATACGTTACTATTAGTATCTAGTTTTATACAAATTTCTTCGCGAATTTATAACAATAATATTCCAATTAATTTCACTAATGTTAAACTTTAATAGCCGCAACCTTCTCGAAAGCACTCTAACTTCCTTATCGATATTACTCGCTTTATTACTCTGAACTGAACGTCATTAATGAAGAGTAAATTATTAAAAGAGGCAAAGTTTAGTTTACAATATTCAAATTCTCAATTAATCCCTCAATTCATTTTGAATCGTAGATAACAACAAATCAATTCGTATTTATATAACTCGAACTCATTATAATATAACATTACATATTTATGTGTAGGTACCTATGTAAGTTCGAGTAGGCAGATGTCGTTTGTCGAGGCCGTAATATCTTGTGGGGGGAGGAGAGGAACTTGTAATTCTGATTCTGATAAATTATTCAAGATCATCACACAAAGATCACGATATTATTCCTATCTAAATACTAATATCGAGTTTATACTAAACATGGAAAGCTATTAATTAATTACGCTATTAAAAGAAAGCAAATAGAAACTATCTATTTATTTACTACTTATCGCGTTTCAGTTTCCAGTTTGATAATCTATTTTACAAGTAGAACCTGAAATTGATTAACTTTTACTACTACATTATCCAAATACTCATTACTTTCGAACACAGTCAAAACTATTTATGCAAATGTATCAATACAAATAAAAATAACTATTACTTTTCTGTTCCAGATTCAACTACAATTCAATTCCGTATTTGTATGAACCGAAACAATACTAAAAAATTATACTTCAGTGAAACTATACACGTAGCTAAACCACGCTAAACTTAGAAAAATATCGGTCACTTCTGTAAACGTTACGTTAACTAAACGAATTACAAATATTTATAAATAAAGTTATGTCCACAAATTTATACACTCGATCCTTCAAGAATAGAATAGGTTCTTAAGTTGTGACTAGTGTATCTTACCATATTTTGGATCGACATACCTACCAACGATATACACAATATTGAACATAATAATACTATTTATATTCAATATAGTGAGCCAGACTTGACGATAGAAAGGCTTAGTAAAATTGCAAAACCCCGAGAAATAAGAATCAAGAAAAATTACTTCTTTAATCCTTTCGTAAATCTGAATTTATCTCAAAATCTATAAGTACCTACTATTATTTACTACATATTAGCAAAATTCGAAAACGACAGTCAGACTGGCTATCTTCTTGTTACACTAGTAGTCGCGAACTCTTCATATCATTATTCTAACCAAAGCAATCTAAGTAAGTATCTATTTACATCCATTCAACGAATAGAAGACTCGAACTTTATACTAAGCAACTGACCAGAAATTAAAACACCTCAGCTACAATAATACATCCATGATAGAGAGAAATCATATTTCTTCAAATTTTAATAATGCATCTTAAAATTCACTGGTTAACGTAAGTAACTGAATTCATTCAATGTCATTAGCGAGTACGCATACTACCGGTACTAGTCTAAAACTCCTGTTTGTGAAAAACTTCTAATCGCAGCTAAATAATTTAACTATCCCGATAAATCGAGCAACCGTTCTCAAAAAATACGCATCAGCTATTTTTACTATCGTAGGCATATCGTAGGCACTTCATCAACGCCTTATTTATTAGGTACATCAACAGTCTAGAATTAAATGGCAAAAATAACAACGATCTACTTATCACACCGCTGAACATAACGAAAAACATAGTATCAGAAGTATCCGAAAACTAAACCGAATACTGTTTCATAGAAATCTATCACATCGTAAAATACAATTATTCAATAAGTAATGCGTTTATAGTTGCCTATCACATCACACGTATGGTTCGCGGCGGATAAAGTTAATAAAGAATTTTAAACGAGCAAATGAAATAAAAACACCACGATAATTCAGATTAAGAAGTTCAATATATAACGTCATAAACAGACCTAGACATCTCTTATTAATACTGTATTACATTTATTAGAATGAAGTTACAATTACTACCATTCCTAGGATTTACTGTACTTACACTACCTTGAAAAAGTGTATAGGAAATTCAGCAAAATCAATAAGTTAAACAACGTAAACAAATGATTTACGCGGCAACCTAGAGTAAAGGCTAAATCCACTATGTAACTCCCCTCTTCTATACTCAAAACTAACACTCAAACTCAAATCTTTAAAATCTTTACTTTAGTTCACGATACTAAAAAAATATTATATATCTAATCTCGAAATAATTTAACTTTAAGTAGGTAGGTACAAAAATGTTTCGTTAAAAATATGTAATCTCTGTCACAATTTGTTTTTAACTACCTATTACTATTTTCCGCTTACAAATCTTCTATGTAATTATTCCACCACTCATATTAAGAAAATATAACAAACAACAAGTCCTACAATTTTTCTTCATAATGAGTCCCGCACTAATGGATAAGAAAAATAATAACGTCACAATATAATAACGGTGTTAACTAGTAACATTACTTCCGTTGCGAAAACATACTATTTAGAAAATTCAAGTACCTACGTCCTAAACGCAGCACCACTACTTACTACTTCATATCAATGACCGAGTAAATAAATCTTCACACGCTAATAGAATTTACCTATTTCTAAAGAAGTGAGCACAAGCACTTTCCTACCACTATAATCGCTTGGTACCTGTCACACCACTTGACAAGAATAAGTCACCATTAAAAAAGAAATAACTGTCACTAACTCCATCAAATTAAATTTACTGCCAAATTGATTATTTCAGTCTAGGTTTTAACAATTATAACATTACACTCCGTACTAAAATTCCTTTACCAATTGCTAGATTTTGAATTTAAAAATAAATTCTCACGCCTTACAGACTTTAACGGATAATAAAAAACAAACCACACTACTACAAAAATATAAAATTTTGTACTTTACCAATGGAACTTTACTCTCTGACAAACTCAAGTCAAGGCTGTATAACCCGTAAATCTTTGCCTACACCTTTCGCGAGTATAAATTTTATTGTGGGTAGACTAAAACGATATCTGACGTACATTCCACAAAGTCCGATTTTACTCCTCGATACTCTAACGTTGACTGGAATAACCAGACCTACCTTTCACAATTTTTCCGTACGATATGTTTTATGTCTTCCTTTTTTTTTGCAATGAAGTACATACATATCAACCGTGTGATATTGCGCAACGATATCTACTTAAATTTTGGAACGTTGCTCTGCTACAAAACTACCTCTTTAATCTTTCCACAACAATTGACGTAGTTATGCTAGTTATGCATTATCTCGATTTATAATAATTATATAGCGGAAAATTGAACAACGCGTCCTACAAATATGAATTACTAAAGTAATAGGTTTAGAGGAATGGAAAATCAAGAATTATGATTATTAGACTATTATTAGTATACTAAGGCATTGTATGTAATATTCGTTCGTCTCCTCCCTATCCCATAGAAAAGGTCCCTTTAGACAGCTACCGGCAAATAGTATTGCCGTTTGATTAAATTAGAATTTTCTCAAAACACGCGGAATGAATATCTATTTATACTCCCTCATATCCTTAGCCAAGATCACAATGGATGTACCGATTGTGTGAACTAGATGAAAAATACACTTGCAACAAGAACAGATACACAAGGAGCCGTGCCTATTTTATCAACGTATTCGATTAATCTCACGTAGTAGGTATTACCCTGTACCATGACGCCAAACAATGTAACATTAAAATTTCGCGTTACTTTACTACTTCTAATAACGACTGGTAAAATACAAGCGTCTAAGACCATTATCCATTTGTCATCGGTTTATAACGGGCCCTGTTATAAACCAATGTCATCCATGACAAGTATCAACCAAACCACCTCTTGGCATTGGCTGGTCCTTGGTACAGGTAATTAGATAAATGGGCAAAACAATATCCGAAAATTACATACGTTTAAAAGTAACTTATCGCTGCTTTGTACCAATAACTAACGTGTTCGTAACACTACCCGCAATTCGAAAGTTTATACGACGTACGGTAAAATCTCATTCACACTATCTTTCTGGGGAAAGGCAAATTTCTGAGCACGATACAGCCTATGCTGTTCTTCGATGTAGAAAATTATTAAAATAATTTTATCATATCTGTTTAGCCAAAATGCCACTAGGTCAACGGTATGCCAACAAATTAAACCCTCATGTATAGCCACTTCTCTAAAAAGGTTTGTACATCATCAAATCTTGCTGAATCTCAAATCCCAGCATCTCCACCATGTCGGCGAGCGCGCAATGGGGCAATATAAAACATATTATGTATGTACATGTATCTATAGTCTCCTTGAATATATGTACTATATGACGTAATCGAAACGTCATCCAGGGAAGTAGCCGCTCGCCGAAAAACAAAAAGGAATAACAAATTTCCTACCTTGACCGCCGGACTTCCCTTTTGCTTCGCTGATAGAACTCTAGCTCCGACCGCGCTGCAACCGTCGGTCTCCGCTGATGTCGTGATAACCAGACGAGACGCAGGACACAAGACCAAGGAATCACTGCACAACCTGTGGGATTATGATAAGCTGATTTCCATGCATACTCACAAGTGATAGCTAGAGAATAAATAGACGTACATATAGATATCATAAAGGTTGCAAAGTCATGGTCAGTCACACACTCAACAGTGTGTCAATAGTCAACAGTATTGTCAAGTAGTCGTCGCGACAGTATTAGTAGTTGTCATACATGGCTTACCAACTGACTTATCGTTCCCCCATCCCAGACCAGTGCCACTAGGGAGACAAGGTCAACTGTAAGGCCAGATAAATGATGATAGCAATTTCGATACAAGTTCCTGATAAATGATGATAGTAATTTTGAGTAGGAATGCCCTTCAGAAAGTCCAGATAAATGGTGTCTTCTCACTAGTAATTTCGTAGAACATCACATTCCTCTATTGCGCCCCGCTAACGTCCGAAGACGTTAGACCGTCAGGCGTAGCCGGCGCCAGCACCTATGTCCCAGACCTCAGTCGGGAGACTTGCACACTTGGACTCCCCCACAAGTGGCCTCCAGGTGGCGCGACCACCGATACAACACAACAACAGAGCTCTCAACATCACATTTCACAGTATAATACATCTTTCATACACGATACCAATTGGGAGGCCACATATCATAAGTTAAACAGTTCAGATAGCAAGTCAGTCCAAGTAATCAGTCTGTGGGGAAGTCATACATAGTCAGGTCAAACACGTGGCACAGTTATACATGACAAATATATATACATGGATATCTCTAAGAGCTCGAAACACATCAAACTACTTAGCTTTATATTCCCAGAGTTCCACCGCTGCTCCAGAGTCTGCCGCCACGCGACATAGATTCCTCTTATCTTCCTTCGCCGGCCACTGACACAAGACTGAACGACAGCTAACCACATTTGACCTGACACGACCTTTTTGGCGGGAAACAAACAACCCCTACCACTCAAAGACATCAACCAATCAGAAGCGAATCACAATTCCAATATGGCTTCTGCTGTAGCCAATCATCATCGACCCAACCAGTATGGCCGCTCTGTTAGTAAACAAAAACTACCCAACCTTAAAATAATCCTTGTGTTGCCAATATTAAAAACATTATTGCAGTTGGCCAACGGATTGGTCCAACATGGACAAATTCTGCCAATTTCGCGTTCGTCGCGACAACGGTTTAATACCGTACATAAATTAACATCTTATCATACTAATCATACTAATACGAGTATTATAAAGAGGAAAGATATGTATTTTTGTGTGTGTGTGTATGTTTGTAATGAATAAACTCAAAAACTGCTGTGCCGATTTCAAAAATTATTTTACCGTTAGAAAGCTACATTCACCCTGCCTGAGTAACATAGGCTACCTTTTACTGCAGGAAAATGCCTCATTCCCACGAGAAAAACTGTTAACGCAAGGTCTATTCTATCTTTGTGCCAACTCCGCCCGCTTTAACAATTTTTCCCGTGGGAATGAGAAAATTTCCCGCGGTAAATTGTAGCGTATGTTCTTTCCTAAGGTCTATTCAAACTTTGTGCCAAGTTTCACCAAGATCGGTTCAGTACTTTCGGAGTATTTTCAATTATCATCACTACATAGTATAAAATAAAGTCGCTTTCTCCGTCCCTATGTCCCTATGTCCCTATGTCCCCTTGTACGCTTAAATCTTTAAAACTACGCAACGGATTTTGATGCGGTTTTTTTAATAGATAGAGTGATTCAAGAGGAAGGTTTATATGTATAATACATGCATAATATACTGAAGGATAACCCACAATAACCATTTTCCCGTGCGGGAGCCGGGGCGGGTCGCTAGTTAGGAATATTTTACGTATTTTTTTCACACCTTGGGTTACATTATTGAAGTTTTAGTAAGGATCCCTAATTTTTTGAAAATAAAATATAGCCTTTGTTACTCAGGGTGAATGTAGCTTCCTAACAATGAAAGAATTTTTGAAATCGGTTCAGTAGTTTCGGAGCCTATTCGATGCAAACAAACAATCAAACCTTTCCTCTTTATAATATTACTAGCGACCCGCCCCGGCTCCGCACGGGAAAATGGTTATTGTGGGTTATCCTTCAGTATATTATGCATGTATTATACATATAAACCTTCCTCTTGAATCACTCTATCTATTAAAAAAAACCGCATAAAAATCCGTTGCGTAGTTTTAAAGATTTAAGCGTACAAAGGGACATAGGGACATAGGGACATAGGGACGGAGAAAGCGACTTTATTTTATACTATGTAGTGATAGTATAGATATAGATTATCTACTAACTTAACTTCGTGTGTTTCTTCTCTGCGCTCTCCATCAACGTAACAACAACAACTTCTTACGTGTACTGTCTAACTGAACCATACACTCAGTAGGCCTACTATGTAAGTAGCGACAGGCTCGAGAAGCTGTCAAACGCGACATATTGACAGAACTACTATGGCTCTAATGTCTGTCGCTACTTACATAGTAGGCCTACAGGTGTAACGTGGTGCATTACCATGCCACCTCGTTGCCTCATTCTCATCTCATTTACCATTCTCGCCTAAATTCGAATATATTCAATTTTGGAATTCAGTCAACAGTCATCCGTCATTTTGTCCATTTTTCTAGTCACTTTTGTCTCACCTCTCGGCCATGCCGGCCAATGCCGGCCGAGTTCCAAATTTCTGTGTAAATTATATTATTAAATGTCAATTATAATCTAGCCTTGTCGACAAACAACCTTTAATTACCAAATACATATTTTATCGTCTGTGTTTCTACCTGTGTTTTCATCATACTGCTTTCCATCGTGTTAACTTCTTCTTGTCGATGCCTTTGCAGGCGCGCTCCTGTTCAGGGCGCGCCGCGGGCGTGACACAGGTATGTGCAGGCTTCCTCACGATGTTTTCATGGTCTAACTAAGAAAATAAGGTCTTCTATTCCAACCACGTGACTTGACACAAGCCTACGTCATCATGCTGTTCATCCTTGTCGATTAACACGAATTCGACAAGGGAACAGCATGATTACGTACGCTTGCATCAAGTCAAGTGGTCGGAATAGAAGACCTTGTTTTTTAGACCATGCGATATTTTCATATGTTTCTTGGTACGTGCCGTATCTAGGTTTGAAGCCGCTCTTTCCAAATGGAAGCCAACGTCTCTAGCCACTACACCACTGACTCGTGCACGCCTACGCGTTTATTATGGTCAGTTTGTCACCGCTCGCTAAATAGACCGTGTCTCGAACGGCCACCGTATCGTTTTACGCAATGTACGTGCGATATTACGTTATAAAGACACTTACGATACCAACGTACTCATTATGGGTCTATATTAAAACCCATAATTGAAAATGTATATTATATTGAAAATCCATAATCGGTAAATGTCATAACGATTAAATCCATAATTTTGAAACACATATTATATTTAATAGCCCTAAATTTAATACGAATACTGTCAGTATGTATAATATTTAAAAAATATAAATTTGACAAATACAGCCCACATTTATTAAATTATTATTTTTTATCAGAAAAAATGCTGTTTCTCTTATGTTCTTTTTCACCAAAATATCTTAAATGTATGATTTCGAAACATTATAGAATTATGGATTTTAATAAGTATGCTAAATAATGGTATGTATTTTTAAATTATGGATTCTAATTGTTATACTATTTAAAGATATGCCAAGTCTGTTATGGATTTTCATAATAGGGATATTTTCGTTATGCAATTTAAGGGGCACCCACTCATTATACTACTAATACTTTTCTTCAGTGAGTAGTTAGTGTCGCACCCGCGCGGCTCGCCTCGCTCCTGGGCGAGCCTGCGGCGGGAACTCTTGGAGTAGTGGTAATCTCGACGAAAACTAAGAAGTGGTAAATGAAACTCAAATTTCCACTAGCACTAAATACAGAGGTTTATTCACAAATTACAGTAGAAATACACAGTTTATTGAATTTAGAGTTTAAACATGATAAAAGGCCTTGTTTACAGGTTGAGAGAGAAAGAAGAAGTGAAAATAAAAATGGTTGATTTGACGGATCATTTTTGAATGAATTCCAAAATTAAATATTCAAATTTAGAGAAGGAAATGGTAAATGAGATGAGAAATTAAGTAGAAACGAGGCAACGAGGTAGCATGCAATACACCTCGTTACAGTAGGAAGAAAGAATACCAATAAAGTACTTAAATTTTAGTTGTTGTAGATCCGCGATTGTGTTCCTTTCGCATGTTACTATCGTGATCCAAAGACGGTTTATTTATCTTCCGAATTTTCTTTAAATCCTCAAAGTATTTTAATTACTCGTCGATTTGTAGCCTATAAATCATAGGTAGTAAATTTACACTAATAGACAACATCTGATGAACAACTAAAGATCTACTTTTACCTTCATTTACTATCTATAAAATAATAATAAATCTATAATTTCCAGCACATGCGGCTGGACATGTTGACCTTGAGGTCGCTTGTAATTCGTAGCGGTTAGGGGAATATCATAGTGCGAATGTCAAACCGCATATTGTGCTGGCTTCTGTACGTACTTTTAATTTCATTTCAATATAGGGTAGCTGTAAGCTTTGCGACTTCGCTGATTCACTTAGCGAGTGGGTTGCGATGTTAACCTACCTCATAAACCCTGGTGTCGGAACTATTGAGCCGCCTCATGACTCATGTAACGACGACTGCATTCGTAGATAGTAAACGGGACCAACGGCTTTACGTGTCTTAGAACGAACCATGGCATGGCATATTATACTGTCTTAAAAAATACGCGCAAACCATGCCCTGACAATGGAAAACAAAATAAAATGTTTTAGCCCTTCGGCGTTCTGAAATGATGATTTTTAGTTATGTACAATTCGGTGATACATTTTTTACAGAAAAGATTAAAGATATACTATTAAGAAACCTCGTAACTAAGATAGGTAGTAAAAATACGTGTCTATCGCGGTATACAGTTATTCGGAGTCGAGTGTTTTCGTTATTAAGATTTTCCATCTTGTGTTATTTCCGTTAACTGTGGTTTGAGATTACGTATTTCGTGGTTCGGTATCGAACTCATTATGTAGGTACTATTTATAACAAATACAAATCACCCTTTCTATGGACAGGAATTTCAACTAAGTACTTACAAATAAAAAAGTTACTTAAATCACAAAAAAACCAAAGACAGAATAAACTACCCAGCAGTTCAGAAAATGAACACAACTGTTCTACTGAAGCACATTTAGCTGCGAGTAATGGTATGTTTTAAATTTAACTGAGGAGTTAATGGAAAGCATTTCCTAGAGATCAAAGGGATGTTAAACAAATGACGATTTGAAACGTTCTTCCTGACACTCTATTGGGTAGGTATGTGCCATAAATTTACTACACACCGACAAGGATCTAAACTAAATATAAAACCTACGTAATTATGCAACATCGTATGTACGTACCTAGTGCGGATCGATTATGCACTCTTTGTTATATCAACAAAATTGTATAAAATAATAATTTATCATTTTGTAAAAATATTTTGAAAAGATGCAACACCCTGTGGAGTTTCTTCCGGCGAGTTCTTCTCCACAGAAGACAGGCAAATTTTTGAACTCGCCAGAAAAGAATATGTACCTAATTGACGTAACTAAGTGATGTAAATATCCTAAAATTAAAAATAAACACCTTGAACCTTAAACCATCAATAAAGGATCAAAACTTATGAAATAAGAAACAGGAAAGACTTTTGAGCAAAACCTTAAATTTCTGCCGTCGTCGTTACTGAGTGCCCTAAAATCTGTCAGAACTTGGAGTAGACTGTTGACTTCCAGATCAGCTAAACACTTTGACAACAGAGACAGAATCGCGGGGCGCGTGTCCTGAATTCTGTTAAAAAAACATGCGCGCTACTATTACTTATCTATTATATTCACTCTATGTATACTGTGATTCGAGTTTAATCTAGATAAGATAAATTAGCGCAATCACTCTCCAGCTCCTGTAGGCCTACTATGTAAGTAGCGACAGGCTCGAGAAGCTGTCAAACTCTACATAGTAACATTAGAGCCTTAGAGCCATAGTAGTTCTGTCAATATGTCGCGTTTGACAGCTTCTCGAGCCTGTCGCTACTTACATAGTAGGTCTACTGAACGTATA